>JASTWF010000038.1:1218500-1566000 GCA_030390025.1 Squalus acanthias
GGAGGAGGAGGATGAGGAGGGGGAGGAGGAGGGGAGGAGGAGGGGGAGGAGGAGGGGAGGAGGGGAGAAGGAGGAGGAGGGGAGGAGGAGGGGAGGAGGGGAGAAGGAGGGGAGGAGGAGGAGGGGAGGAGGAGGAGGAGGAAGATGAGGAGGGGAGGAGGAGGATGAGGAGGAGGAGGAGGAGGGGAGAAGGAGGAGGAGGAGGGGAGGGGGAGGAGGAGGGGGAGGAGGAGGATGAGGAGGGGAGGGGGAGGAGGAGGATGAGGAGGGGAGGGGGAGGAGGAGGGGGAGGAGGAGGATGAGGAGGGGAGGGGGAGGAGGAGGGGGAGGAGGAGGATGAGGAGGGGAGGGGGAGGAGGAGGAAGAGCTGGTGTAAAATGAGCAGGAGGAGGCGGTGTGGAAGAAGAGGAGGCTGTTGTTCAGACAGCAGATCCAATGGAAATGTTGGTCTCTGCTGCTGTTGGGCATGGGGAAGGCGGGTGATTTGTGTTTGGGAGTGCTGTCCACAGTAAGACTAACACAGGGCCACAGTCAACCCCATCCCATTGAGGGACTCTGCCTGACGGCCCATCGTGACAAAGCGCAATCCTCTCGGTTGCATGCTGCCACTGGTTCTCTGCTCTTCTATAAATCTCGCAAAAACTTAACGGGCTGAAATTGTGAGTTTAGGGAGGTAATACTGATCTGAGCTAGGAACGACTGGTTGGAGTTTTGATGCATTAACACCTACGAGAACACATCTGATGCTTGTTGTACATTACAACAGTGACTACACTTCAAAAGTGCTTAATTGACTGTAAAGCACTTTGGGACGTCCTGGTAATGAAAGGTGCTGTAGAAATGCAAGTTCTTTCTTTTCTTTTTTCCCCTCAGTATTGGCTCCTGTACACTTGTATGCCCTGTGGTAACACACTCGCCTCTGAGTCAGAGGGTCATGGGTTCAACTCCTACTCGAGACTTGAGCACAAAATCCTTGCTGACTGAGGGAGCGCTGCACTGTCGGAGGGTCAGTACTGAGGGAGCGCTGCACAGTCGGAGGGGCAGTACTGAGTGAGCGCTGCACTATCGGAGGGGCAGTACTGAGGGAGCGCTGCACAGTCGGAGGGGCAGTACTGAGTGAGCGCTGCACAGTCGGAGGGGCAGTACTGAGGGAGAGCCGCACTGTCGGAGGGGCAGTACTGAGGGAGCGCTGCACTGTCGGAGGGGCAGTACTGAGTGAGCGCTGCACTTTCGGAGGGGCAGTACTGAGGGAGCGCTGCACAGTCGGAGGGGCAGTACTGAGTGAGCGCTGCACAGTCGGAGGGGCAGTACTGAGGGAGAGCCGCACTGTCGGAGGGGCAGTACTGAGGGAGCGCTGCACTGTCGGAGGGGCAGTACTGAAGGAGCGCTGCACTATCGGAGGGGCAGTACTGAGGGAGCGCTGCACTGTCGGAGGGGCAGTACTGAGGGAGCGCCGCACTGTCGGAGGGGCAGTACTGAGGGAGCGCTGCACTGTCGGAGGGGCAGTACTGAGTGAGCGCTGCACAGTCGGAGGGGCAGTACTGAGGGGGCGCTGCACTGTCAGAGGGGCAGTACTGAGGGAGCGCTGCACTGTCAGAGGGGCAGTACTGAGGGAGCGCTGCACTGTCAGAGGGGCAGTACTGAGGGAGCGCTGCACTATCGGAGGGGCAGTACTGAGGGAGCGCTGCACTGTCGGAGGTGCAGTACTGAGGGAGCGCTGCAGTGTCGGAGGGGCAGTACTGAGGCAGCGCTGCAGTGTCGGAGGGGCAGTACTGAGGCAGCGCTGCACTGTCGGAGGGGCAGTACTGAGGGAGTGCTGCACTGTCGGAGGGGCAGGACTGAGGGAGCGCTGCACTGTCAGAGGGCAGTACTGAGGGAGCGCTGCACTGTCGGAGGGGCAGTACTGAGGGAGCGCTGCACTGTTGGAGGGGCAGTACTGAGGGAGCGCTGCACTGTCGGAGGTGCAGTACTGAGGGAGCGCCCCACTGTCGGAGGGGCAGTACTGAGGGAGCGCTGCACTGTCGGAGGTGCAGTACTGAGGGAGCGCTGTGCTTTCGGATGGGCAGTGCTGAGGGAGCGCTGCACTGTCGGAGGTGCAGTAGTGAGGGAGCTCCCCACTGTCGGAGGGGAAGTACTGAGGGAGCGCTGCACTGTCGGAGGTGCAGTACTGAGGGAGCGCTGCACTGTCGGAGGGGCATTACTGAGGGAGCGCTGCACTATCGGAGGGTTAGTACTGAGCGAGCGCTGCACTGTCGGAGGGGCAGTACTGAGTGAGCGCTGCACTGTCGGAGGGGCAGTGCTGAGGGAGCGCTGCACTGTCGGAGGGGCAGTACTGAGTGAGCGCTGCACTGTCAGAGGGGCAGTACTGAGGGAGCGCTGCACTGTCGGAGGGGCAGTACTGAGGGAGCGCTGCACTGTCGGAGGGACAGTACTGAGGGAGCGCCGCACTGTCGGAGGGGCAGGACTGAGGGAGCGCTGCACTGTCAGAGGAGCAATACTGAGGCAGCGCTGCACTGTCAGAGGGGCAGTACTGAGTGAGCGCTGCACTGTCGGAGGGGCAGTACTGAGGGAGCGCTGCACTGTCAGAGGGGCAGGACTGAGGGAGCACTGCACTGTTGGAGGGGCAGTACTGAGGGAGCGCTGCACTGTCAGAGGGGCAGTACTGAGGGAGCGCTGCACTGTCAGAGGGGCAGTACTGAGGGAGCGATGCACTATCGGAGGGGCAGTACTGAGGGAGCGCTGCACTATCGGAGGGTTAGTACTGAGGGAGCGCTGCACTGTTGGAGGGGCAGTACGAAGTGAGCGCTGCACTGTCGGAGGGGCAGTACTGAGGGAGCGCTGCACTGTCGGAGGGGCAGTACTGAGGGAGCGCTGCACTGTCGGAGGGGCAGTACTGAGGGAGCGCTGCACTGTCGGAGGGGTAGTACTGATGGAGCGCCGCACTGTCGGAGGGGCAGGACTGAGGGAGCGCTGCACTGTCAGAGGGGCAGTACTGAGGCAGCGCTGCACTGTCACAGGGGCAGTACTGAGGGAGCGCTGCACTGTTGGAGGGGCAGTACTGAGGGAGCGCTGCACTGTCAGAGGGGCAGGACTGAGGGAGCACTGCACTGTCGGAGGGGCAGTACTGAGGGAGCGCTGCACTGTCAGAGGGACAGTACTGAGGGAGCGCTGCACTGTCAGGGGGTTACTACTGAGGGAGCGCTGCACTGTTGGAGGGGCAGTACTGAGGGAGCGCTGCACTGTCAGAGGGGCAGTACTGAGGGAGCGCTGCACTGTTGGAGTGGCAGGACTGAGGGAGCGCTGCACTGTCAGAGGGGCAGTACTGAGGGAGCGCTGCACTTTCGGAGGGGCAGTGCTGAGGGAGCGCTGCACTGTCGGAGGTGCAGTACTGAGGGAGCGCCCCACTGTCGGAGGGGCAGTACTGAGGGAGCGCTGCACTGTCGGAGGTGCAGTACTGAGGGAGCGCTGCGCTTTCGGAGGGGCAGTGCTGAGGGAGCGCTGCACTGTCGGAGGAGCAGTACTGAGGGAGTGCTGCACTGTTAGAGGTGCAGTGCTGAGGGAGCGCTGCACTGTCGGAGGGGCAGTACTGAGGGAGCGCTGCACTATCGGAGGGTTAGTACTGAGGGAGCGCTGCACTGTCGGAGGGGCAGTACTGAGTGAGCGCTGCACTGTCGGAGGGGCAGTACTGAGGGAGCGCTGCACTGTCGGAGGGGCAGTACTGAGTGAGCGCTGCACTGTCAGAGGGGCAGTACTGAGGGAGCGCTGCACTGTCGGAGGGGCAGTACTGAGGGTGCGCTGCACTGTTGGAGGGGCAGTACTGAGGGAGCGCCGCACTGTCGGAGGGGCAGGACTGAGGGAGCGCTGCACTGTCAGAGGGGCAGTACTGAGGGAGCGCTGCACTGTCAGAGGGTTACTACTGAGGGAGCGCTGCACTGTCAGAGGGGCAGTACTGAGGGAGCGCTGCACTGTCAGAGGGTTACTACTGAGGGAGCGCTGCACTGTCGGAGGGGCAGCACTGAGGGAGCGCTGCACTGTCGGAGGGTTAGTACTGAGGGAGCGCGTCAGTGTCGGAGGGGCAGTACTGAGGCAGCGCTGCACTGTCGGAGGGGCAGACCTGAGGGAGTGCTGCACTGTCAGAGGGGCAGGACTGAGGGAGCGCTGCACTGTCAGAGGGGCAGAACTGAGGGAGCGCTGCATTGTCGGAGGGGCAGTACTGAGGGTGTGCTGCACTGTCGGAGGGGCATTACTGAGGGAGCGTTGCACTGTCAGAGGGGCAGGACTGAGGGAGAACTGCACTGTCGGAGGGGCAGTACTGAGGGAGCGCTGCACTGTCAGAGGGGCAGTACTGAGGGAGCGCTGCATTGTCAGAGGTGCAGTACTGAGGGAGCGCCGCACTGTCGGAGGGGCAGGACTGAGGGAGCGCTGCACTGTTAGAGGGGCAGTACTGAGGGAGCGCTGCACTGTCAGAGGGGCAGTACAAACGGAGCGCTGCACTGTCGGAGGGGCAGAGCTGAGGGAGCGCTTACTGTCAGAGGGGCAGTACTGAGGGAGCGCTGCACTGTCAGAGGGGAAGTACTGAGGGAGCGCTGCACTGTCGGAGGGGCAGTACTGAGGGAGCGCTGCACTGTCAGAGGGACAGTACTGAGGGAGCGCTGCACTGTCAGGGGGTTACTACTGAGGGAGCGATGCACTGTTGGAGGGGCAGTACTGAGGGAGCGCTGCACTGTCAGAGGGGCAGTACTGAGGGAGCGCTGCACTGTCGGAGTGGCAGGACTGAGGGAGCGCTGCACTGTCAGAGGGGCAGTACTGAGGGAGCGCTGCACTGTCGAAGGGGCAGTACTGAGGGAGCGCTGCACTGTCGGAGGGGCAGTACTGAGGGAGCGCCGCACTGTCGGAGGGGCTGGACTGAGGGAGCGCTGCATTGTCAGAGGGGCAGTACAAAGGGAGCGCTGCACTGTCGGAGGGGCAGTGCTGAGGGAGCGCTGCACTGTCAGAGGGGCAGTACTGAGGGAGCGCTGCACTGTCGGAGGGGCAGTACTGAGGGAGCGCTGCACTGTCAGAGGGGCAGTACTGAGGGAGCGCTGCACTGTCAGAGGGTTACTAATGAGGGAGCGCTGCAGTGTCGGAGGGGCAGTACTGAGGGAGCGCTGCACTGTCAGAGGGTTACTACTGAGGGAGCACTGCACTGTCGGAGGGGCAGTACTGAGGGAGCGCTGCACTGTCGGAGGGTTAGTACTGAGGGAGCGCTGCACTGTCGGAGAGTTAGTACAGAGGGAGCGCTGCACTGTCGGAGGGGCAGAACTGAGGGAGTGCTCCACTGTCGGAGGTGCAGTACTGAGGGAACATTGCAGTGTCGGAGGGGCAGTACTGAGGCAGCGCTGCACTGTCGGAGGGGCAGTACAAAGGGAGCACTGCACTGTCGGAGGGGCAGTACTGAGGGAGCGCTGCACTGTCGGAGGGGCAGTACAGAGGGAGCGCTGCACTGTCAGAGGGGCAGTACTGAGGGAGCGCTGCACTGTTAGAGGGTTACTACTGAGGGAGCGCTGCACTGTCGGAGGGGCAGTACTGAGGGAGCGCTGCACTGTTAGAGGGTTACTACTGAGGGAGCGCTGCACTGTCGGAGGGGCAGTACTGAGGGAGCGCTGCACTGTTAGAGGGTTACTACTGAGGGAGCGCTGCACATCGGAGGGGCAGTACTGAGGGAGCGCCGCACTGTCGGAGGGGCAGTACTGAGGGAGCGCCGCACTGTCGGAGGGGCGGTACTGAGGGAGCGCCGCACTTTCGGAGGGGCAGTACTGAGGGAGCGCTGCACTGTCGGAGGGGCAGTACTGAGGGAGTGCTGCACTGTCGGAGGTGCCACCTTTCGGATGAGACATTAATCCGAGGCCCCGTGTGCTCTCTCAGGTGGACGTAAAAGATCCCATGGCCACTATTTGAAGAAGAGCAGGGGAGTTCTCCCCGGTGTCCTGGGGCCAATATTTATCCCTCAATCGACATCACTAAAAACAAATTATCTGGTCATTATCTCATTGCTGTTTGTGGGAGCTTGCTGTGCGCAAATTGACTGCCAAGTTTCCTACATTACAACAGTGACTACACTTCAAATAATATTTCATTGGCTGTAAAGCGTTTGGGAAGTCCTGTGGTTGTGAAAGACCCTGTAGAAATGCAAGTTATTTCTTTCTTTCACCTTCATGCATGTAAAACCTTTCGAGATTCTCCTCACTGCCTGCATCTTGGTGCCAGCTGCCTGCTCCTGTCCTTATTTGGATTGGAAGGTCACACAGAAGGACAAGCACACAAACAATGAACCCCACTTATGGGAGAATAACCCTGGATCACGAGAGCTCGACACTGAAGAGACGAGTCAATTCAAAATTGGTTTCAAGTAAAAAGGCGATACGCTAATGGAAATCTCTTCCCAAGTAATTCAGTCCATCGGAGCAGCACAGGTCAGTACAGACATCCCAGAGGAACGCTGGCTGCTATGAAAAAGGAAGGAAAAGGGGAAGATAGGCTTGTAATCAGCAATCTTGCGATGATTTTCAAGCAGATAACTTTACAAAGCAGGCGGGCCATCATAAATCTTCCTGGGTGAAAGGGACAGCGGCAGACGGGTGGCTATTCCCAATGCCAGTGAAAAGTCCAGGACTTTCTGTTCTTTCTGTTGCATGCAGAGAAACCATGACCTCATCCAGGAAAAACGAGATCATTTATTTATGTCGCCCCCTCCCCTCCTACTGGGGTACAGTTCCACAGGCACCCAATGAAAAGAAAAAGACTCGCATTTCTACAGGGTCTTTCACCACCACCGGACGTCCCAAAACGCTTTACAGCCAATGAAGCACTTTTTGAAGTGTAGTCACTGTTGTAATGTAGGAAACGTGGCAGCCAATTTGCACACAGCAAGATCCCACAAACAGCAATGTGATAATGAGCAGATAATCTGTTTTAGTGATGTTGGTTGAGGGATAAATATTGACACAGGACACCGGGGAGAACTCCCCTGCTCTTCTTCGAAATAGTGCAATAGGATCTTTTATGTCCACTCGAGAGAGCAGATGGGGCCTCGGTTTAACATCTCATCTGAAAGAGGACACCTTTGACAGTGCAGCACCCCCTCAGTACTGCCCCTCTGACAGTGCGGCGCTTCCTCAGTACTCCCCCTCCGACAGTGCAGCACTCCCTCAGTACTGCCCCTCTGACAGTGCGGCACTCCCTCAGTACTGCCCCTCCGACAGTGCGGCGCTCCCTCAGTACTCCCCCTCCGACAGTGCAGCACTCCCTCAGTACTGCCCCTCTGACAGTGCGGCACTCCCTCAGTACTGCCCCTCTGACAGTGCGGCGCTCCCTCAGTACTGCACTGGAGTGTCAGCCTGGGTTTATGTGCTCAAGTCTCTGGAGAGGATACCTCACCCAACTGCCTATTAATCAACTGAGAGTCTGGATAATGAGTGTTGGTGAGCTATTCAACATCTGCAGCATCACAGTCAGTTCCATCCCATCTACAAACAATATCAGCAACAACAAACTTGCATTTATATAGCACCGTAAGCATAGAGAAACATCCCAAGGCGTTTGACAGAGGAGCAAAGCAAACATCAAGCCTAGATGGGGAAGTTAGGAGAAGTGACCAAAGGCATGGTCAAATCGATGGGTTTTGAGAAAGTGTTTAAAGTTGGGTAGAGAAGTGAGACGGAGTGGTTTAGAATGGGAGTTCCAGAGAATAGGGCTGATACAAGTAAAAGCTCTGTCAAATGATGGGGGCACAGAGGGAGGCGGGAACACACAATAGGTCAGAGTTGAGGAAATGAAGGGCTCGGGATAGGACACAAGGATGAAGGTGATCATGGAGGAAGGGTGGGGTGAAGCCATGGAGAGATTTGTAGAAGAGGGTGAGGATCGTAAAGTCAATGGGTTGAGGGAATAGGGGAGACAGTGTAGGTTGACAAGAACTGGAGTAACACTGAATGCAGAGTGTGGCGTGGGGTGAATGTGGGTGGCAGAAGTTTGGATGAGCTGGTGTTTGTGAAGGGCAGAGCTTGAGAAGCCAGGATTTGAGAAGTGTAGCATGGGTGAGGCAGGTGACGTTGCAGAGGTAGAATTAAGTGGCCTTGGTGGCGGTCATGACATGGGGTTTGAAGCTGTTGGGGACGCAAATGGATTCAGTGGAAGGATACAGAGGTTTTGCGGGACCAAATATAACAGCTTTAACCTTCCCAGTGTTCAGTGCCCAACCCCAGTGCTCACCATGCACAGTGTCCACCTGACCCAGTGCATGAACATAAGGATGAGAAATTTATAATTGAGGCGTTACCGGACCGGGAGCCAATGTAGGTCAGCGAGCACAGGGGGTGATGGGTGAATGAGACTTGGTGCAAGAAAGGAAGAGAAGGATATGTTGATAGGGTGAGATGAGGTAGGGGTGGGAGGAGCCTCGTGTGGAGCATAAACACTGGCATGGACCAGTTTGGCCGAATGGCCTGTTTCTGTGTTGTGAAATTCTAACATAGGAACAGGAGTAGGCCATTTAACCCCTCAAACCTGCTCCGCCATTCAATGAGATCACGGCTGATCTGCGACCTAACTCCATCTATCCGCCTTTGCCCCATATCCCTGAATACCTTTGGTTAACAGAAAGCCATCAATCTCAGATTTAAAATGAACAATCGACCTAGCATCAATTGCCATTTGCGGAAGAGAGTTTCAAACTTCGACCACCCTTTGTGTGTAGAAGCGTTTCCTAATTTCACTCCTGAAAGATCTGACTATGCCCCCTAGTCCTAGAATCCCCAACCAGCGAAAACAGTTTCTCTCTATCTGTTCCCCTTAATGTCTTGAAAACTTCAATCAAATCACCCCTTAACCTTCTAAATTCTCGGGACTGGAACCTGAGCTTGTGTAATCTCTCCTCTCCTGTAATGTCATTCTATGTCATTCTTCATTCCAGGCTTTTTTTATGTTTCGATATATTCATCGAGATGTTCAATGCTTGAGTAATGCTATACGTTGTCTGTCCTCAATCATTATTCGGGAGACCAGCAGCACAGTCCTGCTTTATAAATTCCTTTCACTCGGACATTCCCTTTTAGCCAGAGCAATAATTTGCCAATGAGCTGAACAACCCAACCACATACAGGATTACTGTAAGTCTTAGAGTGTAACATGCACACTCCCTCGCAGAATCACAAAACTGGGCAATGTGTGTGTATTGGACACGGGTATCCATTATACTCCAAGATTTATGGTAACTGGGCATATCCGCAGCTGGCTTTAGATCGCCGTTAATGGAAGCTGACAAACAAGGACTGCGCGCTGATTATCGGATACGTTTCAGTTCCCTGCGTTCTGGACATTTTTCATCAAAAGATAGATCCAGAAAGGCGTTCAAGCGCTTAACCAATATATTATCGACCTGTAACACAGAACAAGCGCCTTATGCCCCACAACCAAGCAAGCAAATTATATCAATTGTTCCCACAGCTGCTATATTCAGACGCTGCAAAATTTGCGGCCATCAACCGGGAAAGATTATTCACCAAAAATGCCAAAATGTGAGCTGACATCACATGTCGAGTCCAAAAATCTCTCGATCTCAGCCTTGAATATACTCAAAGGCTCAGCATCCACAGCCCTCGGGGGCAGAGAATTCCAAAGATTCACAACCCTCTGAGTGAAGAACTAGTGCCACAGGATCTTTTACGTCCACCTGAGAGGGCAGACAGGGTCTCGGCTTAACGTCTCATCTGAAAGACGGCACCTCTGACAGTGCAGCACTCCCTCAGTACTGCACTGAAGTGTCAAGCCTAGATTATGTGCTCAAGTCTCTGGAGTGGGACTATGAACCCACGACCTTCTGACTCAGGCAAGAGTGCTGCCCACTGAGCCATGGCTGACAGTGCAACTGGGGGTTACAGTCTTCTGGCTGCACAATGTGTGTAGAAAGGCCAAAGTGTTTTGTGTTGCTCTGGAAGCTTTTGGGCGAAGGGGAGAGAGAAGGATCATCTTATTTCAAAGCAGCTGTGCATGCACACCCTTGTAAACACCAATTTACATTTACCCGTCCTTCAGGCTGTCGGGTGTTTAGGAACTCCTTGACAGTTTTATGTGTTTGAACAAACACCGTCACAGCATTGGGGGATAGCTTCCCTGGAGCGCTCATTAACCTGCTGTCGTACAGAAATCAAACGCAGGGAAAAGGTACTGGAACGCGTTCTTTACAAATGCAGCAATTAAAACCAGTTCACTGAATTACGTCAAATTAAATTTTGTTGAATGAGATTAAATGGTCAATCTCATTTAATTTAAAACGAAAATGACTTATTTAAACTGTGTTTCACAATTCACTTGCACCCTCACATTCTGTTTCTCAAACACCTATGCAGCAATTTTTCAGTTTTAGTTCTGCCTGTTGAAGTTGGGGCTGCTCTTGCTCTCCAATGTCTAAAATGGAAAAGGATAAGGGTAGGGTGGGTGGGGGGATTAGATAGAAGCAGGGGCAGTGGGAGGGGGTAGAGTATGGGGAGGTGCGATGGAGGCAGAACTTTAGATGTTCACCCTACGACCTGGTTTTGAATCTACCTGAGACACATTTTCCCATACTAAGGATTTTAAGTGAAATGAGTTGAAGCAGTTTTGAGCCGTCTCCCAGTAGACCCCAGTCTATATTACAAGGCTGCTCTCATAGCTACCAGTGAAATCAATTCAGTAATCTCTCTCTCGGAGGCCATTAGAGGGAGGCTGCAGCATTTCGAAGACAGCACATTACCTCTCTGTGACACTCCCTCTGCATTCTTCATGTGTGCAAGAGTGAAATGCACCAGGGAAAGGGCAGAACACTCATGGGATGCTTCACATGTGTTTCTGTGTAATAATGAAATTCAGAACCTCAAGCTCAACTCATTTGTTTTCACTGATCAAATTGCGGCACTGACTCTAAAGAAAAGAAAGACTTGCATTTCTACAGCGCCTTTCACGGCCCATAGTGCTTTACAGTCAATGAAGTACTTTTAGAAGTGTAGTCCTTGTTGTAATGTAGGAAACGCGGCAGCCAATTTGCGCACAGCAAGCTCCCACAAACAGCAATGTGATAATGACCAGATAATCTGTTTTAGTGATGTTGGTTGTGGGATAAATATTGATCAAGACACCGGGGAGAACTCCCCTGCTCCTCTTCAAATTGTGCCGTGGGATCTTTCATGTCCACCAGAGGGCAGACGGGACCTCGGTTTAATGTCTCATCTGCAAGACAACGCCTCCGACAGTGCAGCGCTCCCTCACCACTGCACTAATGCTCTGGAGGAACATACATGGTTTCTGTGTTCTTTCAAGTGATCTAAGGCACGTTCTTTGGAAAGAGGGAGTGGGCCGATGAAAATATATCAGAGATTTTTGTGGGGTGTTTGAACAGCCCCCTTTGCCTCCCCCTCCCCCCCCCCCATGACACCAGTTGGCTCGAGCCAAAACTGGGTCAATGGCAGCCCCAACATCCTCTTCCCAGCTCAAACTCAGTGCCCGAGAGAGAGAGAGGAGGGCAGGAAACTGGGGGAAAGTCCAACGCACCACAATTTACGCTGTAGGGATCGGCACTGAGCTGCCTCCAGGTGCTTGTCCTTTCATGTAGCAAGCAGATCCACACATCATTTGAAAATCCGATGACAAACAGCAAATCTTAATGCAAATAAATTAAACTGGGAAGCACGCTCAGCTATTGCATTGCGTGTTTTAACACCTGAAAAGGACTCGACTGACAAATCGCGAACCAACTTGTGCCGTTCAGAAACTGCAATTCTGCTCTGGGAATATATCTGAAAGAAAGACTTACATTTATATAGCGCCTTTCACGACCACCGGACGTCTCAAAGCGTTTTACAGCCAATGAAGTACGGTTTTTGAAGTGTAGTCACTGTTGTAATGTGGGAAACGCGGCAGCCAATTTGCGCACAGCAAGATCCCACAAACAGCAACGTGATAATGACCAGATAATCTGTTTTTGTGATGTTGATTGGGGGATTGGCTAGGACACTGGGGATAACTCCCCGCTCCTCTTTGTAATAGTGCCATGGGATCTTTTACATCCACCTGAGAGAGCAGATGGGGCCTCGGTGTAACGTCTCTTCCGAAAGACGGCACCTCCGACAGTGCAGCGCTCCCTCAGTACTGCCCCTCCGACAGTGCAACGCTCCCTCAGTACTGCCCCTCCGACAGTGCAGCGCTCCCTCAGTACTGCCCCTCTGACAGTGCATGCAATGCTCCCTTGGCACTGCACTGGAGTGTCAGCCTGGATTTATGTGCTCAAGTCCCTGGGATTATGTCGTTTGAGAGGGAACTTTATTTATCCCTTCTGAGTGCTGCGTGTTTGGTGTTATAGAATTAATCATTTTCTTTAAAGTGAGAACTAGGGAAAATATGGTTCGCTGAAAGAATGTGTAAGACTGCTTATCGTAAGGTGGAATTGAACAGAGGCTTGGCAGAACTTTAGAAGTTCACCCTATGACCTTGGATATGAATCAACATGAGACACATTTTCCCATACTAAGGATTTTAAGTGAAATGAGTTTAAGCAGTTTTGAACCGTCTCCCAGCAGACCACAGTCTATATTACAAGGCTGCTCTCATATTTACCAGTGAAATCAATTCAGTAATCTCTCTCTTGGAGCCCATTAGAGGGAGGCTGCAGCATTTCGAGACAGCACATTACCTCTCCGTGATATTCCCTCTGCATTCTTCAAGTGTGCACGAGTGAAATGCACCAGGGAAAGGGCAGAACACCCAAGGGATTCTTCGCATGCTTTGCTAAATAGTAAAGAAACATAGAAGATAGGAGATAGGAGCAGGAGTAGGCCATTCAGCCCCTCGAGCCTGCTCCGCCATTCAATGAGATCATGGCTGATCATCCAAATTCAGTACCCTGTCCCTGCCTTCTCCCCATATCCCTTGATCCCTTTAGCTTTAAGAAATATATCTAACTCCTTCTTGAATATATTGAATGAATTGGCCTCTACTGCCTTCTGTGGTAGAGAATTCCACAGGTTCGCCACTCTCTGGGTGAAGAAATTCCTCCTCATCTCAGTCCTAAATGGCTTACCCCTTATCCTTAGACTGTGACCCCTGGTTCTGGACTCCCCCGCCATCGGGAACATCCTTCCTGCATCTAGTCTGTCTAGTCCTGTTAGAATTTTATAAGTTTCAATGAGATCCCCTCTCATTCTTCTAAACTCCAGCGAGTATAAGCCCAATCGACCCAATCTCTCTTCATACGTCATTCCTGCCATCCCAGGTATCAGTCTGGTGAATCTTTGCTGCACTCCCTCCATGGCAAGAACATCCTTCCTCAGATAAGGCGACCAAAACTGCACACAATACTCAAGATGTGGTCTCACCAAGGCCCTGTACAACTGCAGCAAGACATCCTTGTTCCTGTACTCGAACCCTTTCGCTACGAAGGCCAACATACCATTTGCCTTCTTAACCGCCTGCTGCACCTGCATGCTTACCTTCAGCGACTGGTGCACAAGGACACCCAGGTCTCGTTGCACTTCCCCTTCTCCCAATCTATTGCCATTCAGATAATAATCTGTCTTTCTGTTTTTGACACCAAAGTGGATAACCTCGCATTTATCCACATTATATTGCATCTGCCATGCATCTGCCCAATCACCCAACCTATCCAAATCATACTGGAGTTTCTCGGCATCCTCCTCACGGCACACACTCCCACCCAGCTTTGTGTCGTCTGCAAACTTGGAGATATTACATCCAATACCCTCGTCTAGATCATTAATATATATTGTGAATAGCTGGGGTCCTAGGACCGATCCCTGCGGTACCCCACTAGTCACTGCCTGCCACTCGGAAAAAGACCTATTTATTCCAACTCTTTGCTTTCTGTCTGCCAACCATGTGCTATTGTGGCCAAGGCTGGTGTTACACTGCAACCCTCCTATGTCACCCGTCATTGACCCTGGAAATTGCGGCTTTGGTGACACAAGCATGTCATTTCACCTGAACAACTCTCTGGGGAGCCCAAGTCCTTCCAATATTTGACTACTGCTCCCCCATCTGGGAAGGTTCTTCCAGTACCTCTCCCACACTCCTGGACAGGATACAAGCAAAGCTTGTCTGATAAATGATCCCTTTCTCCCAAACAACCTCTTCTCTTAACTTTCCTTTCTTGTTCTTGTTAAGTTTCCTAAGTTGTGTCACCTGTGGCTCAGTGGGTAGCACTCTCGCCTCTGAGTCAGAAGGTTGTGCGTTCATAGTCCCACTCCAGAGACTTGAGCACATAATCTAGGCTGACACTCCCAGTGCAGTGCTGAAGGAGTGCTGCACTGTCAGAGGTGCTGTCTTTCGATGTGACGTTAAACTGAGGCCCCGTCTGCCCTCTCGGTGGATGTAAAAGATCCCATGGCACTATTTCGAAGAAGAGCAGGGGGGAGTTCTCCCCGGTGTCCTGGCCAATATTTATCCCTTAATCAACATCACTAAAAATCACTGGTCCTCATTGCTGTTTGTGGGAGCTTGCTGTGTGCAAATTTGGCTGCCGCTACAACAGTGACTACACTTCAAAAAGTATTTCATTGGCTGTAAAACGCTTTGGGACATCCTGAAGTCATGAAAGGCGCTGGGGAAATGCAAGCTCTTTCTTTCTTTCTCAGGCCCCCGTATAATACAGAATAACACGGTACATGCTGCTTTGTAGGCTAGACAGTACTTGCATAAACATACACGGAGGGAATGATAGTCCCGCATAGCTCTTCACACTAGGCTGGGGACAGGGTCATTCCTCGTCAGTGTGGCTCAGGTCACGGGAGGGCAGGTGAAGGGTCTTTTTGGGTTAGAGTTATGCTTAGTTCTTCTGCAGAGGGGCTGTGGGGAATTGTCACTTCCGGAATCAGGGTGTGGGGCCAGGGGTGGTTTGGGCCAATATCTCCTTGCTGGTCCTCTGGCTCCAGGGGCAGTTACTGCATGACTTGTTCTTTGTCCACATGCTTCTTGTGGGGGTGTTGGGCGCATCAGGGCTGAGGGATGCACGATCTCGTCGCTGGGTGAGCTTGCGAAAGGCAGGGGTTTCTTGTCTCGCTGGCAGTAGGCTGAGCACTGGCTTGGGTCTCTTGGGATAGTAAGGTTTTGGTGGCTGGAGGCAGGGTGCAGGACCACAATGTGTGTCTCAGTGTGTCCTTAGGGCCGCAGTTCCACCAGCACTTGTCTGACCGAGGTTGGGTGAGTTACATAGAATGTACAGCACAGAAACAGGCCATTCAGCCCAACTGGTCTGTGCCGGTGTTTATGCTCCACACGAGCCTCCTCCCACCCTATCAGCATAACCTTCGATTCCTTTCTCCCTCATGTGTTTATCTGGCTTCCCCTTAAATGCATCTATACTATTCACCTCAACCACTCCCTGTGGTAGCAAGTTCCACATTCTCCCCACTCTTTGGGTAAAGAAGTTTCTCCTGAATTCCCCATTGGATTTATTAGTGACTGTCTTATATTTATGACCTCTAGTTTTGGACTCCCCCACAAGTGGAAACATCTTCTCTATGTCTACCCTATCAAACCCCTTCATAATTTTAAAGATCTCCATCAGGTCACCCCTCAGCCTTCTCTTTTCTAGAGAATAGAGCCCCAGCCTGTTCAATCTTTCCTGATAGGTATAAGCTCTCAGTTCTGGTATGGTCAGGTTTGTGTGGGGTGGGGAATGTGCGATGGAAGGTTTTGGATTGTCCCTCTCTCAGCTTGCTGCAGGTGAAGTATGGAAGAGTCACCCTCAGTGCCTCCCTCCAGTGATCCCCTGGGACTGAGGGGACCTGCTCTCAGGATTTATGTTTGCTTTTCCCCGTCATCTGACGACATGATACTGAGTAGAGGTTGAGAGATGTACTCGAGCGAGTGTTCTGTGCAGCAGAGGAGCATTTATAATGGAGTCAGTTTGTACTGAATGTTCGGTAGCATAACAAGGATCCTGGAGCAGTATTGGGTCTGGGTGCCACAGAAGTCATTGTGTTAGGGGAGGTGATATTTGTCAATCAGCTGATGGTAGGACAAGACTTAGCTCCCATGCAGCAGCGAGCCTATTTTACTGATGGCTTCCCACGCCATGCCCTGGAGCCACTTGCCACAGCGGTGCCATATCTGGCAGAGGTGCCTCTACATCCTGGGGCACCTTAGTGCCACATATGCTTCCCGCTCATGCCAGGGGCAGGGTTATTACTGGGTATTTCTGGGCTCTGTTTGGACTTTTTTGCCGGGGATTGGGGGGGGGGGGGTCCGAGTAGGGGAAGGTGGAGTTGGTCAGGTAACACTTGCCTCTTTTCTGCCAGAGGTTTTGAGGAGATGCCTTGTTCCAGCAACATTCCCCTGTAGCCACACTGCCCGGTTGCAGTGGCTTCAAAGCACGCTCACCATGTGGGAATCAGTACTCATCGCACCGTCCCCCAGGAACTCAGAATAGACTCCTTACCTCCCTCAGTCACTCCTTCCCCTTACAATCTACAGGCTTTGGAAACCCAAACGTGGGATCATCCAACCACTAGTTCTTGATTCAGCTCACTCGCTCTCTTACTCTTCTCAGCCTTGGTGGCGACCTGCACGGTGAGCCTTGGCTTTCCACCTGGGTTTCTCAATCAGATCGTATCCCGCGCTATCCCAGCATTAGTATCACAGGTTGTTAATGGGCCGATATTAACACCAGGGCATAGCTTCCACTAGTGTCACATAAAGAAAGAACTTGCATTTACATACTGTCTTTCACAACCTCAGGACGTCCCAAAGTGCTTCACGCGGTTTTTTTTGAAGTGTAGTCAGTGTTGTAATGTAGGAAATGCAGCAGGCAATTTGCGCACAGCAAGCTCCCACAAACAGCACTGAGATAAATGACCAGAGAATCTGTTTTGACAGTGTTGATTGAGGGTTAAAAGTTGGGTTGGACACCGGGGAGAACTCCCCTGCTCTTCTTCGAATAGTGCCATGGGATCTTTTACGTCCACCTGAGAGAGCAGACGGGGCCTCGGTTTATTGTCTCATCCGAAAGACGGCGCCTCCGACAGTGCGGCACTCCCTCAGCGCGGCCACTTGCAGGAACGGTGCCCGATGCCTGCAGAACTGTACCCCAGTGTCACTGCCTTCGGAAGAGGAGGGGAGAATGTGGAACATTAAGACTCCTTTGTCTTTACTGCTTTCAGTCCCAGTGCCGTTCCCGCCCACTGTGCACACCACTGAGGTGATGGTTTCAGTTTCGAGCATGATTTCTCGAGGAACAACGGCACATCGCTATTAACTGATGTTTGTGGGGAAGCTTTAACACATTCACAATGTGTATTCAATTAACAAACAAACTTGGGGAAGAAAAAAAATCAAAGCTCCTAATTAATGATGCGTGTCGGATGAATTAAAAAGAAAATCTATTTTTCCATAAACTGGTGATTTGTTTGCCTGCTGCTCCTTGGCTAAGACACTGAACAGGATGGGTATTGGTTACTGATGCACTTTTTAAGCTGAGTACAATGTAATCATCTTGAATTCATAGACATGATCACTTAAAAATCAATTTGTGACACACACACATAAAATAAGAAACCTAGGATGGGTTTGGTACATCGAGATATGGAAACACAGACTCGAGACACTGCAGCTAGTCAAAAACAAGGAGTGAGACTCTAGGCGTTTGTCCACAATATGATGGGCTGTGCCCCCAGTTGACTGGTTTGAAGACTACGAGATATGGCGCAGAGTTCCCAAGTAAAGGTCCCGGGCCATGGAGCAAAATACAAGTCAAAAACTCTACAATGGCAAATTTGGCAAGTAGCGAAATCTCGACAGGGCGATGTCAATTGTTTACTATTTCCAGACTGGCCATAGGCACCACATAGTCTTACTATTCCCGTCTCCCCTTTTGCAAGCTCCGGCCTCTTTCTGCTCATCGCTCTCAGCCGGGGCTCAGTGGGTCGCACTATCGCCTCTAAGTCAGAAGGTCATGGAGTCAAGTCCCACACCAGAGACTTAGGCACATAATCCTAGGCAGGCACTCCAGTGCAGTACTTTCAGATGAGACGTCAAACCGAGGCCCCATCTGCCTTTGCAAGTGGACGTAAAAGATCCCATGGAATTATTTTGAAGAAGAGCAAGGTACTTCTCTACGGTGTCCTAGGGCCAACATTTATCCATCAACCAATATCAACAAAACACATTATCTGGTCATTATCACATTGCTGTGTGTGGGATCTTGCTGTGTGCAATTTGGATGCTGCGCTTCCCATTATTACAACAGTGACTACACTTCAAAAAGTACTTCATTGCCTGTAAAGCGCTTTGGGACGTCCTGAGGTGGTGAAATGCACTGTAGAAATGCAAGTTCGTTCTTTCTTTCATCTTCAACATTCCATTCAGGTCTTCCTGCAGAGTCCCACCATTTCTGCATTGGACGACCATCTCAAGTGAGACCATCACTTTGAGGACACTGACCTTCAGTCGCGTGGCATACAAGCCTTACTCACTGATATCGTCTGGGTACATCGCTCTCTCTCACTGCACCTTGGCCACTCCAATTGGTCAGGTCTGTAACTCATCACCCTTCTTGCCCAATGCTGGCATGAATCATACCATGAGTAAGGCAATGGGAGGAAAGGCCCAGAATGAAGTGAGCCTGAATGTGCAAGGGTAGGTCAGGACCTGAAATATGAGAGTGATGTTGCCATTCACACTGAATGCTTTGCTGTGGCCACAATGATAGTAAGTTAACTGGGTGTTGAAGAAAGGAGTAGGGAATCAACATCGACATCTCAAAGGTGAAGACTGTATCTGTAGTGCAAGGAAGAGGTGCTGTCGAAATAAGCTGGGCTTGTGTGGATTTAGCTGTCCTCAGCTAGAGCTACAGCAGGACTGCGACTACTGGCTTCGATGCTCCTGGACTAGGGAGCAGAAAGAGATCAGCCAGAGTTCCCACTCTCGATGGTTTTTCAATGACCCATGGTGGAATGTGTGCGTGTGCGTGTGCGTGTGCGGATTTTGAAGAACAGGTTTGGCAGTGATGCACCCACGTTCAAATAGCTCACAGAGTCACCATCGGGGTTCATTCATGAATCATAGAAATTTACGGCACAGAAGGAGGCCATTCGGCCCATCGTGTCTGTGCCGGCTGAAAAAGAGCTCTCCAGCCTAATCCCACTTTCCAGCTCTTGGTCCGTAGCCCTGTAGGTTACAGCACTTCAAGTGCATATCCAAGTACTTTTTAAATGCGATGAGTGTTTCTGCCTCGACCACCCTTTCAGGCAGTGAGTTCTAGACCCCCCACCACCCCCTGGGTGAAAGAAGTTCTCCTCAACTCCCCTCTAATCCTTCTACCAATTACTTTAAATCTATGCCCCCTGGTTATTGACCTCTCTGCTGGGGGAAATAAGTCCTTCCTATCCACTCTATCTAGGCCCCTCATAATTTTATACACCTCAATTAAATCTCCTCTCAGCCTCCTCTGTTCCAAAGAAAACAACCCCAGCCTATCCAATCTTTCCTCAGAGCTAAAATTCTCCAGTCCTGGCAAAATCCTCATAAATCTCCTCTGTACAATCACATCTTTCCTGTAGAAACAGCCATTAGGGTGGGATGCTGGGACCTGCAGAACCGTGCCCCACAATCTTCAGCATAAGAGTGGAAAAATCTGAGTGAACAAATAACATGCTGAGTTTCGGCTATCACTGGGCAGGGGGAGCTGTAACTGAGGAGACGCTGAACTGCATGAATAAAACCTTGGAATAAATCTCATCTATTATCGTTGCGACAGTTGCACGGTAAAGGTTAGTTGGGTAGTTATTCTGTCTGTAACTTGCAGTGTGCGTGTGTGTGTCTAGTTATCAGTGTGGGCGTAGGGTGTCATGTATCCTGAATTGGTGAGACTAGCCAGGCAGGAACACACACTGAGTCCGTGATGTGACAGCATCACTCACTGCTACCGTTTCATGAGCGGTCGATACCAGGTTGCTAAGCAGAGAATTCACAAATCGTTTACTACCTGTTGTTAAGGACATTGCATCATAAACAGCTCGATCCGTGAATTAGTCCTGACTGTAGAATTTCAGGCATCATGGGTGAGAAAGACCCAAGTGCCCCGACACTTGCTTAAAAACCTGTTCCATCTCCAGCTTTTTCCAGTTGTGACGAAGGGTCATCGACCTGAAACGTTAACTCTGTTTCTCTCTCCACAGATGCTGCCTGACCTGCTAAGTATTTCCAGTATTTTCTCTCTTTATTCCCTTACTTCCCTTAATATCCAAAAATCTATCGATCTCGGCCTTGCATATATTATATTCTTACTTACGGAACCAAGGTGGATAGATGGTGTTAAGATACAGATCAGCCATGATCGAGTTAAATGGCGGAACAGGCTCGAGAGGTTGAACAGCCTCCTCTTACTCCTATCACCCAGTAGGGAACGTTGGGATGGAAAAGCTATGGGGCTCATTGCGGCTGAGTGCTTTCACTTCCAGTGCTGGTCTTTATTGCACCATCTGAAAAACCTGCACAAGCTGCTGCAATTCTTCTCCATAATCGAGTGCACGCTCTGGGGAAAGGTGGCAGCGGGATGTTTAGTGCCTCTTCATGTGGGCGCGTTCTAGAAACTCACACAGCCTACCAAGGATTGGCGATACTTTTTTTCCATTTGTGAAACCGCTGTTTAATCTTTTACTCTAACTCCTTTGAAGGATCCTTCAACTGCTGCAGCCCGTGCTAGGTTCTGAAAGGGGCCTGCGCTCTCTCTCCCGTTTCTGAAAAGATTAACGCCTCACCTCATTAAGCTATTGGCTTTACAGAGCGACGTCTTTTGCCTTTAAAAAGATTATGATAAATCTTTCAGCTCCTCGAGGCAATCAACCATCAGTCCAAGAACATTAACAAAACCCTTTGGTGATAATCTGTGAAGCATTCCAGCTAAAGAGCATCTCTCGTTGCCACCTCTCTTTTGGCGCTTCAGGAGCAGTTTTTAAGTCATGATTAAGAGGTGCGAATGACATGCAAACCCTCATCAAACAGCCATAGCTGGGGGGTCCAGCCTAAGCGCGCTAAAACTATCACCCCACTTTCTGGAAAGAAGAGGCCATTTGTGGATATCTGTCACATTATAAAAAGCATAATGTTTTTCCAGAAATTGTGAAAAATGACTTAACTCCAAGAGACCTTAACAGTGCTCGGTGTGGAACTAATTCTAATCTTTGAGTCCAACAATACCAGCCCGCAGAAATCCTGCTGCAAGCTTAATTTTAGCAGATAGTTCGCCAAAACAAAATGACAATGACGTTACCAAGAAAAGCTTCATCCAAATCATGGACTTGCAGGGATGGCGGTAAAGCAATGAATAATTCCCACTGAAACATATAAAATTCTTAGAGGGCTTGACAGGGTAGATGCTGAGAGGCTGTTTCCCCTGGCTGGAGAGTCTAGAACCAGGGGAGGGTCACAGTCTCAGAATAAGGGGTCGGCCATTTAGGACTGAGATGAGGAGAAATTTCTTCACTCAGAGGTTGGTGAATCTTTGAGTATATTCAAGACAGAGATCGATAGATTTTTGGACTTTAGGTGAATCAAGGGATATGATGTTCGGGCAGAACGTGGAGTTGAGGTCGAAGATCAGCCATGATCTTATGGAATGGCGGACCAAGCTCAAGGGGCCGTATGGCCTACTCCCGCTCCCATTTCTTATGTTCTTATGTAATTCCGTCTGATGTAGTGGACTTGAGGCAGAAGGTGGCATTTTCTGGTGGTAGATCTGTTATAGACGGTTAACTTTTTTGAACTACTGCTCTCGCCGCTTCCTGTGATCCACGCTTAACGCCATGCTCTGCCACATGCACGCTCTCGATGTCTCTCTTCAGCAGCACCCACTCACTCTATCTCACAGCTGTCCTGGTCCACAGTTCCATTTCATCCTTCGCCTCATCGGGTGCTTTAACACAGACTTTTTTTGTTCCTTTCAGGTGTCAAGGCCCAGTTCTGATGAAAGGTCATCGACCTGAAACGTTAACTCTGTTTCTCTCTCCACAGATGCTGCCTGACCTGCTGAGTGTTTCCAGCATTTTCTGTTCTTTGTACACAATTAACTGCGATTTCTTGCTCCAACTGCTAGCTTTAACAATCTGTTTATTGGCAATAATTGGTACTTTGCCTTCAATAACACACTTAAAAGGCTTTTCTCGCAATTTCTCTCTAATATAATCTGCAATCCCAGCACGAGCTGCATTGGACTGAAGAACCATCAACATTTAATCTACTTAGACTTTGTAAATCCAATAGAATGAGATAGAGAATGTTCAACTTTGCAATACAGCAGACTGTGAAAAATCTTCTCCTTCACCAACTGATCAAACCATGGGCGCTTGTGGTCTGCTAGGGGCATAAATATAAGATTGCCACTAACAGCTCAAATAAAGAATTTAGGGGGAATGTCTTTACACAGAGAGTGGTGAGAATGTGGAACTCGCTGCCACAGGGCGTGGTTGAAGCAGAGAACACCAACACATTTAAGGGGAGGCTAGAGGGATACAGGGATAGAGGGATACGGGGGGGGGGGGAGGGGGTGGGGATAGAGGGATACGGGGATAGAGGGATACGGGGGGGGTGGGGATAGAGGGATACGGGGATAGAGGGATACGGGGGTGGGGATAGAGGGATACGGGGGCAGGGTGGGGATAGAGGGATACGGGGGGGGGGGAGGGGGTGGGGATAGAGGGATACGGGGGCAGGGTGGGGATAGAGGGATACGGGGGTAGAGGGATACGGGGATAGAGGGATACGGGGGCAGGGTGGGGATAGAGGGATACGGGGATAGAGGGATACGGGGGCAGGGTGGGGATAGAGGGATACGGGGGTAGAGGGATACGGGGGCAGGGTGGGGATAGAGGGATACGGGGGCAGGGTGGGGATAGAGGGATACGGGGGCAGGGTGGGGATAGAGGGATACGGGGGCAGGGTGGGGATAGAGGGATACGGGGGCAGGGTGGGGATAGAGGGATACGGGGATAGAGGGATACGGGGATAGAGGGATATGGGGGGTGTGGGGATAGAGGGATACGGGGGCAGGGTGGGGATAGAGGGATACGGGGATAGAGGGATACGGGGATAGAGGGATATGGGGGGGTGGGGATAGAGGGATACGGGGGCAGGGTGGGGATAGAGGGATACGGGGGCAGGGTGGGGATAGAGGGATACGGGGGCAGGGTGGGGATAGAGGGATACGGGGGCAGGGTGGGGATAGAGGGATACGGGGATAGAGGGATACGGGGGCAGGGTGGGGATAGAGGGATACGGGGATAGAGGGTTACGGGGGCAGGGTGGGGATAGAGGGATACGGGGGCAGGGTGGGGATAGAGGGATACGGGGGCAGGGTGGGGATAGAGGGATACGGGGATAGAGGGATACGGGGGTGGGGATAGAGGGATACGGGGGCAGGGTGGGGATAGAGGGATACGGGGGGGGGGGAGGGGGTGGGGATAGAGGGATACGGGGGCAGGGTGGGGATAGAGGGATACGGGGGTAGAGGGATACGGGGATAGAGGGATACGGGGGCAGGGTGGGGATAGAGGGATACGGGGATAGAGGGATACGGGGGCAGGGTGGGGATAGAGGGATACGGGGGTAGAGGGATACGGGGGCAGGGTGGGGATAGAGGGATACGGGGGCAGGGTGGGGATAGAGGGATACGGGGGCAGGGTGGGGATAGAGGGATACGGGGGCAGGGTGGGGATAGAGGGATACGGGGGCAGGGTGGGGATAGAGGGATACGGGGATAGAGGGATACGGGGATAGAGGGATATGGGGGGTGTGGGGATAGAGGGATACGGGGGCAGGGTGGGGATAGAGGGATACGGGGATAGAGGGATACGGGGATAGAGGGATATGGGGGGGTGGGGATAGAGGGATACGGGGGCAGGGTGGGGATAGAGGGATACGGGGGCAGGGTGGGGATAGAGGGATACGGGGGCAGGGTGGGGATAGAGGGATACGGGGGCAGGGTGGGGATAGAGGGATACGGGGATAGAGGGATACGGGGGCAGGGTGGGGATAGAGGGATACGGGGATAGAGGGTTACGGGGGCAGGGTGGGGATAGAGGGATACGGGGGCAGGGTGGGGATAGAGGGATACGGGGGCAGGGTGGGGATAGAGGGATACGGGGATAGAGGGATACGGGGGCAGGGTGGGGATACGGGGGCAGGGTGGGGATAGAGGGATATGGGGGGGTGGGGATAGAGGGATACGGGGGCAGGGTGGGGATACGGGGGCAGGGTGGGGATAGAGGGATACGGGGATAGAGGGATACGGGGGCAGGGTGGGGATAGAGGGATACGGTGGGGGGGGGGCAGGCAGGGTGGAAAGAGATAATTAGAAGGGAGGAGGTTTGTGTGAAGTATAATGACCGGCACAAACCAGTTGGGCCAAATGGCCTGTTTCTGTGCTGTAGATTCTGTTATTCTATAGAACACTCTGTGAATATCCAATTTCCTACCAGATGTGTGTTCCAAGTTATGTGAATTATTGAAGTTTTCAGATGTTTATTTTTTGACATAGGTTTAAGCTGATGGAGTTCATGTATTCTTCTACTGTCATCTATTGGAATCTGCTGTGCTTGCTCTGGTTTCTGTTTAATTAATCAATATCAATAATACTCTGGTAAGCTCTGCTCTGAAATTTCCTCTCTTGTTCCTCCTGAGCTCCAAATCCCCCCGCCCTACAGACTCTCCTTCCTTCCTTCCTCCCTCACTGTGGTGAAACCAAGACACATCGCACCATCTCCCAGTCTAACTCATTCTTCTCTGCTAATTGCAGTTTCAGGATTGTAAACAGTGGTGTTTAAGTTTAATAAACAGTCCACTTAGTTTCTGCATTTTGTCTATTTGGGGACTGGGTCTTTGTCCACAATACGAAGTCACCATGTTCCTCACGCTGCAATCCCTACAAGTAATCCCAGGCAGTCGAATACTTCATAGCTTCTGATTTGCATCGCCTGCAACATGCCATTCTGCACTGGGACAGGGCTGGTCCAGTGCTGTATCGAATATCGATCCCCATTTTGACACGCCCGTAGCCTGTCCAGATTGACAGGACATGGATGTCTCTTGTTTCATGAGGGTAGATTTTATCCAAGTTACAGATGTGGGATTATTCATAAGCAGGAATACCCAGTGGTACTTGGATTCAAGGTCATCAATGAATAAAAGAAAGAAATAAAGAAAGGACGGGCGGGTATATATAACATATCTGCACCCGCTAGATGAGCGTATCTGCAGAGGGTTGTGATGATCTGGAACGCACTGCCTGAAAGGGCGGTGGAATCAGATTCCAGAGGAACTTTCAAAAGGCAATTGGACATGTACTTGAAGGGGACTAATTTTCAGGGCTATGGGGAGAAAGCTGGGGAGTGGGACTAATTGGAAGCTCTTTCAAAGAGCCGGCACAGGCACGATGGGCCGAATGGCCTCCTTCTGTGCTGTAAGATTCTATGATTCTAACATGGACAAGAAACAACACTTCTACAGAAGGTCCAAGAAGGACTGCAACGGTTGGGACACGTTTGAAGAATGGAAAGAGCTGGAATACCTTTCACCCTATCCAAAACTCTGCTGCCCGTATCCTAACTCGCACCAAGTCCATTCACCTGGTTGAGCAATGCCTCGATTTTAAAATTCCCATCCTTGTGTTCAAATCCCTCTGTGGCCTCGCCCCTCACTATCTTTGTAACCTCCTCCAGTTCTACAACCCTCCGAGATATCTAAGCTCCTCTAATTCTGGCCTCTTGCGCATCCCCGATTTTAATCGCTCCACCATTGGCGGCCGTGCCTTCAGCTGCCTGGGCCCTAAACTCTGGAATTCCCTCCTTAAATCTCTCCGCCTCTCTACCTCTCTCTCCTCCTTTAAGACGCTCCTTAAAACCTACCTCTTTGACCAAGCTTTTGGTCGCCTGTCCTAATATCTCCTTATGTGGCTCGGTGTCAAATTTTGTTTGATAATCGCTCCTGTGAAGCGCCTTGGGATGTTTTACTACGTTAAAGGCGCTGTATAAATACAAGTTGTTGTTCATGCCCCGGAGCAAGAGGCTGAGGAAGGCCAAGGAAACGCTGATGACGGGAATTCTGTAGTGGTGGTATTCCCTCTACACATGTCTAAATCATGGAAACAGCAGAGTGCAACACAGACCCCTGAGGGTCAACCCTTGCTACATTTCATAATCCGAGAAGCATACTTTATAAATTCAGTTATTTCCTTGAAGAAATCGATTAGTCCAGCCTGATCTGCCCTTTACAATTCCATGTTTACAGTCCTTAATTAGCCCACACCTTTCAAAGTCCTACACTTCAAAAGGACTTAATTGGCTGTAAAGCGCTTTGGGACGTCCTGAGGTCGTGAAAGGTAGGTTATAAATGCAAGTCTTTCTTTCTAGTGAATATAATATTATCCTTTTACATAGTCTCTATATGAGCACTAAGGCATAAACAACTCATATAGTCCCAGACCAGTGGATTGTACCCTCTTACCCATTAATCACTTTCCATGTGCTGGAGCTGAGGTATAGGCGAGCCATACAGTACAAGACTGGAGTGTACGGCACTCTTTTACCCGGGGTATGCTGTACATAAGCTGACACTGAGGCCCATATGAGCCTTAATCATAGAATCATAGACATTTACGGCACAGGAGGCCATTCGGCCCATCGTGTCCGTGCCGGCCGGAAAAGAGCTCTCCAGCCTAATCCCACTTTCCAGCTCTTGGTCCGTAGCCCTGTAGGTTACGGCGCTTCAAGTGCATATCCAAGTACTTTTTAAATGTGATGAGTGTTTCTGCCTCGACCACCCTTTCAGGCATTGAGTTCCAGACCCCCACCACCCTCTGGGTGAAAAAAGTTCTCCTCAACTCCCCTCTAATCCTTCTACCAATTACTTTAAATCTATGCCCCCTGGTTATTGACCCTTCTGCTAAGGGAAATAGGTCCTTCGTATCCACTCTATCTAGGCCCCTCATAATTTTATACACTAAGGTACCAGATCAGAGTGTATGGTTTCCTTTTACATGGAATATACTGTACAAGCAGAGGAGCTAACACTGAGACGTGAGTTGTACAATACTAAACAGGAGTGAATGGTTTCTTTTCCCTCCTGTGTACTGTGTATGTATCGGAGTTGACACAAACAAATCAAAGCTACATAGGAATGAATTGTTCCTTTTTTACTCCGTGTTTACTGTATGTGAACAGGAGCTGACAGTGATGCACACACAAGCTGCACAGCACCAGACTGGAATGAATTGTTCTGTTTAATTAGTGTGTACTGTACAAGTACAGTATCCTGGCAGACACAAATGAGCTGTATTGTATCGGATGGGATGAGTGATTCCTTTCACCTGGCGTATAATGAAAAATCTCACAGCAATTTTTTTTTTTCTCTTAAACATCTTCTGATTCTACTGTTGGCCAGAGAAGAACAACTGTGTTAATTGGAGCTTTTTCTGAAGGCCAACAGGCTAATTACCGGATTACTGTGTTCCTGATGATTTGATCCTATTCATCAATGGTCCCAATGAGAAACAGTGCAGTGAATTGATTTGGAAAATGCAAAACTGAGAAACGCCGTTGGTTTTAAAGACAGCATTGCTTCAAATGACTGCATAGTGTGGCAAATTAATGTGAAATCCTGGAGAATAGGTGAAGGGGTGCTCAACACATGGGTCTTGTTTTTCAAAGCACTGTCGGATAAATGATGCTGTGCTACTGCCATGGGAGCCTCTTACTAACATACAAAACTGACGGGCAGGAATAGACCAGCTGGTCCCATCAAGCCTACCCCTCACCTCATGCCAGAGCATCGTGACTAAGCACCTCCTTACTTTCCTTAGCCATGTACTCACCTGGGAGAGGCAAAAAACCCCATCGTCTCACTCGATGGGAGCACAGACCAGCGATTGGTCACGTAAGATCAAGGGCCAATTCTGCTACTGAGGGTGGCTCCGTGCTGGAGGGGAAGGGGAATATCAGACACCAGGCAGGAGTTGGGAGAGGAGTTCTGAGAAGTGAACGCAGATGTGCTGAAGGAGAAAGGCTTTGTAAAGGCTCTTGAAGTTGCAGAGAGATACATCAAGGTGCAGGGGCTTAGGGAAGGAGCTCCAGATTTTAAGGACTAAAAGTTCTGTTGCTAATGGCAGAGTGGGGGAGGGATATTTTTAACATCTTACGATTTAAAAAAAAAATGAAAATTTAAAATGAGTTTTTACTTGTAAAGCATCAAAACCAAAAAGACAATCATGTAGCAGTCAACGCTTGTCTTACCTTAGTGAGCACAGCACAGCTCCCATCTGCAAGGACTCCAACGTGTCACGTACCAGCACACAGCCCTCATGCCCGAGGCAGTTTCCTGAAAGAGAAACTTAATGAAAAGGTCCATTTTCTCTCAGTGTGTACGACCATGGCCCCTTTCCCCTCCGAGAACGGTGGTCCTGGTCATGGGTTCACTGGCCTGCGCTGTTAATTGAAATGCAGAATTCCCCAGCCGGGGAACTGAGTCAACCAGAGCTCTAATTTACCACTGAGGTGTGACAGTAAGGCAGCCCCAAGCCCTACTGCATTGCTCAATAACTATCTCCTTATTTTAGTAAAACTCTGCTCACCGCAGTGTGATTTAGTTACAAGCTGAAATCGGTTTGTTGCTACTTCAGTTACAAGTTAAAGAGCTATTTCCTATTGCTAGATGTGATAAGACCATTGTGTGTACTCTGGGACCAGTGTGGAACTGTACACACCAACTCATTCCTAAACTGCTCAACGCAAGCTCGAGGAACAGCACCTCATCTTTCTATTCGGCACTTTACAGCCTTCCGGACTCAGCACTGAGTTCAAAGATTTCAGATCATAACCACTGCCCCCATTTTTTCGGACAGCAGCTGTTCTGATATTCCCATTTACACCTCCTCTAGTCTAAACCCATCCTTTGTTTCTTTACTTGTCCCATTACCATCTCCTTTTGCCTCGCACCATCATCCCTTTTGTCATTTAATCTCTTCTGCCTTCTACCCTATCACAGACCGTCCCTTTTTGTTCTTTCCTCTCCTCCCCTCCCCCCTGCCCTGCCTCTGTACTCGCTTAAAACCTGTTACATCTCTAACTTTTTCCAGTTCTGATGAAAGGTCACAGATCTGAAACATTGGCCCAGATATTCCGATCGCAGGCCTCCCGCGGGCGGATGGTTGTGATCTGGAAAAATCTGCGCCCTTACCTGAGGACTCCCGGGAGGCACACAGTTCCGCTCCTGGGCCTCTCCAAACTGCCGGTGCGCAGGGCCCACGTATCCCAGAGGCGCAGGTAGTTCGCAGCGTCCCTGGGATCACGTGGGCCATGGGGAGCCAATCACAGAAGGGAATCTCCCTTCATACATTTGACAGGAAGACCTGTCAAATATATGAATGGAGATCACCCCAAAACATAGTAAAACTTCAAATAATTTTTTTTTAAAAATCACATTTTTAAAATGACTTGAAATGACATAAATTAACTATTTTAAACAAAAATTTACATTTTTGAAAAAAATAATTAGTTTTTAACGGGGCTAAAAATAAACTTATCTTTTTTTTAAAAGTATTTTTAAATGATAAATCAGTGGAAATTTTTTTTTTTCTTTTTACTTTTTTTCAACTCTTATCCTGGTAAAAGCAGGCCTTACGCGTGCTTTTACCAGGTGCAAGAATTGTAAGTGTTTTCTGTGGGCGGAGATCTCCAAAAAGCGGAGCTATCCGCCCGCAGAGGCCCTTCTCCCGGGCAGGCGGAGGATCTGTCAAGAGCTTTCTTGACAGATTGGAAATGCCGGTTTCCAGCGCCTGCGCTATGCATGCCTGAAACCGGCATTTCCAATGTCCCTACGGGTGGGTACACAGCGCGTACACACCCGTAGGGATCGGAATATCCGGCCCATTAACTCTGTTTCTCTCGCCACAGACCTGCTGAGTATTTCCAGCATTTTCTGTTTTTATTTCATTTCTAAACAGACTGCGTATCCTGCTTTCTTACATTTTACATCGAACGTCTTGGGGTACCACTGAAATTTTACTTCTGTATTTCATGCAAAATATTTGGCAGTTTGAGCAATGGTGCCCCCAGCAATGAACACGTTTATGAATTACTCTGCACTGTACCCTTCCCACAATCACTCTTTCAAACGACCAGGGATTGACAAGGTTTATCCTCCCGGGAGAAGGGAACTAGAGGGATGGGGAAATGGGGTGATGCAGAGTTAGACAGTGGGCTTTGTCCTCTAGGACACTCAAAGCAGGCACAAAATGGCAATCCCACTCAGAGAGGCTGGAGAGGGAGTGGCCTCCTGTGCTCGATTTTAAAATTCTCTACCTTCTTTTCAAATCTCTCCATGGCCTCGCCCCTCCCTATCTCTGTAACTTCCTACAGCCCGACAACCAATGTTCCCTGTAAGCTGCTGTTTGTTCTGTGTGGCCTGTTTCCTTTAATGCGCGATCTCTTAAAATCCATCGCTCCACCATTGGTGGCCGTGCCTTCAGCTGCCTGGGCCCAAGCTCTGGAATTCCCTCCCTAAACCTCTCCACCTCTCTCTCCTCCTTTAAGACACTCCTTAAAACCTACCTCCACCTGTTCTAATATCTCATGTGGCTCGGTGCAATATTTTGTTTGCTAACGTTCCTGTGAAGTGCCCTGGGACGTTTTACTACGTTAAGGCGCTATATAAATGCAGGTGGTTGTTGTTGTTGATGATGATTATGGAGCGCTGGTTAGACTGCTCTACATAGAGTTTCACTGGGTGAGGCTTGTGCAATGAGCCCACTGGAACTTGCAAATGGCAGCGGATCCCCATGTAGGTAACAGGACCCCATCAGCATGTGTTAATGAGGTGATTGCCTGTTTCTGGTGAACGGCTCGGCTGTTTATTCCCTGGCCTGGACCAAAATTGGGAGTGGGACGGGCGTCAGCACCAATGGGGCGGCAAGTCTTTTTAAAAAAATATAACTGATTTTGATCTCGCTACCGCCGAAACACAAGGGATCAAACTGGGCCCCACAGTGTAAAGGTGCCGTTTGACCGGTTAGTTTACAGAACGGACTGAAACCCAGGACAACAAATAACTTCAGCAGTGACACAAGCCATATCCATCCTCAAACAATTCAAAACCAACACTAACCGCAGATCAAGAGGCACGGAAATTGCCGACTGTCTGCTTGACTTTTTGGAAAAGAAAAAGGGCCGAGGTAAAGATTATTTTGCAATAAAATATTTGCGCTTAAGAATTTGGGGCTAAATTCTGTTCAGTTTCTTTTTGTGGCAAAAATGTGTCTGTTCCGCAGTTCACGCTGTAATCAAATTCTGCCACACCAGACGTTTAAAAGCCGTTGTTCGCCATCAACGCCATCAGGCTCCAAACATTTTATTTGCTTTTGACAAAATAATATCCTTCATGTTTCATGGGTGACACAATCTGGCAAATGAAACAGGTGGAACGGGACATTGATACAAGAAACATAACGGGCTGGAATTTGCTGGAAAAATAACGGTGTGTTAACGCTGCATGCCGTTATTAATGTGCACATCAGCCAGCAAGTTCAGGGAATTAAGAGATGCTCCATGAGTTGCGAATCTCCGGAACTTGCTGGTCGATTTACGCCACTCCTCTGTTTGATTCGCACTATCGGCATCTCGCCCTTACCCTCCCCATTATATTTAAGAACTTGTTGATTTTGCACATTAATTGCTCGTTAAACTCACCGCAGGAAGTTAAGTCTGGTTATTAACAGCGTAAGTACCCTTTTAACAACGTGATAATTGTTAATGACTGCCAATCAACCTCTCTGGCCCAGAAAGGGAACAATTTCAACCGTGGAGACTCATTCCCTCAGGTATTGAAGTGTTCTTATAGAGATTTAAAAAATGTCAAATTTTTACTTTCTGTCTCTTTTCTCTCTCTCTTAATCCAATCTTTCTTTCCCTTTCTGTACCTGATTTGACTCTAATTCACCCGATTTCCGTCTCTGTTGTCCCTCTGTTTCTCTCTCAATCTTTAAATCTCATGGGTTAGGGAGATAGACTGCTGGTCCCGCCGTTCACCGAGGTCCCGGATGTCCCGTAGCCCTCGCCGCGCCGTTATCAGCTCGCACTTCCAGCAAGTTATTGCGGAATTTTTTTTTCGAGTTGAAGGGTGCAGGAAAAGTCTAAGTAATGGGTCATGACGCGAGCTGCCCACTCCAGCAGTTTGAGCAATCATATCAAAAAAGACTTGCATTTCTATAGCGCCTTTCACGACGTCCAAAAGCGCTTCACAGCCAATGAAGTACTTTTTTCTGAAGCGTAGTCATTGTTGTAATGTAGGAAACGCGATAGCCAATTTGCACACAGCAAGCTCCCACAAATAGCAATCTGATAATGACCAGATAATCTGTTTTATTGACGCTGATTGAGGGATAAATATTGGCCAGGACACCAGGGAGAACTCCCCCGCTCTTCAAAATAGTGCCATGGGATCTTTTACGTCGACCTGAGAGAGCAGACGGGACCTCGGAAAGATGACACCCCTGACAGTGCAGGGCTCCCTCAGCACTGCACTGGGAGCGTCAGCCTAAATTTTTGTGCTCAAGTCTCTGGAGTGGGACTTGAACCCACAACCTCCTGACCCAGAGGTGAGAGTGCTACCCACTGAGCCACGGCTGACACTCACTAGAGGGTGTTTATGTGGCAGAGCTTGCAGACAACACACCTGCAGGGTCTGTATCACCTGCCAGGCACAATTCATAGAGAAATTAGAAATTAGTGGATGCTTTCGTGTTTGTAAAACTGCAACCAGTTACAACTGGGCCAGTAGGAACATATGAAGCAAAGGAGAGGTAGATACGCCTCCAATGAGGAACTACTAAGGACAGGGGAGAACAATGAATCCAGGCTCCGCAGTTAGCTAGTCAAAGGACTTGCATTAAACTCGCACCTTGCATGGCTCCAAGAGGTCCCAAAGCACTCTCAGCCATCAAATTGCTTTTGAAGTGAAGTCACAGTTGCTTTTGTGGGCGGATCTGAGTACAGCAAGGTCCCACAAACAGTAAATGAGATAAGTGACCAGTTAATCTGTTTCTGGTGATGTTGGTTGAGGGATGAATGTTGTCAGGATACCGGGGAGAACTTCCCTGCTCATTGCTGAATAGTGCCGTGGGATCTTTTACATCTACCTGAACAGGCAGACACCTCACGAAGACGGCACCTCCGACAGTGCGGCACTCCCTCAGTACTGCGCTGAAGTGTCAGCCCAGCTTGTGTGCTCAAGTCTCTGGAGTGGGGTTTGAACCAAAGTGACACTCAAAGAAAGAAATCAATTTGCTCCAAATATATATTTTTTAAAGAAAGATCAGCTTGCACACATCCTTCACACACCAGGGGGCGATTTCCCCTGGATACGTTCGGCGCTAAAGAGCCTCCGAGGTAGCCAAGATGGGGTCTTAAGCTGAAACGCCAGTTTAGCTCGCGTTTAGTGCAAGACGCCATCTTGGTAAAGGGGTTGAAGCGCGCACTAGGAACAGCAGCCCGGAGGATCGTTAAGGGGCTGATTGCTACTTAAATTGCCTGCTAGCGCCCATTAACGAGGCTGCATGACATTTGGTGGATAGCGCTTGACCTAACGCCCTCTGCTAACAGCGACCAGCTGACTGGGAGTAGCGCTACTTAAAGGTATATCATCTTTCACTGTTCACTTGCTGCTGGAGGTTTGAAGAAGACCTCAAACACATCGGGAGACTTTCTGGGACAGTTTGTCAAGACTTCACCAACACTATCAACATTTATTCTGGAAATTCTCTGAGGACATCACCTAAAGAGAGTAAGTGCTGTGCTACTCCACTTTATAGGAGTCACCAGGAGAAAGGGAGTGCTTGGTCATGGGCATCTTGCTAGGGTCTGGACAAGGAATGGGAGGAGGACATGAGGCCAGGCACAGCAGCATCAGCTGCTGCAGGAGAGAGGGGGACAGGAGGCGTCCTTCCCTTCCTGCGGGTACAGGACATCCCTCCGCCTCGGGACCTCCTCCACCAGGACCTCCAGTGTCGCGACTGACAACCTGTGCGCCCCTGATCTTCTTTGAAATGGTGCTGTGGGATCTTTTACACCCATCTGACAACAGGGCAGACGGGGCCTCGTTTAATGTCTCATCTGAAAGATGGCACCTCCGACTGAGCCACGGCTAACACCTTTAACATGACGTTAAAGGGACCAGCCAGATAAGCACCACATGTCCTCTGGACTACGAATAAGCGATGCTAGTTTAAAAAACGATCCAGAGCTAGCACATTATCTTCAAACTATGAACTACAAGTCCTGCTAGTCAGGTTTTATATTGCACAAATCTGGCTGTCAGTACACTAAACTAAACTCAGGGGCGATGGTGGCCAGCTGTGCTACATTCAAATTCTGGGATGACATTCAAGAAAAGAATACCTACAGTTCATATATGTACATCACAAAACAGCCAAGGATTGTTTTTTTTTAATAAAGAAACCTATTGGGAAAGGTGCAATTATCTTCATGTTTTTTCAGTCCATCACGGGTCATTGTCTTAGGTCTTATCACAACAAGCGATAGGTGAAATGCTTCAGGCAAAGAGGCCTAAACTCCAGCTTTACAAGCCCACAGCAAGGGACATCTTTCTGGAGATAGTGCAACAAGAGTAGACAGACGGCTGGGGCGGAAAATAAACACTGTGGCATGAGTCTTGCTTTGCCTGTATTGATACAGCAGTAATGTATTGTTAATAGCTGCTGTTTTCATCTATTTTATGTCTACGGTGACATCTAGAACCAATACTTTTACTTGAATGAAATATCTGTGACCTTTTTGCAGAAATTCTGTGAGCAACTTGATATTCCTGATATGGATTTACAATTCTTCAACCCTAAATCATGAAAGGAAACAGTGCAGATTGAATCTCGAGCCTTTCAACGGCACCAACAACTACGTGCATTCATATAGAAAGAACTTGTATTTCTACAGCACCTTTCACCACCTCAGGACGTCCCAAAGCGCTTTATAACCAATGAAATACTTTTAAATTGTCGTCACTGTTGTAATGCAGGAAACGCGGCAGCCAATTTGCGCACAGCAAGCTCCCACAAACAGCACCATGATAATGACCAGATAATCAGTTTTAGTGATGTTGGTTGAGGGCGAAATATTGGCCGGGGAGAACTCCACTGCTCTTCTTCGAAATAGTGCCATGGGATCTTTAATGTCCACCTGAGAGAGCAGACGGGGCCTCGGTTTAACGTCTCATCCGAAAGACGGCACCACTGACAGTACTGCCTCAGCACTGCACTGGGAGAGTCAGCCTGGATTTTTGTGCTCAAGTCTCTGGAGTGGGACTTGAACCCACAACCTTCTGACTCAGAGGCGAGAGCGCTGCCAAATGCTAGATGGGGTGCAGAGAAGATCCACAAGACTGGTCCCTGGTGCTAGAGGTTTGAGTTATGAAGAAAGACTGTTGAGAGGCGCTCCTATGAGGTGTATGAGACAGTAAACTGTGGGGCAAAATTACCCTAAATTGAGATTAAGGAAAGCAAATTTAGGACTGACTTCTGGAAGTTCTTTCTGGACAAAAGCACGATCAGCACACGGAATGGACTCTGGGCACAGCAATGGAGGCAAAACCCTGGAATCATTTCAGGGACAATTAGATGCTGTATGGGTGAAAGGACGGGGTGGGGGGCTCGGTGGGGGGAGGCTGTAGGGTTCTTTCTGGAGTTAGATATCAGACGAGCTCAGGTTCGAGCTTGAATGTGCTACCCTCCACAGTCAAATATCCTCCCAATACGCTGGGGGAGGAATTCATTTGCGCGGTAGCACAGGCCAGGCGATAGCGAATCAGCAGGCAGTTTTACACTGCCCGGTTTCCATTGAATTCAGCGCAGGTTAACTAGTGCCTGTCTTCGCGCTCTCTCAGAAGACCAATTTCACCCCCTCTGTATCCTGGATTACACCTGAAAGACGACGACTTTGACGAGGTATCGGAGAATGGCTGGCACCCGTGCAACCTTCTCCAGTGAAAGTCAGCACCTCTCCGAGAGAAAATAAATCCCTGAGCAAAGGGAGTCTTGCTGATCGCCAAGAAAACCTCTCCTTCAGAACCTCTTTCTGTGCACCCGCCCCGAACCCCTCGATTAGATTCCAGTCTGTAACTCACTCCCGGGTATCTGTTATTCTATATATAAACCCCCCGAACCCCTCGATTAGATTCCAGTCTGTAACTCACTCCCGGGTATCTGTTATTCTATATATAAACCCCCCGAACCCCTCGATTAGATTCCAGTCTGTAACTCACTCCCGGGTATCTGTTATTCTATATACTGTATAAACCCCCTGAACCCCTCGATTAGATTCCAGCCTGTAACTCACTCCCGGGGATCTGTTATTCTGTATATAAACCCCCCGAACCCCTCGATTAGATTCCAGCCTGTAACTCACTCCCGGGTATCTGGTATTCTATATATAAACCCCCCGAACCCCTCGATTAGATTCCAGCCTGTAACTCACTCCCGGGTATCTGTTATTCTATATATAAACCCCCCGAACCCCTCGATTAGATTCCAGCCTGTAACTCACTCCCGGGTATCTGTTATTCTATATATAAACTCCCCGAACCCCTCGATTAGATTCCAGCCTGTAACTCACTCCTGGGTATCTGTTATTCTATATATAAACCCCCCGAACCCCTCGATTAGATTCCAGCCTGTAACTCACTCCCAGGTATCTGTTATTCTATATATAAACCCCCCGAACCCCTCGATTAGATTCCAGCCTGTAACTCACTCCCGGGTATCTGTCATTCTGTATATAAACCCCCCGAACCCCTCGATTAGATTCCAGCCTGTAACTCACTCCTGGGTATCTGTTATTCTATATATAAACTCCCCGAACCCCTTGATTAGATTCCAGCCTGTAACTCACTCCCGGGGATCTGTTATTCTATATATAAACTCCCCGAACCCCTTGATTAGATTCCAGCCTGTAACTCACTCCCGGGTATCTGTTATTCTATATATAAACCCCCCGAACCCCTCGATTAGATTCCAGCCTGTAACTCACTCCCAGGTATCTGTTATTCTATATATAAACCCCCCGAACCCCTCGATTAGATTCCAGCCTGTAACTCACTCCCGGGTATCTGTCATTCTGTATATAAACCCCCCGAACCCCTCGATTAGATTCCAGCCTGTAACTCACTCCTGGGTATCTGTTATTCTATATATAAACCCCCCGAACCCCTCGATTAGATTCCAGCCTGTAACTCACTCCCGGGTATCTGTCATTCTATATATAAACCCCCCCGAACTCCTCGATCAAACAATCACATGGTCTCCACAGAATATTTGCGGTAATTGATAAATCAGCTGCTTTTTTGCCTCAATTATGTTCACAAGTAATGAATCTGGAAGAGGGTTGATATACTGGCAGGTTACAAATAAATCCTGATTCCTGTACTGCAGCGCAGTCACAGTGCATCTGTTTAACACACAGGGCCAGCTTATTAGCGTCTTGTAATAGTATCTGCTTTACTTCGGGAAGCAGGCACGATTGGAAGTAAATCTGTCTCCAGTCTCCATGATCTTCACCGGCAGACGGTAGCATAGTGGTTATGTTACTGAACTAGTAATCCAGAGGCCTGGACTAATGATCCAGTGACATGAGTTCAAATCCCACCACAGCAGCTGGGGAATTTAAATTCAGTTAATAACATAATTACAAAAAAAGTTAGCATCAGTAATGGTGACCATAAAACTACCGGATTGTTGTAAAAACCCATCTGGTTCACTAATGCCCTTTAGGGAAGGAAATCTGCCATCCTTACCCGGTCTGGCCTATATGTGACTCCAGACCCCACAGCATCGTGGTTGACTCTTAACTACCCTCTGAAATGGCCGCTATGAAACCGGACGGTCCACCTCGGCACCAGCTACGAACACACCCAGTCAACCCTGCAAAGGCCTCCTCACCAACAGCTGTCCCACAAGCAACACAGAATCATACCTTTCAGCCAATGTCCCAAACTCCTCCATCACCATCTGGTGGGACAGGGCACCAGGGCTGGAGGCACAGTGGTTTTGGGCAAGAGATACAGGGGGAACGTGAGGAAAAACTTTTTTATGCAGCGAGTGGTGACACTCAGGCCGGAATTTTGCCAGCGTTCAGGGGGCGGGTTTGGAGGTAGGACATCTGGCAAAATCGCAAAGATTGACAGCAGGTCGGAAACCCGCTGTCATCCCACCTCCAAACAATCTTCCCAGGTGTCGGGTCCCCGATTTCCGCATGGTCCCGACACCTAGCGGCGGGAAGAGGATTATAGGCACTTAACTGCTTGTTAGCAGGTTGTTAACAGGCAGTTAAGAGGGTTTTTGCAATTTTGACAGGTCTACTGCGGGCTTCCCGACGTCCGGACACCACGCCAGGTAAGTGTGGCCTGCTGTGAGTCTACTGTAATGTTTCTTCATTGATGACAGCTGCAGAAGTGGTGTGAAGGATCCAATGGTACACTGGTGAGTTTCAGAGATAAGATGATGTTGGGAAAATCATTTTTAATGTCTTTAGACTTTTCTGTAGGTGACAAATTTAGAATTGTTTGTGTAGTCCCACCTCATTGGGAGAGCCTCTCTCACCAGTGACAGATCGCTTCTGTAACCTCACCTGCAGCTGCCATCTGTCCTAGCCTAAGGAGGGAGTCATTGGAGAGCATCTGTTCGAGGGCTCACCTTTGTACAGTGATTGCAGCACCTCAATGCTGTCAAACACTGAAAAATCAGCTGTCAAAATAAATTGTGCATGGCCCCTTTAAGAAAACCGGCAGATGATGCGTCATCAACTGACGTCATCTGACACTGGCTTTCTCCTAATTGGCCGGCAAGCCCGCACGGCGGGCTTAACAGGGCCAATTGACACAAAATCGTGTCTGTGCGTTGGACGTCGTTGGGGGCGGGATTGGAACCCGGAAGGCAGCTGTCCCGCCCCCAAGCCGCATCGAGAGGAAAAATCGCGGCCTCAATGTTTTCAAGGGGAGACTGGATAGGCACTTGCGGGAAATAAACTTGCAGGGCTACGGGGATAGAGCGGGGGAATGGGACTAACTGGATTGCTCTACAGAGAGCCGGCACGGACTCGATGGGCCTTCTGTGCCGTTATGACTCTACTCCTCCATGTTGAACACCACTTGGAAGAAGCACTGAGAGTGGCAAGGGCACAGAATGTACTCTGGGTGGGGGACTTCAATGTCCATCACCAAGAGTGGCTTGGTAGCACCACTACTGACCAAGCTGGCCGAGTCCTGAAGGACATAACTGCCAGTCTGGGCCTGCGACAGGAGGTGAGAGAACCAACATGAGGGAAAAACTTACTTGACCTCGTCCTCACCAATCTACCTGTTGCAGATGCATCTGTCCATGACAGCATTGGTAGCAGTGACCAACGCACAGTCATTGTGGAGACGAAGTCCCATCTTCACACTGAGGACACCCTCCATCATGTTGTGTGGTACTACCACCGTGCTAAATGGGATAGATTCGGGATAGATTCAGAACAGATCTAGCAGCTCAAAACTGGGCATCCATGAGGCGCTGTGGGCCATCAGCAGCAGCAGAATTGTATTCCACCATTATCTGTAAACTCATGGCCCGGCATATCCCTCACTCTACCATTACCATCAAGCCAGGGGACCAACCCTGGTTCACAGAATCACAGAATCCCCACAGTGCAGATAGAGGCCATTTCGGCCCATCGAGCCTGCACCGACACATATCCCACCCTATCCCCGTAACCCCACGTATTTAATCCCCCCCTAACACTAAGGGTCAATTTATCATAGCCAAATCAACCTAACCCGCACATCTTTGGACTGGTTCAATAAGGAGTGTAGAAGAGCATGCCAGGAGCAGCACCAGGCGTACCTAAAAATGAGATGCCAACCTGGGGAAGCTGCAACACAGGACTAGATGCATGCTAAAAAGTGGAAGCAGCATGCTATAGACAGGGCTAAGCGATCCCACAATCATTGGATCAGATCAAAGCTCTGCAGTCCTGCCACATCCAGTCGTGAATGGTGGTGGACCATTAAATAACTAACGGGAGGAGGGGGCGCCATGAATATCCCCATCCTCAATGATGGTGGAGCCCAGCATGTGAGTGCAAAAGACAAGGCTGAAGCGTTTGCAACCATCTTCAGCCAGAAGTGCCGAGTGGATGATCCATATCGGCCTACTCCTGAGGTTCCCACCATCACAGAAGCCAATCTTCCGCCAATTCGATTCACTCCACGTGATATCAAGAAACGGCTGAGCGCACTGGATACAGCAAGCTCTGGGCCCCGACAACATCCCGGCTATCGTGCTGAAGACATGTGCTCCAGAACTAGCCACGCCGCTAGCCAAGCTGTTCCAATACAGCTACAACACTGGCACCTATCCGACAATGTGGAAAACTACCCAGGTATGTCCTGTCCACAAAAAGCAGGACAAATCCAATCCGGCCAATTACCGCCCCATTAGTCTACTCTCAATCATCAGCAAAGTGATGGAAGGTGTCATCGACAGTGCTATCAAGCGGCGCTTACACACCAATAACCTGCTCACTGATGCCCAGTTTGTGTTCTGCCAAGAACACTCGGCTCCAGACCTCATTACAGCCTTGGTCCAAACATGGACAAAGGAGCTGAATTCCAGAGGTGAGGTGAGAGTAACTGCCCTTGACATCGAGGCAGCATTTGACCAAGTGTGGCATCAAGGAGTCCTAGTAAAACTGAAGTCAATGGGAATCGGGGGGAAAACTCTCCACTGGCTGGAGTCATACCTAGCACAAAGGAAGATGGTTGTGGTGGTTGAAGGTCAATCATCACAGCCCCAGGACATCGCTGCAGGAGTTCCTCAGGGCAGTGTCCTAGGCCCAACCATCTTCAGCTGCTTCATCAATGACCTTCCCTCCAACATAAGGTCAGAAATGGGGATGTTCGCTGATGACTGCACAGTGTTCAGTGCCATTCACAACTCCTCAGATAATGAAGCAGTCCCTGCCCGCATGTAACAAGACCTGGACGACATTCAGGCTTGGGCTGATAAGTGGCAGGTAACATTCGCGCCACAGAAGTGCCAGGCAATGACTATCTCCCCCAAGCGAGAGTCTAACCACCGCCCCTTGACATTCAATGGCATTACCATCGCCAAATCTGCCACCATTAACATCCTGGGGGTCGCCATTGACCAGAAACTTAACTGGACCAGCCACATAAATACTGTGGCAACAAGAACAGGTCAGAGGCTAGGTATTCTGCGGCGAGTGTCTCACCTCCTGACTCCCCAAAGCCTTTCCGCCATCTATAAAGGCACAAGTAAGGAGTGTGATGGAATACTCTCCACTTGCCTGGATGAGTGCAGCTCCAACAACACTCAAGAAGCTCGACACCATCCAGGACATAGAAACATAGAAACTAGGAGCAGGAGTAGGCCATTCGGCCCGTCGAGCCTGCTCCACCATTCAATACGATCATGGCTGATCATCCAAATCCAGTACCCTGTCCCTGCTTTCTCACACAGAATCCCCATCGAGCCTGCACCGACACATATCCCACCCTATCCCCGAAACCCCACGTATTTAATTCCCCCTAACATATCCCATCCTATCCCCGTAACCCCACATATTTAATCCCCCCCTAACACTAAGGGTCAATTTATCATAGCCAAATCAACCTAACCCGCACATTTTTGGACTGTGGGAGGAAACCGGAGCACCCGGAGGAAACCCACGCAGACACGGGGAGAATGTGCAAACTCCACACAGTCACCCGAGGCCAGATTCGAACCCGGGTCCCTGGCGCTGTGAGGCACCAGTGCTAACCACTATGCCACCGTGTTGGACAAAGCAGCCCGCTTGATTGGCACCCCATCCACCAGCTTAAACATTCACACCCTCCACCACCGGCGCACCGTGGCTGCAGTGTGTACCATCTACAAGATGCACTGCAGCAACTCACCAAGGCTTCTTCGGCAGCACCTCCCAAACCCGCGACCTCTCCCACCTAGAAGGACAAGGGCAGCAGGCGCATGGTAACACCACCACCTCCAAGTTCCCCTCCAAGTCACACACCATCCTGACTTGGAAATATATCGCCGATCCTTCATTGTCGCTGGGTCAAAATCCTGGAACTCCCTCTCTAACCTCACTGTGGGAGTACCTTCACCACATGGACTGCAGTGGTTCAAGGCGGCGGCTCACCACCTCCTTCTCAAGGGCAATTAAGGATGGGCAATAAATGCTGGCCTTTCCAGCGACGACCACATCCCATAAACAAATAAAAAAACATTGATGGAATGTGTCAGAGCAGCAAGCGGGTCCTGCCAGACTGCCCACGCTAGCTGCCCAGGGGCAGAACGTGTTGCTGGGTTTCACACTCGGTAAACCAGTCACCTTTCGTGATGTTAGCAGAATGCACGCTTCGCCACCACTGCCTTTGACATATTGTGACATTCCCTGTATGGATTATGATTAATCTGTGCGGTATTCTAATACCGCAGAGCCTCATAATCCTCTTATTAACTTTAGGATTCTTATCCTACGGACATTAATCAGACACTTACAATTTACAAAATGGAACTTTTACAGAGCTTTACCCTCAACTGGTACTAGCTGGCTCAATCCCACTCACAAGTAAGAAACACCCAAATAACAGTGTTAAAATTCACCAGCGACAGTGCAAGCTACAATGTAAACCCCCCACTCACGGAACCCACATTTTCACAAAGAAAAGAAAGAATTTGCGTTTCTATAGCACCGTTCACGACCTCATGAGGTTCCGAAGCACTTTACAGCCAATTAAGTATTTTTGAAGTGTAGTCACTGTTGTAATATAGGAAACGCGGCACCCAATTTGCGCACAGCAAGCTCCCACAAACAGCAATGTGATAATGGCCAGATAATCTGTTTTAGTGATGTCAGTCGATGGATCAATATTGGCGTAGGGGAGAACTCCCCTCCTCTTCTTTTAAATAGTGCCGTGGAATCTTTTACGTCCACCTGAGAGGGCAGACAGGGCCTTGGTTTATGTCTTCTCTGAAAGACGGCACCTTCGACAGTGCAGCACTCCCTCAGTACTGCCGACAGTGCAGCACTCCCTCAGTTCTGCCCCTCCGACAGTGCGGCGCTCCCTCAGTACTGCCCCTCCGACAGTGCAGCGCTCCCTCAGTACTGCCCCTCCGACAGTGCAGCGCTCCCTCAGTACTGCCCCTCCGACAGTGCAGCGCTCCCTCAGTACTGCCCCTCCGACAGTGCAGCGCTCCCTCAGTACTGCCCCTCCAACAGTGCAGCGCTCCCTCAGTACTGCCCCTCTGACAGTGCAGCGCTCCCTCAGTACTGCCCCTCCGACAGTGCAGTGCTCCCTCAGTATTGCCCCTCTGACAGTGCAGTGCTCCCTCAGTACTGCCCCTCCGACAGTGCAGCGCTCCTTCAGTACTGCCCCTCCGACAGTGCAGCGCTCCCTCAGTACTGCCCCTCCGACAGTGCAGTGCTCCCTCAGTATTGCCCCTCCGACAGTGCAGTGCTCCCTCAGTATTGCCCCTCTGACAGTGCAGTGCTCCCTCAGTACTGCCCCTCCGACAGTGCAGCGCTCCTTCAGTACTGCCCCTCCGACAGTGCAGTGCTCCCTCAGTATTGCCCCTCTGACAGTGCAGTGCTCTCAGTACTGCACTGGAGTGTCAGCCTAGCTTTATGTGTTCAAGTCTCTGGAGTGGGACTTGAACCCACAAACTTGTGACTCAGAGGCGAGGGTGCTCCCCACTGAGCCACGATGACAAATGCCTAAAGCCGGATGTAATGAATGATCACGGGCCTCTGTCTGCACGCACAGCTCTGCAACTTCAGAAAACACCAGACCGGGCAACATCTTTAAAATAAAGAATGGGGAATTCGCAGAGGGTCATTCGGTTTAGATTGGAATACTCCGGGGACAAAGACAAGAAGGTGAACAGAGGAGAGACGTCAAGAGTCGAACCCTCTCAACTACTTTCAGAGACACCTCGGTACAATAACAGAGGGGAAAGCACACACAGCACATTCAAGGTGATGGAGCGAAGGACTCCACACTATCCAGGGCACATCCATCCCATTTAAGAATTCTGGAGTAAAGATCGCGTGTTTTCTAAAGATAAGTTCTGAAGAATTGTTGGAGGGAGACTTAGGGTGAAGGAGTAGAGTCAGTGTACAAAGCAGCTGGTTCCTGGTCTGGGTTCAAATCCTGCCCTGACCAGCCAGAGGAAAGGTGTGGATATATAAGCATTCTGAGTGAGTAGAGCTTGTGGCAGGCTGTATGCAGGACAGAACTGCCAGTAATTGGCAAGCTCGCTCAGAAAGGCTGGCGAGGAGGTAGAGAAATTCCTACTATTGCAGTAGGTGTCGCTCTCTATAACTTGGAGGTCAATGAGTATTCTGCTGACCCGACCTGGACTACATCACATCTCAGTGCTCTCACTACTGACCGCGGTGTCTGTCCCCAGACACATCTCACATCTTTAATTAGAACAAATTGTTACTTTCCAAAAGTTGCTGAAGAACAGACATGACATGAGTGAACTAATTTGATCATGGAGATTGAGGCAGTGACATTTTCACATTATCGTGTTGGTTTCCTACCCAGCACTGCACACTAAATATGCTTTAAATTCATCCTCTAGAAATGCTCTCCTGGCTGGCCTCCCACCTTGCACCCTCCATAAACTAGAGAATAAAACTCAGCTGCCTGTATCCTGACTCGCACCGAGTCCCGTTCACCCATCACCCCTGTGCTCGCTGACCGACACTGACTCCCGGTCCGGCAACGCTGCGATTTTAAATTCTCATCCTTGTTGTCAAATCCCTCCATGTCCTCACCCCTCCCTAGCTCTGTAACCTCCTCCAGCCCCCCCCCGCCCCCCCCGCCCCCGAGATCTCTGCACTCCTCTAATTCTGGCCTCTTGCGCATCCCCTGATTTTAATCGCTCCACTATTGGCGGCCGTGCCTTCAGCTGCCTGGGGCCCTAAGCTCTGGAATTCCCTCCCTAAACCTCTCCGCCTCTCTCTCCTCCTTTAAGATGCTCCTTAAAACCCATCACTTTTGTCCTAATATATCCTTATGTGGCTCGGTTTCAAATTTTGTTCGATAACGCTCCCGTGAAGCACCCTGGGACGTTGTACTACGTTAAAGGCGCTATATAAATACAAGTTGTTGTTGCCAGTTTGCAGCAGGGAGCAGAAACTTCCTCCACGGAATGTGTGCTTGTGTGTTTAAGGTTCCATTGCATACAGTAAATAAAAGCTCTTCAGAGCTGTTATTTCAACAGATTTCATTTTCATAACTCATTTGGATGTTACCCGTTTAAAATTAATTTCCAGAAATAGAGCAAGGCTGATTGCTGGAATCGGTACAGTAAACCTCTCACCAGGGGCAGATGGTGCAGCACAGACTCCCGCCCGCAGGGATGGTCCAAAATACCCGTTTCATGTCTAACCGCACCTGTTCCACGTTGAAATTGAATAAAGACCCTAGAAACAGACCGCACGCCGCACACGCTGCAAGAGAAACATCAGCAGATGAAGCTGCGGAATGAGTAAAACCAGAGACTATCCACCAGCTGTAGAGAACAGGAAGATGCCCTTGCCTCCCCCAGGCAGCAAGCCTCATCCCCCAACTGTTAGCCATCTTGCTAATCCGTGCATCTGTTTTTTTCTCCAAGCTGGCTGAAAAATATAAATAAAAACAGATCCAACCACGCTGATTAAAACAAATTAACTGTTCATTACATACAGGGGGATGCTGAGTGGATCATTAATTATAAAAGAATATTTACACATGCAAAATGAAATTCCAGCAGTAATCTAATAAATAGGACACTAGCTTGCCAAGAGGCTGTACACTTGGACAAGGATCTGCATAAACTGCAGGATAAAAGAGACAATTTCCAAATCTATTTAATCATTCATCAGAGATTTATTGTGATAAAAACCAGAAATCATTTCTGATTTAATAAAAAATCTACACAAAAGTGATTAGAACTGTGTAACACACTCCGGGTGTGATTAAAACTCTCCAATATGGTGAAATCTCCAGGTTTGATTTAGGCTCTTTAACGTGCTTTGGATGGTTTTTATATGGACTCCCTGCAACAATTTACAGGCTGAACTGTAATCGAAGGATTTAGATCACCTCGTAAAACAGGACTGCAAACGTGAAGAATTTTATAATTATCAGCTGGAGCTTCTCTGCTCCCCGAGGATGAGCTGAGTTCCTTGTAATCTCTGCAGGGTAGCTTCTGATCTGCTGACAACACGCAGACACCAGGTTATTGATACATAATGGTGTCCACTTCAGAGGATTAATGACTATTCCACAATCATTAGAGATCTTGTGAACGATAGTCACAGGGGACGGTGGGAGGAGGCACCCAGTAATACTACCTGGATATTATGTACTGATTTTCAAAAGAAATTGTTTTTCCTTAAGGTTCTTATGAATTACATTCATTCATGAAATCCAAAACAATGCAGAGGTCAATGTTAATGCTGGTCTGGAGTCACTGTAACCTTAACAACAACAACTTGTATTTATACAGCGTCTTTAATGTAGTAAAATGTCCCCAGGGCACTTCACAGGAGCGTTCTAAAACAGAATGTGACACCGAGCCACGCAAGGAGATAGTAGGACAGGTGACCAAAAGCTTGGTCAAAGAGGTAGGTTCTTGGAGCGTCTTAAAAGGAGGAGAGAGGTAGAGAGGAGGAGAGGTTTAGGGAGGGAATTCCAGAGCTTAGGGCCCAGGCAGCTGAAGGCACGGCCGCCAATGGTGGAGCGATTGAAATTGGGGATGTTCAAAAGGCCAGAATTGGAGGAGCGCAGAGATCTGAAAGGGTTACAGAAGCAAGTGATTTAGAGAGAAGTGGCAGCGGAGATGGCAGCAAGCAAGACACGTGAGTGAAGCGTTCTCCGGAAAGCTGGACCCGGAGCTGCCCACGGTGCTGCCATCTGCCTACATGTGAGGAGGCAGGTACATTCTACCTGCGAGCTGTGTATAGCACCGTCTGAGAGAGAGAGGCAGAACCGGCAGAAGGCAAGCGAAACATTGCTTAGGAAGTCATTGTAAAGAGAGCTTCATTGTCAGTATGCTTGCAAAGAGATGAGACTGTAATTGGTATTTTTGTTTAAGTCTAGTTCTGTATTTTAAACAGTGAGAAGTGATGAGATTACTGAGGGAAACTGACTTGGTCCAGTGAGAGCCTGAATGCGAATGAGCTGCATTAACGTCAGCAGAGATAGAGACATTAACCCAGGGGTGCTGCACTCATCTTGTTGTTCCGACTGTGCGCACGTGTTAATTCAGCTCCTTCGCTCAGTCAGTTTTCCCCTGATGATGTCATTACCACTCACTTTGAAATCAAAAAATATTGAAAGCAATCAAACAGAAATCGAGGAAATCAAAGAGTGAGGGATGCTAGTCACGCCTCCTTGTCATGGCTCGGTTTTTACGAAGGCTAGTAATAATGCGGTCTTATCTTTTATACTGGTGCTAGCTCTCAGCATTGACACTGCTGAATCTCACCCTCACGGCCCAGTGACACAAGCATGGGCCCACTGAAAGTCGGATTTAGTACACTGGCCTCCCTGTATTCACCCTAAACAAGTGCCAATATTAAAGCAGCTTTTCATTAAAAACCATGGGCTATTGGTTGCTGGTTTATTCTGACCTTATAATGGTACTTTGTCTGAATGACATATGCCCCGCCCCAAGCCAACCATTCTTAGACAGAGTTTCAGTGGCATGGCAGATTTCCCCGCCCCCACACCTTACAAGAACAGACTGCACAAAGCCAAGAGACAGCTGGAACAATGGCCTCTTAATCTAATGCACGTCGGAGAGGGCTTGACCACCTTGGGTTAGCTAAGCTAGGGCTGTTGGACTCATCAGTTACACACACAGAGCTGGCCAAATGCCTACTCAGGCTTTCTGCAGCAAAATAAATTTCCTTTCAACCAATTATCTGGAGACAGGAAGTACTGTGTCACTGTACAAATTGCTTTTCCAGCTTTTGTTCCCAGTGTCAGCGGGAAGCCTGGGTCAGTTGTAGGTTAAAGCTCCTTCTGCGCTGTGCCTCAACTGCAATTCAGCAGCACAGCACTCCTCAATGCATTAGTGCGATACGTCCACTGGCCACACCACCTGTCCTGAGAAATCTTCATAATATATAGTGATCCTTAGGAGCTGGGCTCAGACTGGACACACTCATTGCACATTGATCCCTTACACCAGCAGAGGGGAAAGTTTCATCACAACATTAAGAACAGGATGGGCCATTCAGCCCCTCGAGCCTGTTCCGCCATTCAATGAGATCATGGCTGATCTGTATCTCAACTCCATCTACCCGCCTTTGCTCCATATCCCTTGATACTCTTACCAACAAATATTTATCAATCTCAGTCTTGAAAATTTCAATAGACCCCCCAGCATCCACAGCCTTTTTGTGGGGGGGGGGGGGAAGAGTTCCAGATTTTTGTGTGAAGAAGTGCTTTCTGACATCACCCCTGAACGGCCTGGCTCGAATGTTCCAAGCATGTCAACTTGTTCTGGATTCCCCCATCAGAGGACACAGTTCACCTGTATCTACCCGACCCATTCCTTCATCACTTTAAAGACCTCAATTAGACCACTCCTCAATCTTTGAAACTCAAGGGAATACAAGCCTAGTCTATGCAACATGTCCTCATAATTTAACCCTTTAAGCCCTAATATCATTCGGGTGAATCTGCATTGCACCCCCTTCTGCGCCCATCAGGTTGGTTCCAAACCTGGGTGCAAGATGAAAGGTCAAAGTGTTAACAGACCCCTGCACTGTCCCTCCCTATAATACCCCTGCACTGTCCCTCCCTATAATACCCCTGCACTGTCCCTCCCTATAATATCGCTGCACTGTCCCTCCCTATAATATCGCTGCACTGTCCCTCCCTATAATATCGCTGCACTGTCCCTCCCTATAATACCCCTGCACTGTCCCTCCCTATAATATCGCTGCACTGTCCCTCCCTATAATATCGCTGCACTGTCCCTCCCTATAATATCGCTGCACTGTCCCTCCCTAAAATACCGCTGCACTGTCCCTCCCTATAATACCCCTGCACTGTCCCTCCCTATAATACCGCTGCACTGTCCCTCCCTATAATATCGCTGCACTGTCCCTCCCTATAATATCGCTGCACTGTCCCTCCCTATAATATCGCTGCACTGTCCCTCCCTATAATATCGCTGCACTGTCCCTCCCTAAAATACCGCTGCACTGTCCCTCCCTATAATATCGCTGCACTGTCCCTCCCTATAATACCGCTGCACTGTCCCTCCCTATAATATCGCTGCACTGTCCCTCCCTATAATACCGCTGCACTGTCCCTCCCTATAATACCGCTGCACTGTCCCTCCCTAAAATACCGCTGCACTGTCCCTCCCTATAATACCCCTGCACTGTCCCTCCCTATAATATCGCTGCACTGTCCCTCCCTATAATACCGCTGCACTGTCCCTCCCTATAATACCGCTGCACTGTCCCTCCCTATAATACCGCTGCACTGTCCCTCCCTATAATATCGCTGCACTGTCCCTCCCTATAATATCGCTGCACTGTCCCTCCCTATAATATCGCTGCACTGTCCCTCCCTATAATATCGCTGCACTGTCCCTCCCTATAATATCGCTGCACTGTCCCTCCCTATAATATCGCTGCACTGTCCCTCCCTATAATACCGCTGCACTGTCCCTCCCTATAATACCGCTGCACTGTCCCTCCCTATAATACCGCTGCACTGTCCCTCCCTATAATACCGCTGCACTGTCCCTCCCTATAATATCGCTGCACTGTCCCTCCCTATAATATCGCTGCACTGTCCCTCCCTATAATATCGCTGCACTGTCCCTCCCTATAATATCGCTGCACTGTCCCTCCCTATAATACCGCTGCACTGTCCCTCCCTATAATACCGCTGCACTGTCCCTCCCTATAATACCGCTGCACTGTCCCTCCCTATAATACCGCTGCACTGTCCCTCCCTATAATATCGCTGCACTGTCCCTCCCTATAATATCGCTGCACTGTCCCTCCCTATAATATCGCTGCACTGTCCCTCCCTATAATACCGCTGCACTGTCCCTCCCTATAATACCGCTGCACTGTCCCTCCCTATAATACCGCTGCACTGTCCCTCCCTATCCATTGGCAGGATAGGCGCATCAATGTCAGTGTTCTTGCTCAGGCCAACATCCCCAGCATCGAAGCTTTGACCATGCTCGATCAGCTCCAATGGACGGGTCACATCGTCCGCATGCTCGATACGAGACTCCCAAAACAAGCGCTCTACTCGGAGCTCCGACACGGCAAGAGAGCCCCAGGTGGGCAGAGGAAACGCTTCAAGGACACCCTCAAAGCCTCCTTGAAAAAATGCAACATCCCCACCGACACCTGGGAATCCCTGGCCCAAGACCGCACAAAGTGGAGGAGAAGCATCCGGGAAGGCGCCGAACACCTCAAGTCTCTTCGCCGGGAGCAAGCGGAAGCCAATCGCAAACAGCGGAAGGAGCGCACGTCAACCCAAGCACCCCACCCACCTGCCCCTTCAACCACCGTCTGCCCCACCTGTGACAGAGATTGTAGGTCCCACATTGGACTCATCAGTCACCTGAGAACTCATTTTTAATGTGGAAGCAAGTCATCCTCGGTTCCGAGGGACTGCCTAAGAAGAAGAAGGAGAAGAAGCACTGTCCCTCCCTATAATACACTGTCTGGTTGACTGAGTTTGTTTGCAAAAAACACAGATTAAGTAACCCAGCATAATCATACTCCGTCAGAGTAATGGAGCCCAGGTCTGTACGATGTGACAAGTGTCTTATCTCAGTCAGGAGAAACCCATCTGTACGTGGCAGGAGTGGGGGGCGGTGGGGGGAAATAAAAAGGCAAGTCACTGCTATGTGGCTTCGTCCCAGGGCATCTTTGGCAGCGTTACAGGTGCAGGTCACAAACCTTTGGCAGCGTTACAGGGGCAGGTCACAAACCTTTGGCAGTGTTACAGGTGCAGGTCACAAACCTTTTAGCCGAGGATGGTGTTGGGAGGGAAGGGGAATAAACTAGAATCATCGAATCACACAGCACAGAATGAGGCCATTTGGCCCATCGTGCCTGTGCCAGCTCTTTGAAAGAGCTCTCCAATTAGTCCCACTCCCCCTGCTTCTTCCCCCATAGCCCTACAGATTTTCTCTCCTTCAACTATTTATCCAATTCCCTTTTGAAAGTTATTATTGAATCTGCTTCCACCGCCCTTTCAGGCAGCGCGTTCCAGATCACAACAACTCGCCGCGTAAATAAATTCTCATTTCCTCTCTGGTTCTTTTGCCAATTACCTTCAATCTGTGTCCTCTGATTACCGACCCTCCTGCCACTGGAAACAGTTTCTCCTTATTTGCGTCTCTCCACAGAACTGAAGTCTCTTATTCCTGGTACCATTCCAGTAATGGCCTCCTTCCGTGCAATATGATTCTACGATTCTACTTCCCTCTTGCCCCTCGTTGTACTGTGTGCTTCAATGTCTTTCTCTAGTAACTTATTCCACGACTCCGATTCCCCTTCTGGGTGAGAAAAGCTTTCCCCGACTTCCCTTACTCCTAACTCCTTCATTTTATTTCCCTCCCCGAGATTTGAACCCTTCACCAAAGTTGAACAACTAGCCTGGATCGACCTCCTTCATCAGCTTGAAAACTAGCTCCCCTCGATGTCTCTTTTCCAATGAAAACAGCCCAACTTCCTTACCCTGAACACTGAAATACGTAGATAAGCGTTTAAATACCCCATTTTGTAAGAACTTCCTCTCAGACCTCCCATTAGTCGGGTAATAGATGGAACACATCTGAAAATTGGTTAGCTGGCTTTCAGGTCCATCTGTTTTCCAGGTTTCATGCTTCAGCAAGGATCCTGTAAAGCCCAGCTCCAACAGAGCCACTTAGATTGTGTTTTCAAAGATGCTGTACTGACATTACAAAGGTCAAGTGGGGAAAACATCAAGTTCTGTCATGAACACACGCATTACAAAATGATCTGAAATTGCTAGTGGGCTATAATCCTACTATTTGTTCTTAATGAAAACTTTGCTGAGAAAAATAATAGATAAAACAAGATAAATTAGTATTAGTTCACCAACCTGTACATCTCACTGGACTTCTACCTCCTTTTTCCACTCTGGATTACACTTTGATATGACCTTTCATAAATATTCACAAACAAATTTCAACACAAGAAAAGTATCTCTGTAACCTCCTCCAGCCCTACACCCCTCCGAGATCTCTGCATCCTCCAATTCTGGCCTCTTGCGCATCCCCAATTTCCATCGCTCCACCATTGGTGGCCGTGCCTTCAGCTGTCTAGGCCCTAAGCTCTGGAATTCTCTCCGCCTCTCTCTCCTCCTTTAAGACGCTCCTTAAAATCTACCTCTTTGACCAAGCTTTTGGTCACCTGTCCTAATATCTCCTTATATGGCTTGGTGTCAAATTTTGTTTGATAACGCTCCTGTGAAGCGTCTTAGGATGTTTTACTTACATTAAAGGCACTATATAAAAGCAAGTTGTCGTCGATAGGGAAAAAAAATACAATGTGCACCCTACGGAATTGTCCTGCAGCTTCCAGTGAGAGATACTCTTCCCTGGATCTGAGAATCATGGACCTTTGTCAGGGATCTTGGCTTCCGGTTTGCAAAGCATTTACCTCAGGAGAGGGATGGGGAGCAGGAAGAGTTTACAGGCTGGTTTGCAGCAATGGGAGAATTGCAGCACTACTGCTGGGACACGGCACGTTGGGACGCTCATACTGAAAAACACACGCTGGTCTCTTTAGTGACACAAGAAGCAGGCGGGTGGCTAGTGAGGGCTCATTAACATGCATTGCAATTCCAACCTGCACAGGGCTATTCATTTTATTTGCACTTCACACAGGGGCTGGTCATTGTATGAGGAAAAAGAAAACACACACGATTATAGGGTTTTTAACCACGGAAGTCCTTTTGTTTTACAAAATCATAACTGAATTTAAAAGAGATGTATTTGCAAATAAATTTTGCAATGAGAATTGACTAATTTCAACTGTTCTTCCTAGAGGTTTAAAATGATGAAGGGCTTTGATAGGGTAGATGTGGAGATGATGTTTCCGCTTGTGGGGGAGACTAGAACTAGGGGCCATAAAATTAAGATAGTCACTGATAAATCCAATAGGGAATTCAGGAGAAACATCTCTTCAGAGATCTCGATCCCACGTGGAGTGGTTGAGGCGAATAACATAGATGCTATTTATATTTATACAGATTGAAGGGGAAGCTGGATAAGCACGAGGGAGAAAGGAAGGGGGAGATGCAGCAGGGTGGGAGGAGGCTCGTGTGGAGCATAAACCTGTTGGCTGAATGGCCAGTTTCTGTGCTGTAGACTCGATGTAACGCCAGGCTGTGTTTTTATCATTGGACGCGTGATGACACTGCTGTCTCAGTATTTCTGACTTTGAAGTGGAGAAAATCCTCACACCAATACGATTCCACTACCACCCATCACTGATTCCAAACATGCCATTATCTATCACAAAATGTGGATTGATTTACACTCGGGCTGCCATGTACCTCTCGCTGATGAACATCCACTCCTGATACCCCAAGTAGGAAATTCGCTTTGAAAATTTACTGATGTGAGAAGTTGGATCAATGCCAATCTCAGTCAGATTGAACTTCACAGCAATTATTGAGCGAGCTGTCCACTGTCAGTCTTCTGCACAGACAGGTCCACTAATAGTTGGCACTGCAAACCTGTCTTTATCTTGTCCAGTCCAGGGTAAGATTGCTTTGTACAATTCCCATACACTAACCTCACTATATTTGGACAACAGTATTCACTGACACATTGACTGCAGTGAAACAATGATGGGTTAAGCTGACTCTCTGAGGGGCCACAAGATGATTGGGGTTGAAATTAAAATGTCAATAGGTGGTGTTCAACCAGCATTAGGCTTCAGGCACATTGTATAACAGAGAAGAGAGCTTTTTTCCATATCTAACCTGTGCTTACGTGGAGTACTGTAGAGGGAGCTTTACTCTGTATCTAACCCGTGCTGTACCTGCCCTGGGAGTGTTTGACGGGACAGTGTAGAGGGAGCTTTACTCTGTATCTAACCCGTACTGTACCTGTCCTGGGAGCGTTTGATGGGACAGTGTAGAGGAAGCTTTACTCTGTATCTAACCCATGTTGTATCTGCTGTGGGAGGTATTTTCAATGGGATAATGACTTTGTTAAAATATTGCATGAAGTAGTTTTACATGAATTCACTGACCAATGTGCTATCTGAGAAAGCGAAACCCTGTCCTACTTATAATGGCAGGAAGAGGTAAGGAGGAATATTTTCCAATTGAAAAAGAATGTTATTCTGAGGACTTCTTACCACTTAAGCTCTTGGCACTTCTACAGTGAAGGTGTTCCTTTAGTGCCATGGCTGTGCTGCGCCCACTGCCCTCTGACCATTGCCCACTGCCCTCTGCACACTGCCATCTTCCCACTGCCCATTCCTCACTACCCCATGCCCACTGCCAATTGCTCACCACCCATTGCCTATTGCCCACTGTAATGTACAGTGGGGGCAGGGAAGAAGTGGAAAGAAGACTTCAATTAGTGGATAGAAGGAAAAAATCTTCAGACTGTAGTTCCGGAAAGCGAACCCGAGTCTCAGTGAAGGAACAGGCAGAGACTGTAAAACAGGCAAGAAAGCAGATCAAACGCAGATTTAATGCTCAATTTTCAGCTTCAGCTCCCCATGAAATGAAGAGAGCTGTCGGGGACCAAGAGTTCCAGTACAACTTCAAATTAAATACACATCTTTCACACATGGCCTCCACCCTGTCCACACGTCCACCTTTCAACACCACAACACGAACCCTCTGAATTACGACCGACATTTTAATGTCTCTCTGGTCCAGTAATGAAGGGGTAAAAACAGTGCCGAGGGCCTGGGGTTTGATAAAGAGCCTTTTCAAAAGATTCAAAATGTCACTTTAAGCAGGCTGCCAAATGCTTACGAGTTAAAAAAAACACGGAAGGAGACAATGCCAAGTCGAGAGCAGGCGCTGGAGAGTTACCTTGATTCATTTTAAGCTATTTGGAGAAAGAAAATGTGTAATCCTCCAGCGGGAATCGCAGTGGAAGCTGCATTCTGCAGTTGGCTGATGGTAGAGTAATACTGGCAGCTGTATAACACAGAGCCAGTCCTGAGAGACTCCCCTTCCACACTCCCTCCTTATAACACAGAGCCAGTACTGAGAGACTCCCCTTCCACACACCCTCTTTATAACACAGGACAGTACTGAGAGACTCCCCTTCCACACTCCCTCCTTATAACACAGAGCCAGTACTGAGAGACTCCCCTTCCACACTCCCTCCTTATAACACAGGACAGTACTGAGAGACTCCCCTTCCACACACCCTCCTTATAACACAGAGCCAGTCCTGAGAGACTCCCCTTCCACACTCCCTCCTTATAACACAGAGCCAGTACTGAGAGACTCCCCTTCCACACACCCTCTTTATAACACAGGACAGTACTGAGAGACTCCCCTTCCACACTCCCTCCTTATAACACAGAGCCAGTACTGAGAGACTCCCCTTCCACACACCCTCCTTATAACACAGGACAGTACTGAGAGACTCCCCTTCCACACACCCTCCTTATAACACAGAGCCAGTCCTGAGAGACTCCCCTTCCACACACCCTCCTTATAACACAGAGCCAGTACTGAGAGACTCCCCTTCCACACACCCTCCTTATAACACAGGACAGTACTGAGAGACTCCCCTTCCACACTCCCTCCTTATAACACAGAGCCAGTACTGAGAGACTCCCCTTCCACACTCCCTCCTTATAACACAGAGCCAGTACTGAGAGACTCCCCTTCCACACTCCCTCCTTATAACAGAGCCAGTACTGAGAGACTCCCCTTCCACACACCCTCCTTATAACACAGGACAGTACTGAGAGACTCCCCTTCCACACACCCTCCTTATAACACAGAGCCAGTCCTGAGAGACTCCCCTTCCACACACCCTCCTTATAACACAGGACAGTACTGAGAGACTCCCCTTCCACACTCCCTCCTTATAACACAGGACAGTACTGAGAGACTCCCCTTCCACACTCCCTCCTTATAACAGAGCCAGTCCTGAGAGACTCCCCTTCCACACTCCCTCCTTATAACACAGAGCCAGTACTGAGAGACTCCCCTTCCACACTCCCTCCTTATAACACAGGACAGTACTGAGAGACTCCCCTTCCACACACCCTCCTTATAACACAGGACAGTACTGAGAGACTCCCCTTCCACACTCCCTCCTTATAACACAGAGCCAGTACTGAGAGACTCCCCTTCCACACTCCCTCCTTATAACACAGGACAGTACTGAGAGACTCCCCTTCCACACACCCTCCTTATAACACAGGACAGTACTGAGAGACTCCCCTTCCACACACCCTCCTTATAACACAGAGCCAGTCCTGAGAGACTCCCCTTCCACACACCCTCCTTATAACACAGGACAGTACTGAGAGACTCCCCTTCCACACTCCCTCCTTATAACACAGGACAGTACTGAGAGACTCCCCTTCCACACACCCTCCTTATAACACAGAGCCAGTACTGAGAGACTCCCCTTCCACACTCCCTCCTTATAACACAGAGCCAGTCCTGAGAGACTCCCCTTCCACACTCCCTCCTTATAACACAGAGCATGTACTGAGAGACTCCCCTTCCACACTCCCTCCTTATAACACAGAGCCAGTCCTGAGAGACTCCCCTTCCACACTCCCTCCTTATAACACAGGACAGTACTGAGAGTCTCCCCTTCCACACTCCCTCCTTATAACACAGGACAGTACTGAGAGACTCCCCTTCCACACTCCCTCCTTATAACACAGAGCCAGTACTGAGAGACTCCCCTTCCACACTCCCTCCTTATAACACAGAGCCAGTCCTGAGAGACTCCCCTTCCACACTCCCTCCTTATAACACAGAGCATGTACTGAGAGACTCCCCTTCCACACTCCCTCCTTATAACACAGAGCCAGTCCTGAGAGACTCCCCTTCCACACTCCCTCCTTATAACACAGAGCCAGTCCTGAGAGACTCCCCTTCCACACTCCCTCCTTATAACACAGAGCCAGTACTGAGAGACTCCCCTTCCACACACCCTCCTTATAACACAGGACAGTACTGAGAGACTCCCCTTCCACACACCCTCCTTATAACACAGGACAGTACTGAGAGACTCCCCTTCCACACACCCTCCTTATAACACAGGACAGTACTGAGAGACTCCCCTTCCACACTCCCTCCTTATAACACAGAGCCAGTACTGAGAGACTCCCCTTCCACACACCCTCCTTATAACACAGAGCCAGTACTAAGAGACTCCCCTTCCACACACCCTCCTTATAACACAGGACAGTACTGAGAGACTCCCCTTCCACACACCCTCCTTATAACACAGAGCCAGTACTGAGAGACTCCCCTTCCACACACCCTCCTTATAACACAGAGCCAGTACTGAGAGACTCCCCTTCCACACTCCCTCCTTATAACACAGGACAGTACTGAGAGACTCCCCTTCCACACATACTCTCCTTATAACAGAGAGCCAGTACTGAGAGACTCCCCTTCCACACACCCTCCTTATAACACAGAGCCAGTCCTGAGAGACTCCCCTTCCACACTCCCTCCTTATAACACAGGACAGTACTGAGAGACTCCCCTTCCACACTCCCTCCTTATAACACAGAGCCAGTACTGAGAGACTCCCCTTCCACACACCCTCCTTATAACACAGAGCCAGTACTGAGAGACTCCCCTTCCACACTCCCTCCTTATAACACAGGACAGTACTGAGAGACTCCCCTTCCACACTCCCTCCTTATAACACAGAGCCAGTACTGAGAGACTCCCCTTCCACACTCCCTCCTTATAACACAGAGCCAGTACTGAGAGACTCCCCTTCCACACACCCTCCTTATAACACAGAGCCAGTACTGAGAGACTCCCCTTCCACACACCCTCCTTATAACACAGAGCCAGTCCTGAGAGACTCCCCTTCCACACTCCCTCCTTATAACACAGGACAGTACTGAGAGACTCCCCTTCCACACTCCCTCCTTATAACACAGAGCCAGTACTGAGAGACTCCCCTTCCACACACCCTCCTTATAACACAGAGCCAGTACTGAGAGACTCCCCTTCCACACTCCCTCCTTATAACACAGGACAGTACTGAGAGACTCCCCTTCCACACTCCCTCCTTATAACACAGAGCCAGTACTGAGAGACTCCCCTTCCACACTCCCTCCTTATAACACAGAGCCAGTACTGAGAGACTCCCCTTCCACACACCCTCCTTATAACACAGAGCCAGTACTGAGAGACTCCCCTTCCACACTCCCTCCTTATAACACAGGACAGTACTGAGAGACTCCCCTTCCACACTCCCTCCTTATAACACAGAGCCAGTACTGGGAGACTCCCCTTCCACACACCCTCCTTATAACACAGGACAGGACTGAGAGACTCCCCTTCCACACTCCCTCCTTATAACACAGGACAGTACTGAGTGACTCCCCTTCCACACACCCTCCTTATAACACAGAGCCAGTCCTGAGAGACTCCCCTTCCACACTCCCTCCTTATAACACAGAGCCAGTACTGAGAGACTCCCCTTCCACACTCCCTCCTTATAACACAGGACAGTACTGAGAGACTCCCCTTCCACACTCCCTCCTTATAACACAGAGCCAGTACTGGGAGACTCCCCTTCCACACACCCTCCTTATAACACAGGACAGGACTGAGAGACTCCCCTTCCACACTCCCTCCTTATAACACAGGACAGTACTGAGTGACTCCCCTTCCACACACCCTCCTTATAACACAGAGCCAGTCCTGAGAGACTCCCCTTCCACACTCCCTCCTTATAACACAGGACAGTACTGAGAGACTCCCCTTCCACACTCCCTCCTTATAACACAGAGCCAGTACTGAGAGACTCCCCTTCCACACTCCCTCCTTCTAACACAGGACAGTACTGAGACTCCCCTTCCACACACCCTCCTTTTTACACAGAGCCAGTACTGAGAGACTCCCCTTTCGCACACCCTCCTTATAACACAGAGCCAGTACTGAGAGACTCCCCTTCCACACTCCCCTCCTTCTGCTTCTGCACTGTGGCTGCAGAGGTTTGCTGATGGACTGTGTAATCTCACACACAAGCTCCACAGTGAACTGGGGCTGGTAGGTGAGACAGGACAGGAGCAGAGGAGGTGAAATACTGGGATATATCTTCTGTCCATAGATGGCAAGGATCTTCAAGCTGAAACAGCACGAATGAACTATCCTGCTCGTTGAAAGCATTCACTCTGCCTTCGCCTGTCATCGAACAGATGTGCAACATAATGCCTTGCTCAAATGACGTGGCACCAGATCCCATAACAGATGCCACAAAGCAGTGATTATCACCAGCAGCCATTTATTTACAGAAAAAGACCTTCATATATGGCAGAGATGACATGCACCTTGTGGAGTCCTTCTATTTGTAAATTACTTGTCCTACAATATCATTCCATGGTTAGAAAATTAAATTTTGACCCATTTCTTGTTTCCATTTAAAAAAGAGTTACTTCTCCCTTCTCAAGATGAAACTGCGATTTACAGGAAACTCTTGTTTAACCGGCACCTAAATATCCGGAATTCTCTCTTAACCGGCAAAAATCATACTCCGAAAACTCCTCTCAAATAACCGGCAATGTTGCCGAGTCCGAGTCTCCCGCGAACGCCGAGTTAGTCAGTGGGGGTAGTTCTCCAAAGTGCCACTACTCGGCCTCCTGGCGCTGTCGGAAGTCCGAACACGGCAGTAACAGGAGTCTGATTTTTGTTTGTTAAAAATAGTCTCGGTAGATATAACTCTCCGTTATCCGGAACTTTTGATCAACCGGCACCACGCCGGTCCCGTCGGTGCCGGATACCAAAGAGTTTCCTGTACTTGTACTTCTTTCAATTTAGTATACTGTATTTGCTGCTCACAATGCGGCCTCCTTTACATTGGGGAGACCAAACGCAGATTGGGTGACCGATTTGCAGAACACCTCCATTCAGTCCACAAGCGTGACCTGAGCTTCTGGTCGCCTGTCACTTTAAATCTCCGCTCCACTCCCACTCTGACCTCTCTGTCTTCGGCCTCCTACACTGTTCCAATGAAGCTCAACGTAAACTCGATGAACAGCACCTCATCTTTAGACTAGGCACTTTACAGCCTTCTGCACTCAACACTGAGTTCAACAATTTCAGATCATAAACCTCTGCCTCCATTTTTCGGAGCAGCTGTTGATGATTCTGCTGTTCCCAGTTACACCTCCTCTGGACCCAGCTTTTGTTTCTTTACTTGTCCTATGACCATCTTCTTTTGCCTTGCACCATCATCCCTTTTGTCTTTTAGTCTCTCCTACCTTTCCCTGCCTCTGTACAGGAAACTTTCGTTTATCCGGCATCGACGGGACCGGCGTGGTGCCGGTTTATCGAAAGTACCGGATAACAGAGAGTTATATCTACCGAGGCTATTTTTAACAAAGAGACTCCAAGCAGCACGGGAGAATCTACTCATGCTACTGCAATGTTTCGGACTTGCGACAGCGCCAGGAGGCCAAGTAGTGGTACTTTTGAAAAGTACCCCTACTGACTAAATCGGCGTTCGCGGACTCGGACTCGGACTCGGGATCGGCAACATTGCCGGTTATTTGAGAGGATTTTTCGGAGCACTCGGCGTTCGCGGAGACTCGACTGCGACTCGGCAACATTGCCGGTTATTTGAGAGGAGTTTTCGGAGGATGATTTTTGCCGGTTAAGCGAGAATTCCGGATATTTGAGTGCCGGATAAACGAAAGTTTCCTGTATTTGCTTAAAACCTGTTACATCTCTAACTTTTTTCAGTTCTGACGAAAGGTCATCGACTGAAACGTTGGGGGCGATTTTGCCAATGGAAGCGCGTTGGAGGCGAGTTTGCTGCTTGTCGGGTTTTAGTTCCGCCTCCATCGACGTCCGGCCAACCCACACTATTTTCCCTTGATTGACCTTGTCAAGCCCGCCCAGCGGGTTTAGCAGGCCAATTAAGGGAAAGCTGGTGACAGAGAACGTCAGCGTATGACGTTTCATCTGTCAAAATTTTTTGACAGGTGAATTGTCATCGTTTGACAGCTTTGAGAAGCTGTAAAACACTGACATTCTCTGGTGTTTGGTGAGTTCTTGTACTCAAGGCTCACCAAACCTGTTTCCTAAGCAAAAAGCAGATGGTTGTTGCACGGAGAATGCAGCAACCATTCTGTAATTTCTGCCGGTGAGATGCCAGAGCCTCCACATCCCCAACGATTGAAGCCTGCAGGAAGAAACAAAGGTAAGTAAACATCTTCTATCACTTTTCACTCACCTCACATACTTACCTCTCCACACTTGCACAAATCACTCACCTCCGCAGCGCACTTTTGGACCCCTCCGACCCCCGCAGACCCACTGCTCGCCTCGCTGACCCTGGCGGGGTTTCCCGACATCAGGAAGCCCGCACCTCTGTTGGAAAAATGGGGATAATCCTCTTAACTGCCTGTTAACTACCTGTTAGCAGGCAGTTAAGTGGCTGTAATCCCCTTCCTGCCTCCAGGAGACGGGACCCGGCGCGGGTCGGGGACCTGCCTCCTGGGAAGATGGCACGGAGGCGGGTTGGGGGCGGGATGGGTACCCGCCCCCAGATTCTGCCATTTTCCCGGCGGTCCCGCCTCCCCAGGGCTGGCAAAATCGTCCCTGTTAACTCTGTTTCTCTCTTCGCAGATGCTGCTGAGTATTTCCAGCATTTTCTGTTTTTATTTCAGATTTCCAGCATCCGCAGTATTTTGCTCTTGTGCTACTTCTCTCTTTCCTCAATTGGGTCTAAATTAGTGCTGGGGTCCAAATTGAATACTGTTGTCTCGTTTTATGGGCCTAAATCAGGCGCAACAATAACCAATTTAGCAGGGCGGGGCCTGCACGGGCCACTGCTAAATCAGTCGGGGCCTTTTTTGCAGGCAGCCTTGGCGGCCGCCTGACTTCATCACACACCTCATTGCAGTATTGAACTGAAGCTGCTGCACTCCTTTCAGACCTGGATTGTTAAATTAGTTTGCCCTAGTTGGAGCTTACGATGCGCAAGATCTGACCGGAATTTCCTGGTCTTGAGCAGCCTAACCAGCCGTCCTTAGAGGGACTCGTCTATGCAACCTGTCCTCATAATTTAACCCTTTCAGCCCTGGTATCATTCTGGTGAATCTGCGCTGCTCCCCCTCCAAGGCCAATATATCCTTCCTGAGGTGCGGGGCCCAGGACTGAACACAGTTACTCCAGATGGGGTCTAACCAGAGCTCTGTTCCAGTCCCCTTGGGATAAAGGCTAACACAGCATTCCTACTGCCATCAATACTAATGGGGAAATCAAACCTGGAACCTTGCGGTCTGTAAGTCGCAGTACCACACGACTTAACGATGTAATAGAAAAACATCTAGAAACTGAAAATATAAAGAGTAGTCAGCACAGATTCCAAAAGGGAAGGTAATTTTTGACCAACCTCATTGAATTCTTTGAAGCAACAGAAAGGGTAGATAAGGGTAATGTAGTAGACGTAATATATTTGGATTTCTAAAGAGCCTTCGATAAGGTATCCCATTGTAGACTCATGACAAAGGCCAGAACATGTGGAGTCAGGGGACAAGTAGCAGAATGGACAGCAAGCTGGCTACAAAACAGAAAATAGAGAGTGGGGGTTAAAGGTAGTTACTCAGATTGGCAAATGGTGGGGATTGGTGTTCCACAAGGACCGGTGCTGGGACCGTTGTTGTTCACCATTTACATAAATGATTTGGACTTGGGAATCGGAAGTACAATTTCAAAATTTGCAGAAGACACCAAATTGGGGGGTGTAGTTAATACAGAGGAGGACTGCGATCAAATACAGGAAGACATTAATAAACTTGCAGAATGGACATGTAATTGGCAAATGAACTTCACTATAGATAAATGTGAGATGGTACATTTTGGTAGGAAGAATAAGGAGGTCACATACTCCGTGGAAAATAAGTGTCTAAATGGAGCAGAGGGATCTGGGGGTACAGATACACAAATCACTAAAAGTAGAGACGCAGGTTAATAAGGCCATTAAAAAAGCAACCAAAGCACTGGGGTTCATTTCTAGAGGGATAGAATTGAAAAGCAGTGAAGTTACGTTAAACTTGTATAGAACTTGGTTAGACCACACTGGGAGCACTGGGAACAGTTGTGGTCTCCATATTATAAAAAGGATATAGAAGCCCTGGAGAAGATGAAAAAAAGATTTACAAGGATGTTACCAGAACTGAGAGGCTATAGCTATCAGGAAGGGTTGAACACACTGGGGCTCTTTTCTCTAGAAAAGAGAAGGCTGAGGGGTGACCTGATGGAGGTCTTTAAGATTATGAAAGGGTTTGATAGGGTAGACGTAGAGAAGATGTTTCCACTTGTGGGAGAGACCAGAACTAGGGGCCATAAATATAAGATAGTCACTAATAAATCTAATCGGGAATTCAGGAGAAACTTCTTTACTCAGAGACTGGTGAGAATGTGGAACTTGCTACCACAGGGAGTGGTTGAGGCGAATAGCATAGACGTCTTTAAGGGGAAGCTAGATAAATACTTGAGGGAGAAAGGAATAGTTGATGGGGTGAGATGAAGAAGTGTGGGAGGAGACTCATGTGGAGCATAAACACCGGCATGGAGGTGTTGGACCGAATGGCCTGTTTCTGTGCTGTAAATGCTTTGTAATACTTTGTAACAGTGCCTTTATCTTCTAAGCCATCCTTAATTCTTTCCCCAGAGCAAACAATAAGCTGCCAGTACATTTGTACTAGAGGCAGTATATCCTTGTCAATGGAACATTCATTTACAAGGGAGCTCTTGCTCAGAGAGCACAGACCAATTCTACAGAATCTGTTTGAAAGGAACAATGTCTGAGGAAGAATTTGGGTTCTGAACCTTTCTCCCCCATTAAGTAAGTCCCTGAGCTAACACTGTAAGCTAATGGCTTTCTTAGTGAGAATCGCTGTTCAAAGTCCTGAAATTCCACCTTATATTTTACAGTTCACATTATTTTTCTTGTGGTTCCTCCTTAGAAACAGAGTCATAAAAGATGCAAGTAATGGAGGTGTCTTACAGCGAGGGCTACATTATAGACAGGGCATTTACAGGATTCTGTAATAGACAGAGAGCTATAAACACAGTGATACAGCAAGGAGTGCATCGTATGAGCAGTGATGGCACAGGTAAAACTATAAATAATGCCAGCCCAATTTGCCTCATTGTGGTTAGCTTAACGCACATTGCACACACACTCCAGTGGAATTGTGAGATTTGGTTCTCTGATATTATTCTATTACCAAGTGTCCGCCCCAGCCCTGCTGTTCCACAGGAGCTGACTGTGCTCTGATAGCTCGTCCATGTGACCTTCGTTATCTACAAATTGAGGTGTTGAGCTCCGGCGGGGTATTTATCCGCTGGGGGGGAGCGAACGGGGGTTACCAGCTGAACTTGACCCCATCCACTGGGGGTGGAGCGAAGGTTCACAGCCAAGCTTGACCCAGTTCGCTGGGGGCTGGGGGGGGTTACCATCCAAGCTCGACCCTGTCCTTGCTTAACACATGTACAGCACAGGGTCAGTAGATATAAATCAGGAGCGGGAATCCTGGATGAATTTGCCAACAGTTAACATGTATCTGCACTGCACAGACTCACAGTATGCATTAGCTTCGGTCAGTTGGTAGCGCTATCACCTCTGAATCAGAAATGTGGGTTGAAGCCCCGCTCTAGGATGAGAACCCATAATCTAGCTGAACCCGTCAGTGTAGGGAGGGAGTGCTGCATTGCCAGAGGCGCGGTCTCTGAATGAGACTTTAAATTGAGACCCATCTGCTTGTTCAGGTGGACGTAACAGATCCCAGAACACTATCTGTAGAAAAACAGGAAGTACCTTGGCCAATACTTCTCCCTCCACCAGCATCACCAAAACTGGTTGTTCATCTTGCTTCCTGTTTGTGGGAGCTTGCTGTGCACACATTGGCTGCCGCGTATTTCTGCGTGGCAACAGTGACGACATTACAAAAAGTAATTCATGTTTCTGTGAGGTGTGAGAAGGGCCCATGTAAACACAAACCCTCCTTCCTTTCTTTCCTCTTAAATAGCACCCGACCCCGCTGTACATTTCAAGCTCCTGCTGTGTTTATTTCGGATTTGCAGAGGTCCTAATTTTCCCTTCACCTCAGGATGCCTCTGTACTGACTCTCATCTCAGTGATGTTACTAAATTAGCTTCCTTCAGTCGGACACCTGATCATTTCTTCCTCAACTTGAACGCTGATTGACGAGGCCATTCACAGCTGGGCAGCTCGTGTGGTAAATGGATAATGCGCCCGCTGTAATAATCGGGTACCTGCACAGCTTGTATGTGGATAACCGCCAACAGAGATTGATAAACGAGTCAGTGTGAGCATCGAGAGTCAGGTACGGTACAGGTATTCTTACAAAACAGATAAAAAGGTCAGCTTGTCAGTATTAGCCCAAGGGTTCATTCTGCTGATTGACAGGCAGCACGGATTCCAGCAGAGGAGGCAATTTACGAAAGCTAAACGGCACTTATCTCCAGAAACACACGACAATCAGATGGGACACAGCTTCTTCCTTTAATACTTCTGGTGCGTATGCCGGCTTCACATCTAGTTCGTCATTTTTTGATGCATTAGAAGGAGGTCGATTGAGGCCAACGGCACCGCCCCCCTGCCATGCGGGGTATTCCCCCGGGCCGTGCTCGTTCCCCCCGGGTCGAGAGGGGTATTCCCCCGGGCCGTGCTCGTTCCTCCCGGGCCGAGCGGGGTGTTCCCCCGGGCCGTGCTCGTTCCCCCCGGGCCGAGCGGGGTATTCCCCCGGGCCGTGCTCCTTCCCCCGGGCCGTGCTCGTTCCCCCCGGGCCGAGCGGGGTATTTCCCCCGGGCTGTGCTTGTTCCCCCGGGCCGTGCGGGGTATTCCCCCGGGCTGTGCTTGTTCCCCCGGGCCGTGCGGGGTATTTCCCCGGGCCGTGTTTTTTCCTCCCAGGGCTGTCACCACATTAGCCTACATTGATTCCCGGTCCGGCAACGTCTCGATTTAAAAATTCTCACCTTTGTGTTTAGATCCCTCCATCACCTCGCCCCTCCCTATCTCTATAACCTCCTCCAACCCTACAACCCTCCGAGTTCTCTGCGCTCCTCCAATTCTGGCCTCTTGTGGATCCACCACTCTCTTCACCCCTCCATTGGCGGCCATGCCTTCAGCTGCTGAGACACCAGTCTCTGGAATTCCCTCCCTGAATCTCTTTGCCACTCCATCTACCTCTCCCTCCTTTAACATCCTCCTTGAAACCCACCTCTTTTGGTCACACCTACTAATATCTCCTTCTTTCGCTTGGTGTCCAGTTTTGTCTGATTTTGCTTCTGTGAAACGCGGTGGGACATTTTTCTCCGTTATATAACCATCCTTTCTCATCTGTAGTTATCTTGTGAAGTTCCTACTCAGTTTGCAAATATATCATTAAACAAACAGTCAGGGGAAGGGGTTTCGTCCACGAGGTGTCGATAACGCAACCACCTTCATTTTTATTGCAGTGACCAGTTGTCCAAGATACTTGTGGTGGCTCAGTGTAATGTCAATTCAATGACTGCGTCCAAAATGGGGCTGAAGGAACAAGCAACAGTTCCTCAACGAGAAGGTTTCTGAATTTCTCTCACCCATCTCTAACATTCTTCAAATAATTATTTCTGCAACATTTTACTTAACCTTCGAGCAACCCGATAAAAGATGAAACACTCGCACATTTTCCCCGACAATTTGACATTCCTGCAGAAGTCAGAACTCCTTGAATAGAAAGACTTCACACTATTGTAAGCCCATGCACAGCGCTGCGGATATCTAGATGCCCACTGGGACTACACTCAGACTGCTAACTTATTTAACTCGCGACCTTTCGCTTTCCCAAAATCTGTCAGCGAGACGGGTTTTGAATTCACTTGTCTGCAATGTGAAAGGCTGTTATCTCCATCGTCCTCACAACAGATGCCACTGTGGGGATGTTTTACTTTGCAAAAACATAGTCGGTAAAAACAGAGCTGCAGAAAATGGTTCAGAGCTGTTGACTGTGTGGAAAACGGGCCTCAGTTTGAACATTCCTGAATTTGACTGGTAGAAAATGCAACTTGAATTGGAAGCAGAGGAAATGAATTATTAATCAAAAGGAGAGTGTGCTGGCCAGTTACACAGAGTCCCCACCCACCCTGGTACTGGGCAAGTGAAATTCTCAAACCTCAAGTGAAGCACTGATAGGATCATGGGGTATATCTTGAGCCAGTCGCTAACTTTAGCAAAACTGTATTTCATACTGTCAACCAAAGGTATTCAGGGATATGGGGCAAAGGCGGGTAGATGGAGTTAGGTCACAGATCAGCCATGATCTCACTGAATGGCGGAACAGGCTCGAGGGGCTAAATGGCCTCCTCCTGCTCCTATGTACTCGTGTCTATTCGTCCTTTAAAGTTAGTGAACAGCAGAAGATGTACCTGCTTATCATTTAATATCAGGTTAAATTTGGGGCAGTGTGCGTGACAGCATTCCTCTCTCTTTAGAGATTCCTGTATTTATTAGAAACACGATTCCCAGTGAGGAATGGCAAGCAATTCCTGAGATCACATGGCCGAAAGAATTTGCAGCCACTTTGGAAACTGTGAAAAGGGCGACTGAAAATCTCAGAGAAAACGTATCCTGCAGGCTGCTCTGGAAATATAGACTCGTGCAGGCCCTTGGAGGAAGGTACACCATCACTCTCTGGTTATACTGCTGTTTTTGTGACAAGACAATGTAACACAAAGACCGTATTGCGTCGATACATAAAGTGTAATACAACTGGATGGTTACATTGGGGCTGGGGCTATAGGGTTATGTTGAAACAGACCTGCTTGATGCTTCCGATCAGCTGGTGGGACGGGCGCACCATCCCAAGTGAGCTAAAAGAATGCAACGCCAATCAGCCACAGTAAGTGCTCACCGTTCAAGTCTACTTTCTGCAGGTGTTCCTTGGAAGCCAGGGCTTTGACCACTTCATTCGCTGCTTCCTTCTTTATCTCTCCATAGGAAAGATTCAGCTCCTAATCAAGACACAGAAAACTCATGTTACTAACCGGGAAAGATTAATTTACCTTGCTGAGCTGCTCGTTAATGACTTTCAAATTACTGACAGCATTCGGATTACTTTACGATTGTCTATTATAACCAGATTGCAGCATCAACTGCTTTAGGCCCCGTCTGCCTGTTCAGATGGATGTAAAAGATCCTACAGCGCTATTCAAAGAAGAATAAGGATTATCTCCTGGTGTCCTGGCCAACATTTCTCCCTCAACCAACACTACCTGGATAGATTAACTGGACATTTACCTCATTGATGTGTGTGGGATCTTGCCGAGTTCAAATTAGCTGCCTTGTTTGCCTACAAAATTTTAACAATTTTAAAGGGGGTACAGGAACAGAGAGACCTGGGGGTGTATATACACAAATCTTTGAAGGTAGCAGGACAAGTTGAGAAGGATGTTTAAAAGCACACAGGATCCTGGGCTTTATAAACAGAGGCATAGAGAACAAAAGCAAGGAAGTTCTGCTAAACCTTTATAAATCACTGGTTCGGCCTCAGCTGGAGTATTGTGTCCAATTCTGGGCATCGCACTTTAGGAAGGATGTTAAGGCCTTGGAGAGGGTGCGGAGGAGATTTACTAGAATGGTTCCAGGGATGAGGGACTTCAGTTATGTGGAGAGACTGGAGAAGCTGGGATTGTTCTCCTTAGAGCAGAGAAGGTTAAGGGGAGATTTAATAGAGGTGTTCAAAATTATGAAGGGTTTTGATAGAGTAAATAAGGAGAAACTGTTTCCAGTGGCAGGAGGGTCGATAACCAGAGGACACAGATTGAAGGTCATTGGCAAAAGAAACCTGAAGGGAGATGAGGAGAAATTGTTTTTTTTTTACGCAGCGAGTTGTTGTGATCTGGAATGCGCTGCCTGAAAGGGCGGAGGAAGCAGATTCAACAGTAACTTTCAAAAGTGAATTGGATAAATAGTTGAAGGGGAAAACTTTGCTGGGCTATGGGGAAAGAGCAGGGGGAGTGGGACTAATTGGAAGCTCTTTCAAAGAGCCGGCACAGGCACGATGGGCCGAATGGCCTCCTTCTGTGCTGTATCATTCTGTGATTTTATGAAAATAGTAGTGACTACACTTCAAAAGTAATTAATTGGCTATAAGTATTTTGGGATGTTATGAGGATGTAATACGTGCTGTTATTTCTTCTTTAGGAAGACTGTTTGCAATAATGAATAGGGCAGATCCAAAACCTATTCACTGGAGGAGTGCGGGGAAAGAGATCTCGACAAGCTTTCAATCACAAAATGCTTTTAAACCTTGTTTTTTTTGTTAAATTGATACTTTATGCTGGAGAGTGCGGCCAAACATCTGGTTTGAATCAGACAGTCTGATTTTTGGGGGGGAAGTGGGTGCCTTGGTTATTGCCACACGTAAACTGGACGGAGCGTTAGGTTTATACACGGCCGGGGTGAACTTGGAGCTAAAGTTCAGAAATTTATGCAAATTTAAGTGTTACATGTCGTGAACTTGAATGCGACTTGTGAATGAATCTGGTTGATTTCCATATCTTTCGTGTTACGTCTCCCGCCTGCCCACTTGCCCTCCCCTCCCCTCCCCCACCACCCACCCTGGTGTGGGAGGAGAAAAGGCAATGTGCAGAAACACAAGATTAAGTTGGGAGAAGGCGGCCATTTCATCTCATCCTTCTCGAATACCAATCCTGTCCAATAACGAATGAAAAACCTTTCTTCCAGCCCGAGGAGAGTTTATACAGGCCAGCATTTGGTTAATATGGCACCAAAGCAATCGCTTCTCTCCACCCACTCCTTACCCATCTATATATCAGCTCTATACGGAGAACCAAAGACAGCGCGCAGCGAGACCTCCAACTACACAGTGTGTGAAGTCAGCAAGCTGTCTCTTTGCCAGAAGGCTATGAAGTCCGTCTCTAATAAATGGACAGTGAAGGCTGCTGGATGAAGGTAATGGACCAGCAGCAGGGAGGCATCTTCAAAGGATGAACCATAAAAGGGTTGTCGACTGACTGCATCCAAATGCACCTCAGGCCAGACAGTCCGGACTCTGATTCGGTTGTTTATATTGCAAAGCTCGTCACCCAACTGATGATGTGTAAGTTCTGTTGCGGATTCCTATCCTGGCCCCTTCCTTCAGTTTACTGAGTTCTGACCTACTTTAGTTGTTCGAAAGACCAGATGGAACTTTTTTATCCCCCACAAAAAATAATTTCTGGACCAACTGGTTTCTTTTTTGCATTCTCCTCTTTTTGGATTAACCCCTTCCTTTCTGTTTTATTCATTTATGGGATGTGGGCGTTGCTGGCAATGCCGGCATTTATTGCCCATCCCTAAATGTCCTCGAGAAGGTGGTGGTGAGCCGCCTTCTTGAATACTGCTATGCGCATTCTTTGTCCTGATGACAAGAGTCTTTTTTTTCATGTACATACACCCAGACCCACAGCACAACAGATTAGAGCGGGTCTAAACATCACACAGTCAGCAATCGGACATGGGAAATACTCCACTGGTGACCTGATGATTAAGTTGCCTTCCTGTCATATAAGCGATACCTCTCATGTCCCACAAATGGATACACAACATTCTATTCACATAAAAGAAAAAGGAAAGATTTGCATTTCTCCAGCGCCTTTCACCACCACCGGACGTCCCAAAGCGCTTTACAGCCAATGAAGTACTTTTGAAGTGCAGTCACTGTTGTAATGTGGGAAACGCAGCAGCCAATTTGTGCACAGCAAGCTCCCACAAATAGCAAAGTAATAATGACCAGATAATCTGTTTTAGTGATATTGGTTGAGGGATAAATATTGGCCAGGACACTGGGGATAACTACCCTGCTCTTCTCCAAAATATTGCAATGGGATTTTTTTACGTCCACCTGAGAGGGCAGACGGGGCCTCGGTTTAACGTCTCATCCGAAAGACGGCATCTCCGACAGTGCAGCACTCCCTCAGCACTGCACTGGAGTGTCAGCCTAAATTTTTGTGCTCAAGTCTCTGGAGTGAGACTTGAACCCACAACCTTCTGACTCAGAGGCGAGAGTGCTGCCCACTTTTTAAAAAATATATTATTCATTGAACATTAAAAACATGTACAACATCGTGATCATTCCATTGTATCATACAAATCCATTCTGCCGCTCTGCACAGCCATTCCTCCAACACATATTATCAAAACCTGAAGTTTAATTTGTTTCCCGTAACATATATTAATCGGTTGTACTTTAAAAATTGATCATAAAATACTATCTTTAAATTCCTTTCTGAATAAAACATCCACAGAGCCTTATAATGAGCTTTTAGCTTATATGTAAAATACTCTTAGATTTATTCTCCTCCCTTAAAAACCAGAGCATTCCTTCTTTGCACAATCACGAATCTTGCCAAACTGAACATTAAATTAATTGCCGCTCCGCTAGACTCGGGCAGACTCTCCTGCAATCCCCATCTCAAAATTGAGTCCCACGGGATTCCCATTCTCGCTCTTCGGTCCCCACCCAGCAAAAAAAACTCACACAACTGTCGAACATAGTACTTAAAATCATTTAACTACGGACATGACACCAGTAAATGGGACAGAGTTTCATCCCGTGTCCCACACACTGGGCAAGTTGCCCCTTCCACTCACCCAATCTTACATAAGACCGTCATGGTAAAAATCCAGTTATGAGCCAATTTGAAATCCAGTTCAATCCACTCTGGACATTTAAAATTCACCCACACTCCCTTCCAAATCCTGTTGAAGTCCAGCTGTGGGTATATACTCTGCCAAAACTCCTGACCAGCAGGTGTCTTGAATCTCCATTCTCTAAATACCCCATAGAAATCTCGAGTATTACAGTTGTCAAATTGGACCAACTCCTCCCCTTTCTCCAGCAGAAAGCTTGGAAAAGCGGGACGCTTTTTACTTCCTTTGGAGATTTGCGCATTTATTTCTTCCATCCAATCCTGTGGCATTGCCCTCACCATCTTCTCATACATAATCATAATTGCTTTTTCCTCCACCTCCTGATCCTCCTCCCACACCATGTCCCTCACTATCGCTTCCGGCAACCAACCTGGAATTACCTCGTATAATACATCTTTCACATATAGAATGCCAGCTTTTATAAAAGCTTGATTAAATAATACCTCTCCTTCAATGTTGACCCACCTGTTCAAAAATAAGGGCTGTTCTAAAAATTCCTCAGCCCCCTTGGGCATAAACTGCACACTTTTTAAAAATTGGGCCCAAGTCTCTACAACCCCCTTATAAAGCCTAAGGAGAGGTTTAATCGATTTCAAAAACATATTATTGTATTCCATATACAATATCCCCTGCCCTCCTATCACACTTCATTTAAAAAAAATTCTCAAAACAACTCTTCCAAAAACTTGCATTTGACTTCTGAAGAAATCTCTTCACCCATTTGGTTCTAAATTTTTTGTCTTATAACACTCCTGTGCAGCGCCTTGGGACGTTTTACTACGTTAAAGGCGCTATATAAATACAAGTTGTTGTTGTTGTAAATGATTTTTTTCTTCAAATCTGGGAAATTGAGTCCTCAATTTCTCCGTCCAATGATGGTACTGTAAGCAACCAAGGCTGGTTTCCCTTCCCATAAAAACCTCACACAAGCCTCTCGGATGAACTTTTCCACCCACTCAGGAATATCCTCCACCGTCAATAAGTACCATAGCTTAGATAGCATGAGAGCGGACACCACTGTCGCTCTTCCTTGCACTTTCAACCACCTTCTTTCCCATCTTCCTAAAATCTTTTTAATTTTCATAACCTTCGGTTCCTAATTTAATCGATCCACTTCATCCCTGTCCTTCTTGCATCCAAAACCTCCACCACCTTAAAGGGGCTTTCCTCCAACCATTCCCCCCTACCCCTTCCCACAACCAGGCATTGGGACTTACTATAATTCACTCTGGCTCCTGAAGCTCTACAATACTCCTCCACTACTCCCATAGCTTTCCTCACCGACTCCCCATCTCTCAATGTTAAGGTTGTCATCTGCATATTGGTGTATCACCGACACCAGCCCGGAACTGGGAATCGCAATCCCGACTACGCCTTGTTCCTTTCGCATCATGTAACCTAATGGTTCTGCTACCAATGTGTACAACAATGGGGACAGGGGACAACCCTGTCTCACTGACCTCTGTATCGGAAAATACTTGGATAAAGAACCATTACATTTAACACAGCTAAATATGTTTGAATAAAAAATCCTTATCCACTCAATGAAATTTTTCACAAAACCAAATGCTTCCAAAACCATCAATAAAAACTCATGAGAGACCCTATCAAAGGCTTTCTCTTGATCTATCTTTAAGACATAAGCCTCCCTCCCACTCTCTTCCATGAGCTCTATCGCATCTCGGATTGAGACCACAGAGTCTGCGATGTCCCGGCCTATGACTCCATAGGACTGAGAGGGCAAAAATATCTGCGGCAACACCTCCTTCATACGATTTGCCATAACCCTCGCCAAGATCTTATAATCCACATTTAATAATGTGATGAGCCTCCAATTTTTTAGATCCCTTCTATATCTTTATTTTTATAAGCTAAGCTTATGACACCTCTCCTCATAGATGGGGCCAGGCTTCCCTCAATTTTAATCTCCTTAAAAACCTCTAAGAGCAATGAACTTAAAATCTCTAAAAATTCTTTATAAAATTCTGCACTTAGTCCATCGGACCCTGGGCTTTCCCCCCCTTCATTCCACTTATTGCTACTTTTATTTCCGCTAATCCTACTTCTTTGTCACACATGCTTCTCTCATCCTCCTTTAAACCCTCTTCAATAAAAGCACCAACCTTTTCCATCACCAATTTGGAAATGTCTTCTTTTGTATATAACTCTTGATAAAAGCTACTAGCCGCCTCCAAAATCTCCCCACTTTCATGAATGATCTTCTCCCCAAACTTCAACTCTCCAATTAATGATAATCTTTGTCGCAGCTTCTCTTGCTCTAGAAAATATCTAGAGCATCTTTCTCCCTCCAATGCATCTTTAGCCTTTGCCTGGAGAATGGCTCCCTTGCATTTTTCAGCTTGCAATAATTCCCATTCTTCCTTTAAAACCATCCACTTAGTCTCTGTTCCCTTATCCCCTCCATCACCTGCTTTACAGACATCCGTATACCTTCTGTTTATATTCTCTTCTTGACGCCGGTTAGCTGCCATAATGTACCAAAAAAACTTTTACCTCATATTTGAAATTGTCCCACCAAACTCTTCTTTCTTTCAAGACTAAAGGTTCCTTCTGATCATTCTTTATTATATTTAAAATCCCTTTTTTAAAAGCAATTTCTTTCAGGTATTGATTGTTTAAAATCCACATCCCTGGACCGATCTTAACTCTGCTGTTCCTAATTCTAAGAACCAAAGCCGAGTGGTCACTAAAAAATACATTTTTGTAATAAATCTCCATCACCTCGGAATTTAACCCTTCCCGCATTAACACAAAATCTATTCGGTTCTGTTTTAAAACATCACCTACCCAACCTCTTCTGGAGAACTCAGTTTTTATGGGGTTCCGATCCCTCTATAAGTCTCTCAAATTTAAATTTGCCATCATTTTTACAATCATCCCTTTGGAGTTATCATCCTTAAAGATCATCTGGGCTGAAATGTCCATCCGAGATAAAAATACATTAAAATCCCCCACTATACAAGGGTTTTCCACCTCTGCCACTTCAGTGAATAACCACCGAAAAAACTCGCGACACTTGCAATGGTCGCTCGGTGCATAGATATTAAAGAGATCGCAATTAAATTCCTCCATTTTTACCTTTAGCCGTAAAAATCTCCCCTCTGTGTCCTTGTCCACCAAGGCAACGTTCTCTTTTATGGACGGACTCACCAAAACAGCCACCCCTCTACGGTTATTGTTTGCACAACTTGTAAACACATCTCCCTTCTAAACCTTCAGAACTCTTTCTAGGATATCCTCATCCCAAAAGGTTTCTTGCAGACACAACAAGTCAGTGCCTTTAAAACACGGCAACAACTGCTGCAATTTCTTCTCACCCCTCAGTCCGTTCACATTAATCAAGACCAATGTAATCATGGCTCCGAATAAGGGAAGTGTGCCTGATAATCTCCCCATCATTTAATCTCCAGCCCTTCCCTCCTCTTATGCTCCTTCCCAACTTTTCGGGCAGCTGTTGCTTTCTCCTGCAGCCTCCGGCTCTTTTTCACCTCCTGTTTGAACCTTCCCTGCAGTTTCAGCCTCTTCCTTACATTAGGTTTGGGCCGAGGAGCTGCCCTTTCTCCCTCCTTCTGCCCCTCACTAACCTTTCCCTTTCCACACGATGCCACCCCACCCCCCCACTTCCAAGTCTCTGTCCCCCTCTGACTCCTCACTCTTGAGCTCTTCTGTAACCTCCTGTCCGTGCTCCCCGTCAGATACATAGGGCTGGATTTTGATACTGAGGCGGGTTGGGGTCGTGTCATCCACATTTCGTGTTATCCACCCGACTGCAATTGGATGTGGGAGATTGATGCGATTTTCACCGAATTGGGCAATTGAGTTCCAGCATGTGGGAACCCATGACCCAATTAGTGTTTTCCATCTTTTGTCTTATCCATTAACTTTAAGGGACCTTCAATAATCAGATCAAATTAAAATTTCGTCGGCCCGCAAGATGATGCACTCCAGTCCCCGCGGCGCCCACCTGTCCCGGAAGGCCTTGAGCTTGCCGGCGGACACCGCGTGCTCCATCTCCAGGGCCACCCGGCCGCGAACATAGCCGCGGAAAAGAGGCAGGCAATCGGGCCGGACGACCCCCTCGACCGCCCGCTGCCTGGACCTATTAATGGCCACTTTGGCCAGGCTCAGGAGCAGTCCCACGAGGAACCAATTAGTGTTTCCAGTCTGAAAGTCGCCTCTGATGATGTCATCATTGCTGCTGCATTGAAGGTCTGCAAAGTTACGGTGAGCAGGCAGGAAATTGGACATGAGGCTGAGTTCGGATCGGTCGAGGCCCTGTGGGTGGCGTAGCGGGCCCAGGGGCTGAGTGGCTGGGTCCTGCTCCTACTTCTTGTGTTCTTTAGATTTGAGGTGAGGATCAGATCAGCCATGATCTTATTGAATGGCGGAGCAGGCTCGAGGGGCCGATTGGCCTACTCCTGCTCCTATTTCTTATGTTCTTAAAGACTGCCTGGCCTTTGCTGTGAGAGGACCTGGATGCAAAATGAGCAGCAGCAGCCCTAAGTCTGCTCACAGATATTTTTGCACCACCACTCCCAGATATGTCTCCCATCCACCACCACTCCCAGATATGCCAGCCAGCCAAATGTGCTCCCGCCAGGTTTCACATTCGTGGTTCAGAACAGGCGTGCTTCACATAGAAAAAGGGTTAAAATCACAAAGGCCTTTCAAAATGGCATTATAGAGGCAATTTAGTGCTTGTTAAGGGCCTTAACAGCATATCCCGTCTCTTAAAGGCGGGACGGAGTCGGGACCAGCAGACACGATTTAATGAAAATTGCGTGGAGGCGAGATGGAGGCGGGCTTCTGCCCGCCCGCCCGCCAGTTTTCGCAATTTTAACCCTCCACACGCCTCCAAACCCACCTCCACGGGTCAATGAAAATCCAGCCCATAATCTCCCTTAGAGAGTCTTCCTGCTATCACGGTTTCTCCAACAGTGCCGCTCCCTTCGGCCTCATCTCCACTGCTGACCCTTGCTCCCCGTTTCTTCTCTCTCTGGGACAATGGCGCATCTGCACCTATCTTGCTCCCTTCTGGCGTCTTTGTCTCCCCGCTCCCGTCCTGCTGCCCCTTTAAGGCTCCTGCCTCTTGCACCCTCTCCTTGTCTTGTCCCCTCCCGCTCCCCGAGATGTCCAACTCCCCGTCTTTCTTTGGAGTACTCACACTTAACCCGCACCCCGCTTCCTCCCCCCCTGCAGACACCAGAGAGCCGAACCGTATTATGGCTCGACTCTGCCCTCGACCCGTGCTGCCCTCTGCTGTCTTTGTCCTTTTCCACTGTACTTGGTGTGTTTTCCACCTTCTCCTTCCTGTTCTCTGCTCTGCAATTTTCTGCCTCTTCCTGCGCTCTTTTCTCCTTCCATTCACCAGCTGTGTCCTCCGCCTGCTCCGCTCCTCCGGCCACTCCACTCACACCTCCTGCGCCTTCTCCCATCTCCTCGTCACTCAAGGGGCTTCCTTCTGCCTCACACTCACAGTGGGTGGGGCCTTTGTGACACATCCCAGAGCTCTCTGCCTTACAGCTCCAAGCGATGTGTCCAGACTTGCCGCAGTTATAACAGTACAAGTCCGGACAGCTTCTTACACGATGGTCGTGTCCAAGACAACAACAACAAACCTTCACCTGGTTATCATGCAGTACCCGGAAGTACTGCACTCCTTCCATTGTCTCGAATTTCATGCTGTACGGTAATGACTTCACCCCCTCTGGGAACCAGTCCTTTATGTAACGGGTTCCATCTGCTACCCGTGTTCCTGGATAGTATCTCTTCTTTATTGCCGAGCAAATTTTAATGTCCCACGACTCCAACTTTTTGATTAGCACATCGTCCTCAATATAAACCGGCAAGTTTAAGAATGAGACCACCACCTCTTCCGAATATAGCAGAGATACCTCCAAGAACTTATCTCCAACCTTCAAACTTAGTAAAAGTCTTTCCACCTCCTCTCGGCCACTGACCGTCACCTCGAACCCAACATTCGGCTTTGGCGTTCAGGCAAAGCAGCTTCCATCGCCGCAGTCCTCATGAACCGCCTGGATAATATCCCGAGCGCGTATCTCTTTATTCTCGCACTGAGCCACCACCGTGTTTTCTTTTCCAAACCTCCTGGGGTCCCGGCCCAAATCTTTGAGCCCTTTTTTTCTCCCTTCCCCCAACATTTTCTCCCCCGATTAAATTCATCCTGGGAACATTGTCCTTTGAGGGGCCCGGCACTCCAGGCCCCTCAGCAGCCATCTGGCTGCTGTTTAAGGACCAAAAAGGCCCTAAAACCTGAAGAAAACCCACCACCAACTTTTTACAATCTCACTCCAACTCCCTGCAGTCATCAAGCACCCAGCAGCACCTGCTCACTCCTAGCTCCTCCCACCTAGAGAGTGCTACCCACTGAGCCACGGCTGACACCACTTTGGAACATCTATTTTAATTGAAACACTGTTAATACTGCCACGCATTCCCACAGACGGGGAGCAGTACACAACGGTGCTAAATAAGGCCACCAGAACCAGTGTTGCTACAATGCTTTATTAAGATCCAAAATAAACCTAGTTGCCAGTTGTACTCAGTGGGCTGTCGAGCGCCTACTGGCGTGGGATATAAGGTGGATGCCATCGGCTTACCAACAAATGGGCTCACTTGCACTTTAACCTTTGCCCTGTTAAAATTCCACAATGAAAATAGGTAACTGGGAGTAATTACAGAGCCGTAATCCAATCAAGTGACTGAATGACATCAACCAGAATAGCAAAGCTCGTGAGGGGGGGTGGAAAGGTTTATAACTAATATTTGACCCTTGTGATTGGATTACAGACTTGAAAACACTCCCTAATGTTTATAATGTGCACTCTTCCAGAGTTAGGCAGGTTTGTTATCTGGGTTTAGCCCACTTTCTGCTGCGGGATGGCAGCTGCCTGGGAGTTCTGTGCCCCTAGTGAGTAGCGATGTTTAAAAAGAAATGTCACAGTGACTGTGATTTCATTATCGTAGGTTTATCAAGAGACAACCTGAGTGGCACAGGGTCAGAGGGGCACAGGGTCAGAGGGGCACAGGGTCAGAGGGGCACAGGGTCAGAGGGGCACAGGGTCAGAGAGGCACAGGGTCAGAGGGGCACAGGGTCAGAGGGGCACAGGGTCAGAGGGGCACAGGGTCAGAGGGGCACAGGGTCAGAGGGGCACAGGGTCAGAGGGGCACAGGGTCAGAGGGGCACAGGGTCAGAGAGGCACAGGGTCAGAGGGGCACAGGGTCAGAGGGGCACAGGGTCAGAGGGGCACAGGGTCAGAGGGGCACAGGGTCAGAGGGGCACAGGGTCAGAGGGGCACAGGGTCAGAGGGGCACAGGGTCAGAGGGGCACAGGGTCAGAGAGGCACAGGGTCAGAGGGGCACAGGGTCAGAGGGGCACAGGGTCAGAGGGGCACAGGGTCAGAGGGGCACCACGCGTAGCCAGATAACACAGACTAACTTGTAGGTGACTCCCACTCCGCTCCATTCCCAATCTGAGCCATGTCAAGTGGGTGTGAACGATTGGGCAGTCAGAGTCCTTGCAGAGGGCAGTGGATGGGAGCACGTCATCTCTGGTGCACAATAGTGTGGTAAAAGGACATCTTTAAGTTCTGTTGGCAGAATTTCCCATTGATGTCACACATTAAGTTTCACAGGAGATGCAGGTATTCTGTGGAAACTGCCTTTTTTGCAGTGACTATGATTTAAGAGTTCAATAATTTCAAATCATAACCTCTGCCCCCATTTTTTCAGATGGCAGTTGTTGATGATGATTCAGCCATTCCCATTTACACCACTTCTAAACCCATCTTTTGTTTCTTAACTTGTCCCATTACCATCTCCTTTTGCCTCGCACCATCATCCCTTTTGTCATTTAATCTCTCCTGCCTTCCACCCTATCACAGACCTTCCCTTTTGTTCTTTCCTCTCCTCCCCTCCCCCTTTCCCTGGCCTCTGCACTTGCTTAAAACCTGTTATATCTCGAACTTTTATTAATTTTGACAAAAGGTCACTGACCTGAAACGTTAACTCTGTTTTTCTCTCTCCACAGATGCTGCCTGACCTGCTGAGCATTTCCAGCATTTTCTGTTTTTATTTCCGATTTCCAGCATCTGCAGTATCTTGCTTTTGCATGATTTAAGAGTTTTGGGAAGAAAGGGTCGACATAGAATAGATAGAGAGAAACTGTTCCCATTGGCGGAAGGGTCGAGAACCAGAGACACAGATTTAAGCTGATTGGCAGAAGAACCAAAGGCGACATGAGGAAAAACTTTTTTACGCAGCGAGTGGTTAGGATCTGGAATGCACTGCCTGAAAGGGTGGTGGAGGCAGACTCAATCGTGGCTTTCAAAAGGGAATTGGATAAGAACCTGAAGGAAAAAAATTTGCAGGGCTACGGGGAAAGGGCGGGGGAGTGAGATTAGCTGAAGTGCTCTTGCAGAGAGCCGGCACGGGCTCGATGGACCGAATGGCCTCCTTCTGTGCTGTAACCATTCTAGGATTCTAAAGCCTGAATTGTAACAATGTCATTAAAAGTATTAAAATATATCTGTAAATTGCCTGCTGTGGAATTCTACGCTCAGTGTCCTTTGCATATGGCTGGTGCAGTCTACGTCACCACAGGGCTGTTAAAGGAAATGTATTTTCTGACAAGCTGCCACATTAACCTAAATGTTATGAAGGGAAACTTCGGTACATTTTGTTCAAAACTCTCGCAGCTGAGACAGCATGAGGACATTATGAGAAACACAGCTTCAAATCACTGTCCCCACTCAGATTATATCAATGCAACAGGCTCACACAAAACATCTGCTGACTCTACCCAGCAGTCTGAACGCAGAGTGAGAGTTATATGGAGTGACATGGGGACATCAATAAGTCTGTTGATACGCAAGGATCATCAAAGTTGTTTTCACCATTTATTTCCATGTTGGTAGATTGGTTAAAAACAGATAGGGGGGAAAATTCGGTTGCTTCGCGCCTCCTGTTAGCGCCCTAAGAGGGCGCTACCGGGGCGCAAAGCAACTAGCGCCCGGGCGCGGTGCCACCAACGCCTCCCGTGAAATTCAGCGGGAGGTTAGTGGCGGTGGTAACCGTTAGCGCCCCGCAGCGTTGCGCCGCCGGCGATGACCTCATCGCCGTGCGCAGCGCCCCGCTCGCGCTATGGTCACGATCTTCGGTAACGCATCCTGACTTACCGCTGGACGCTATGTCCGACAGGGTCAGGGGGGCCTACCTGCGGCCGGGGCGGCGTTATTTAAAGGCGAGGTGCCAGGCGGCCATTTTTGTTGCTGGCCGCCTGCCAGCACCTGCCTCCGCTGCCGTCCCCGGACTTCTGACCCGCCCCCACGCAGAGTGCCGGCCGCGCTCCATGAGCCCGGCACTTTTTTTGAGTGCCGGGCTCTTTTGCCGGCACTCCGATCCCCGGTGGCCCAGCTGGGCCTCAGGTCGCACTGTGCAAGGCCCCTTCTCCCCTTTAAGAATGATGCGGAGATGCTTTAAGAAGGGGAGGAAAGCCTGCAATACCGCGACGCGACGTGCCGCAGCGCCGCGATATTCCCTCGCCGCGTCCCAAGAGGGAGGTGGGGCGCTTCCAGTAGCGCGCCGCTTCCCTCTTGGGGCGCTACCACTCAATTTCGGCCGCGGGGGCGCTAATTTTTCCAGGGTGCTAAAAGTAGTGCTCCGGTGAAGTTAGCGCCCCAAAGGGGGCGCGACTCAATTTTTCTCCCATAGTTTCCCAAATCCAAATTCTATGCTTCTATTTGTGTCGGAAATCTGGTCCAGAGATGTGCGCCATCTCACTCTGGCATCAGCACATGCATTGCGTGCTGTATGCAATGTAGGGCACGTACAGCAACCAATCGGCATATGGACATCACAAGCACAGCGCGTGTGTAGACATCACAAACACAATGCGCAAGTAGCTGACACTGTTTCAGAAGTTGTGCATCCTGAGAATGTGTCAATATTTGCAGGGGTGGACAGGGGAGTGTGTCAATACTTTCAGGGGTGGACAGAGGAGTGTGTCAATATTTGCAGGGGTGTACAGGGGAGAGTGTCAATATTTGCAGGGGTGGGACAGGGGAGAGCATCAATATTTAGAAACATAGAAGATAGGAGCAGGAGTAGGCCATTCAGCCCTTCGAGCCTGCTCCGCCATTCAATGCGATCATGGCTGATCATCCAAATTCAGTACCCTGTCCCTGCCTTCTCCCCATATCCCTTGATCCCTTTAGCCTTAAGAAATATATCTAACTCCTTCTTGAATATATTTAATGAATTGGCCTCTACTGCCTTCTGTATAGAGAATTCCACAGGTTCACCACTCTCTGGGTGAAGAAATTCCTCCTCATCTCAGTCCTAAATGGCTTACCCCTTATCCTTAGACTGTGACCCCTGGTTCTGGACTCCCCGGCCATTGGGAACATCCTTCCTGCATCAAGTCTGTCTAGTCCTGTTAGAATTTTATAAGTTTCAATGAGATCCCCTCTCATTCTTCTAAACTCCAGCGAGTATAAGCCCAATCGACCCAATCTCTCTTCATACGTCATCCCTGCCATCCCAGGTATCAGCCTGGTGAATCTTCGCTGCACTCCCTCCATGGTAAGAACATCCTTCCTCAGATAAGGCGACCAAAACTGCACACAATACTCAAGGTGTGGTCTCACCAAGGCCCTGTACAACTGCAGCAAGACATCCTTGTTCCTGTACTCGAACCCTTTCGCTACGAAGGCCAACATACCATTTGCCTTTTTAACCGCCTGCTGCACCTGCATGCTTACTTTCAGCGACTGGTGCACAAGGACACCCAGGTCTCGTTGCACTTCCCCTTCTCCCAATCTATTGCCATTCAGATAATAATCTGCCTTCCTGTTTTTGACACCAAAGTGGATAACCTCGCATTTATCCACATTATACTGCATCTGCCATGCTTCTGCCCAATCACCCAACCTGTCCAAATCATACTGGAGTTTCTCGGCATCCTCCTCACGGCACACACTCCCACCCAGCTTTGTGTTGTCTGCAAACTTGGAGATATTACATCCAATTCCCTCGTCTAGATCATTAATATATATTGTGAATAGCTGGGGTCCAAGGACCGATCCCTGCGGTACCCCACTAGTCACTGCCTGCCACTCGGAAAAAGACCCGTTTATTCCAACTCTTTGCTTCCTGTCTGCCAACCTGTTCTCTATCCAAGTCAATACCTTGCCTTAACTTTGCACGCTAATCTCTTATGCGGGACCTTATCGAAAGCCTTGTGAAAGTCCAGATACACCACATCCACTGGCTCTCCCTTATCTATTTTACCAGTTACATCCTCAAAAAATTCCAGTAGATTAGTCAAGCACGATTTACCTTTTGTAAATCTATGCTGACTTTGTCCGATCCTGTCACTGTTTTCCAAGTGCTCTGCTATTACATCTTTTATAATGGACTCTAGCATTTTCCCCACTACCGATGTCAGGCTTACATCGGCTTATAGCCTGATTACAATCAGGCTATAATTCCCCGTTTTCTCTCTGCCACCTTTTTTGAATAGTGGGGTAACATTAGCTACCCTCCAATCCATGGGTACTGTTCCAGAGTCTATAGAATTTTGGAAGATGAGCAGCAATGCATCTACTATTTCTAGGGCCACTTCCTTAAGTACCCTAGGATGTAGATTATCAGGCACTGGGGATTTATCGGCCTTCAATCCCGTCAATTTCCCTAACACTATTTCCCTACAAATACTGATTTCTTTCAGTTCCTCCCTCTCATTAGACCCTATGTTCCCCGACATCTCTGGGAGGTTATTTGTGTCCTCCTTTGTGAAGACAGAACCAAAGTATGTATTTAATTGGTCTGCCATTTCTTTGTTCCCCATTATAAATTCCCCTGATTCTGACTGCAAGGGACCTACGCTTGACTTCACCAATCTTTTTCTCTTCACATATCTATAAAAGCTTTTACAGTCAGTTTTTATGTTCTCTGCAAGCTTACTCTCATACTCTATTTTCCCCCTCTTAATTAATCCCTTTGTCCTTCTTTGCTGAATCCTATTCTGCTCCCAATCCTCAGGTTTTCTGCTTTTTCTGGCCAATTTATATGTCCTCTCCTTGGATCTTATGCTATCCCTAATTTCCCTTGTTAGCCACGGTTGAGTCACCTTTTTTGTTTTATTTTTATGCCAAACTGGGATGAACAAATTCCGTAGTTCATTCATGCGATCTTTGAATGTTTGCCATTGCCTATCCACCGTCAACCCTTTGAGTGACATTCCCCAATCAATCCTACCGAACTCGCGCCTCATACCATCGTAGTTTCCTTTATTTAAATTCAGGACCCTAGTCTCTGAGTCAACTACTTCACTCTCCATCTTAATGAAGAATTCTATCGTATTATGATCGCTCCGACCCAAGGGGCCTCGCACAACAAGATTGCTAATTAATCCTTTCTCATTACATAATACCCAGTCTAAGATGGCCTGATCTCTAGTTGGTTCCTCGACATATTGGTCCAGGAAACCATCCCATATACACTCCAGGAATTCCTCCTCCACAGTATTGTTACTAATTTGGTTAGCCCAATCTATATGTAGATTAAAGTCACCCATGATAACTGCTGTGCTCTTATTGCATGCTTCTCTAATTTCCCTTTTAATGCCATCCCCAACCTCCGTATTACTGTTTGGGGGGTCTATACACCACTCCCACTAGCGTTTTCTGCCCCTTGGTATTTCTCAGTTCTACCCATACAGATTCCACATCATCACAGCTAATATCCTTCCTTACAATTGTGTTAATCCCCTCTTTAACCAGCAATGCTACCCCACCTTCTTTTCCTTTTTGCCTATCTTTCCTGAATATTGAATACCCCTGTATGTTGAGTTCCCAGCCTTGGTCACCCTGGAGCCATGTTTCCGTAATCCCAATCATATCATATTAGTTTACCTCTATTTGTGCAGCTAATTCATCCACCTTATTACGAATGCTCCTCGCATTAAGACACAAAGGGGGAGAAATTCAGTATCGCCCCATTTGGGGCGCAATTATCGGCCGGGCGCAAAGATTAGCGCCTGGCGCTAATGATCGCCACCGACTGCAAACTTGACATTTATCGTCCCTGGAGGTGATTGGAGCGCTAAATCAGGCGCTTCACACCTGTCTTAAGGCGCAAAGGCTAAGGAGCGAGGCGCTACCTCAGAGCGCTGGCGAAGCTCATGTGATGTCAATCAGCAATGGAACACACACACAATGGCACCGGCCAGTTCTTAAAGGGGATGGTTGATCTTGCTTTCCATCCACATCCTGCTCATTGCAGCCTTGAATCTCGGCCTGGAGAGACCTGTACATCACATCTGCTGGAAAGAACAATGGAGAGACCCAGGGAAAGAGCTCAGAGTGCAGCCCCCACAGTCTCTTCTAAATCGATACAAGAAATGGCAAATCAAAATGAACCTGCAAAGTGCTGCTCAGTACCCAAAACTCTTTCACACAGCGTTGAATCTCTCCAGAAGTCTCTCTCTCTCTCGCTCAGAATGAGTGGTTCAAATATGACACCAACAATAAAAGGCAGGAAGCGGTCGCCTTTAAATAGCGCTCCCCCAGTCCCTTCATGACTGCAAAACGCTCCCCTCAACCTGTCGTTGCTAGCGTCAGGCGGTAAGGCAGGGGGCGCCACTCAATATCTGCACCGGGACGATACCGGGGCGTTGCGCACTCGACTGACGTCACGATCTGCCGGCGCAGGAGATCGTGGCGGAAGTGTTTAGCGCCGCCGCAAAATGTCTAGTTAATTTCGCGAGCGGCGCAAACATCGCCGCGCCTGGGCGCTAGATGCTTTGCACCCCATTAGCGCCCTCTTAAGGCGCTAACGGGAGGCGCAACCAACTGAATTTTTCCCCCAAAGCCTTCAGGCTTGTTTTTTTAACGCTCTTAGACCTTTTAGAATGATTATTTACTGTGGCCACGTTTGATTTAAACCCTTGATTTCTCAGACTGCCACCTTTGTTTTTTTCCTTCCTGACTTTTGCTTCTATCCTTGTTTCCCTTTCCACTGTCTCCCTGCTCAAGTTCCCAACCCCCTGCCATTTTAGTTTAAACCCTCACCCAGAGCACTAGCAAACACTCCCCCAAGGACATCGGTCCCGGTCCTGCCCAGGTGCAAACCGTCCGATTTGTACTGGTCCCACCTCCCCCAGAACCGGTTCCAATGTCCCAGGAATTTGAATCCCTCCCCCTTGCACCATTCCTCTAGCCACGTATTCATCTGAAATATCCTTCTATTTCTACTCTGACTAGCACGTGGCACTGGTAGCAATCCTGAGATTACTACCTTTGAGGTCCTATTTTAATTTAATTTAATTAATTTAATTTGCAGGGGTGGGACAGGGGAGAGCGTCAATATTTGCAGGGGTGTCAGGGGAGTGTGTCAATATTTGCAGGGGTGGGACAGGGGAGTGTGTCTCTTTTTGCAGAGAGTCCCGCTGTCATCCAGTACAGAAAAATTGCTAACCATTGCTTTAAGGTTAAAGCACAATAGAATGTTTGCCATTGATCATTATTTATGAAGCTTGGCTTATTACAGACGCATGACAGCCTGGAACCAGTGCGTTGTTAATTATTATTCTGGGATCGCGTTCTGAAAGCTGGACTTACTGCAAGTAATTATTGAGCTACAAAATGAATTTGAGAAGTTGCAATGTGTTTTTGCGCCTCTTTAATATAGGACAAACAGCTTGCTGCCTTGTAATTAGGTTTTACTGTGTTAATGTCTGCACAGTATGCCTTCAAGTCCTAGATGTAACAGCAAACTGCTTGGATGTTCTTGTAATCCACGAAACTATATTTTTTTACACCATTCTCCCCAGCAACAACTATCACCAACCTAAGTGCCATTATGTAGGTGTTATACACAGGGAAAATAATTTAATATCAGGACAGCATTAAAATGGCAGGAGCAATACTGGAAGCTACAAACTGAGCTTAATTTTTTTTTAAAAAAGGAACTGAGTGTTTGGATACACATAAGAACATTATTTTGAAGCTTTCGTGTCTTTTTAATCATGGGATTGAGGACAGGCCGTTCAATCCACATTCACAGATTAGGCGTGAGCAAATAGGTCAATCACGTCTTTGATATGACAAGGTTTTAAAATATTTGGATGCCTACACCTGCTTTAGATCCAGGGTAAAGATTTGCCTTCATAGACGGCAGCTGCTATACCCATTTACACCTCTTCTAGCCCCATCTTTTGTTTCTTTACTTGTCCCATTACCATCTCCTTTTGCTTTGTACCATCATCCCTTTTGTCATTTAATCTCTCCTGCCTTCCACCCTATCACAGCCCTTCCCTTTTGTTCTTTCCTCCCCTCTCCCCGTTCCCTGCCCCTGCACTTGCTTAAAATCTGTTACATCTCTAACATTTTCCAGTTCTGGCAAAAGGTCATCGACCTGAAACATTAACTCTGTTTCTCTCTCCGCAGATGCTGCCTGACCTGCTGAGTATTTCCAGCATTTTCTATTTATATTTCTTAATAATTATGTTTACATAAGAACATAAGAAATAGGAGGAGGAATAGGCCACTTGGCCCCTCGAGCCTGCTCCGCCATTCAATAAGATCATGGCTGATCTTGGGCTTAAAGCCACTTCCCGGCCCGTTCCCCAAAACCCTTCACTCCCTTATCTTGCAAAAATGTGTCTATCTCCACCTTAAATGTATTTAATGACCCAGCCTCCACAGCTCTCTGGGGCAGAGAATTCTACCAATTTATGACCCTCTGAGAGAAGAAGTTCCTCCTCATCTCAGTTCTAAAAGGGCAGCCCTTTATTCTGAAACTATGCTCCCTAGTTCTAGATTTCCCCACGAGGGGAAACATCCTCTCTGCATCTACCCTGTCGAGCTCCCTCAGTATCTTATATGTTTTGATAAGATCCCCTCTCATTCTTCTAAATTCCAATGAGTATAGGCCCAACCTGCTCAACCTTTCCTCATAAGTCAAACCCCTCATCTCTGGAATTAACCTAGTGAATCGTCTCTGAACTGCCTCCAATGCAAGTATATCCTTCCTTAAATAAGGAGACCAAAACTGTACGCAGTACTCCAGGTGTGGTCTCACCAATACCCTGTACAGTTGTAGCAGGACTTCCCTGCTTTTATACTCCAACCCCCTTGCAATAAAGGCCAACATTCCATTTGCCTTTTTGATTACTTGCTGTACCTGCATGCTAACTTTTTGTGTTTCATGCACAAGGACCCCCAGGTCCCTCTGAACTGTAGCATTTTGTAATCTCTCTCCATTTAAATAATAATTTGCTTTTTTATTTTTCCTGCCAAAGTGTATAACCTCGCACTTTCCCACATTATACTCCATCTGCCAAATGTTTGCCCACTCACCTAGCCTGTCTATATCCCTTTGCAGATTCTTTAGTTTCCTAGAAGAGGGTTTTATGGTGGGACTGCCAAGTGCAGGGGAAGGGATCCTGTGGTGCTATCAGAGCGCCAGTTTTCCATTGTAGGTATCACTCTGAGCCAGTTGTGGATTTCAATCCCACCCATGAACCTGAACACATAATCTAGGTTGACCTAGAAGGACAAGGGCAGTAGGCGCGTGGGAACACCATCACCTCCAAATTCCCCTCCAAGTCACACTCCATCCTGACTTGGAAGTAGGGTTAAAATCCTGGAACTCCCTCCCTAACAGCACTGTGGGAGTACCTTCACCACACGGACTGCAGCGGTTCAAGAAGGCGGCTCACCACCACCTTCTCAAGGGCAACTAGGGATGGGCAGTAAATGCTGGGCCTTGCCAGCGTTGCCCACATCCCAGGAACGAATAAAAAGAATTCCAGGTTGACACTCCAGTGCAACAACGAGGGAGTCTGAATGTGGGTTAAATGGTCTGTCCTCACTTTCATGTTTAAAAAGTAACGAAAGCTTCAATGTAATGTTCGTAAATGTATCCAAACACTCGGGGAAAAATTCGGTTGCTTTGTGCCTCCAGTGGGCGCAAAGCAACTAGCGCCCGGGCACGGTGCCGCTAACGCCTCCTGAGAAATTCAGCGGGAGGTTAGCGGCGGCAGTAGCCGGTAGCGTCCCGCGGTGCTGCGCCTCTGGCGATGATGTCATCGTCGTGTGCAGCGCCCTGCTCGCGCCCCGGCCGCAAACTTGGCTCGTGCCCCCGACCTACCGCCGGACGCTATGTCCGACAGGGTCAGGGTGGCGTTTTTGCGGCCGGGACGGTGATAATTAAAGTGCAGCTGCGAGGTGCCGGCCGCGATCGGTCAGCCTGGTGCTCCTCCTGTTGAGTGCCGGGCGGCTCTTTTGCCCGCACCCCGCTCCCCGGTGGTCCAGCAGGGCCCCGGTGCGCGCTGCGCTAGGCCCCTCCCCTTTAATCAGGGGAGGCAGGCCTGCAGTACCGCGGCGCTACGTGCCAGATCGTGTGGTGCTGCTGATATTCAATGGCAGCGCCCCAAGAGGGAGGGGGAGCGCTTCCAGTAACGCCCCGCCTCTTGCTTGGGGCGCTACCATTCAATTTCGTGCGCAGGGGCGCTAACTTTTTCGGGAAGCTAAAAGTAGCGCCTCGGTGAAGTTAGCGCCCCAAAGGGGGCGCGAGCCAATTTTCCCTCCTCAGTGCCTTGTTAAAAAAAAATTACGCTCATTTTGTAGCTTCCAGTATTGCTCCTGCCATTTTGCATTGTCAGTGCTACTGTACTTCTGCTGAGATGTGAGACCAAGGTCTAGCTGCCCGTTCAGCCAAACGTAAAAGATCCCACGGCACCATTCAAAGATGACCATGGAGTTCACCTAGAGTCCTGGGGGGCCAACATTCCTCCCTCAACCAACACCACCAAATTCAGATTAACTGGTCAGTCATCTCGTTGTTTGTCGAATCTTTCTCTGGGCAAAACAGCTACCATGTTTGTCTATAAAGCAGTAATCATGGCACTGCAAAGGAATTCATTGTATGTGAAGTGCCTTGAGACGTTTGAGAGATGTGATAAGGTGGTATATAAAGGCAAGTCTTTCTTCTAACCTGAGTTTCAGAAGCTCAAAGCTCATCGATTCCACTCCTGCAACAGTGGCTCTCAACCGCCAGACTCATCCAGCAATCTCCTCATCGAAGTCTCGCACCGTTGTCAGAGTGGGTGCTGTCTTTAAGGCACTCCCTCTTCCTGAGAGGAGCTGCAGTTGGCTTTCAACAGCCTGAAAGATCAGCTCAATTTATGCCTTTACGGCTGATAGACTGGGATAAGAAGCTATGCATTCTTAGTGGGGAAGGCGATCCACTGATTTCTCCTACTGTACAACTATCTTCTGCTGCTCCCATAGTGACCTTTGCCTCTCCACGGCTGCAGCACAAATGTTCTTTGGATCCCCGCCCCTATCCATTTGAGATGTACTGAAGTGCAATAATGTGCAATAGAACTTAAGAATTTTTATTAGACTGTTAGTCGATCTCCTGTGGCACTGCAACAGGGTCCTGAGGCCAAGTGTGGTCTTCAGGTGGGGTTAGAGGACTGGCAGGTGTCATTCAGCCTCCATTTTGAATGGATACATTCTGTCCTTATTTTAATATTTCCATTATAAATTCCTAGAATCATAGAAATTTATGGCACAGAAGGAGGCCATTTGGTCCATCGTGTCCGTGCCAGCCGAAAAAGAGCTCTCCAGCCTAATCCCACTTTCCAGCTCTTGGTCCGTAGCCTTGCAGGTTACGGCGCTTCAAGTGCATATCCAAGTACTTTTTAAATGCGATGAGGGTTTCTGCCTCTACCACCTTTTCAGGCAGTGAGTTCCAGACCCCCACCACCCTCTGGGTGAAAAAAGTTCTCCTCAACTCCCCTCTAATCCTTCTACCAATTACTTTAAATCTATACCCCCTGGTTATTGACCCTTCTGCTAAGGGAAATAGGCCCTTCCTATCCACTCTATCTAGGCCCCTCATAATTTTATACACCTCAATTAAGTCTCTCCTCAGTCTCCTCTGTTCCAAAGAAAACAACCCCAGCCTTTCCCCATAGCTAAAATTCTCCAGTCCTGGCAACATCCTGGTAAATCTCCTCTGTACCCTCTCTAGTTCAATCACATCTTTCCTGTAATGTGGTGACCAGAACTGTACACAGTACTCTAGCTGTGGCCTAACTAGTGTTTTCTACAGTTCAAGCACAACCTCCCTGCTCTTATATTCTATGAGAAGTCGCACAACACCAGGTTATAGTCCAACAGATTTATTTAATTTTACAAGCTTTCGGAGCTGTCGCTCCTTCGTCAGGTAAGTTAGCAATGAGAGAATCTCCCAGAATTCACAATTTAAACACAGACAAAATCTATTCACATTATTCGCTACAACAAAGAGCACAGCCAAGACAATGAGATGTGTCCCAGGGGGTCCAACGTGTGCTCTTTGTTGTAGCGAATAATGTGAATAGATTTTGTCTGGGTTTAAATTGTGAATTCTGGGAGATTCTCTCATTGCTAACTTACCTGACGAAGGAGCGACAGCTCCGAAAGCTTGTAAAATTAAATAAATCTGTTGGACTATAACCTGGTGTTGTGCGACTTCTCATTTTTGTCCACCCCAGTCCAACGCCGGCATCTCCACATCATGACTTATATTCTATGCCTCAGCTATTAAAGGAAAGTATTCTGTATGCCTTCTTATATGTCCACATTTATTTTGGAATTTCCTATTTAAACCTCCTTCCAGACCCGCTCAACCCACCTACTACTGCCCTCTTGGATTCTGCCACAGTGAGCCCCACAAACAGCAAATTAATGAATAACTAAATTATCTGGCGGGGTTTCTGGTGTTGTTGATTGAGGGAGAACTCCCACAATAAGTGAATAGTGCCGCTGAGAGAGCTGACGGGGCCTCGGTTTATCATCTCATCCAAAAGACGGCACCTCTGACAGTGCAGCGCTTCCTCAGTGCTGCATCGAAGTATCAGTGCTCGATCCAAAGTGGGGCTTGAACCCACAACCTTCTGACTCAGAAGTGAGCGCGCTATCACTGGGCCAACTTGGCACAATTACGGACAGTTTTGTGTTGTGCGCCATGCGTACCAGGAACTTGGCTGAGGCTGCCCAAAGGCAGTCCATGTGGAAGACTTAAAGCCAAAGAGGTTGATGTGAACCTAGGTCCCGGAGTAGAAAGCGCAGCTAATCAGTGTACCAGAAAGTGCCTAACAGTGTCTTCAAAACTTTCATTTCCAAACATTACATTGGAGTTGGTTGTTGAGAGGTTACACAACCTTAAAACGAGAGCCTAGTCATCCCGGAGTGAAATCAGGAAGCACCTTTTCATGCAAAGGGTCGTGGAAATTTGGAACTCTCCCCCAAAAGGCTGTGGGATACTGGGGGTCAACTGAAATCTTCAAGACTGAGATAGATTTTTGTTGGGTAAGGATATCAAGGGATATGGAGAAAAGGCGGGTAAATGGGGTTGACACACAGGTCAGCCACGATCTAATAGGATGGCCTCCTCCAGTTTCTATGTTACATGAAAATGTTTACAAGGAGTACAATAATGACCCAAACAAATTTAATTTGATGTATGTGGGCTGTGCCCAGACAGCACCATCTGCCCTTAATTTGTGTCTGCGCAGCGCACCATAGAGGCGTTTAGTAATGCAGTGACCCAACATCCAATGCACTGAGGTTTAAACAGTTATTCTGCTCGAGGTACAGCCAGAGGGTCCAACATTGTTATTTTTGTCACTGTTACCTCTGATGGCAACATCTGTGAGATTTACCCTCGGCCACGAGTCCTGAATTGATGAAGTAATTCAAGTGTGGATTAGCCAGTCACCTCAGCCAAGCAGCAAAAGCTTGCCAAAGTCTATCAGGAGGGTTCCAGCACTTTGTTTTGTTCTCTGCACATTAGGGCTGGTGACTGATTGCAACTGAAGCACATCCTGGCCAACCAGCCTGAACAGTGGGCTACAGCCGGTTTGGGCTTTCCATAAATAACTTGGTCCCTTCGGTGCGAACCCTAATTGATCCGAAAACTTTCAATTTAACAAGGAGATTTCAATTAACAGTCTGGGGTTAGCACCTGCAAATCGTAAAACCATTCTCTTAAAGCTGCAGGAGCTCTGTCTCACCCAACCCTGTCCTCATGGCTGTAAGGTGATCCCTGACTATCACTGCCAGCTTGTTAATCTCACAGTATTTCTGTTCACATTCTGAGCCACGACCCTTCACATTCTTTATGTTCTCTTTGTTTAATTTTCTCCCCTTTCCCCCTGAAGGTTGGCATCTTGCTGGGGTTTGGTTCCGCTGGTGTGAGGCGTGCTATGGCAGCGGCCAAAATGGGCATTATTCACGTGTTAGCCTGGATACATGTCGGCAGGTTATTAGACCATAGGGGGAGAGGCCCAGTCCTGTCCTCACACACATGCACTTCCAGCAGCTGTCGATTAATGATTAGCGGGAAGGCAGGCCGGCCCGTTTTCCTCTCCCTACCAGTCCGGGACCAGTTGTAGCTCCTCTAACACTGCCCATCTGAAATCGGCTTAGCTCAGCACAGACCAAGGATTGAACCTGGGGCCTTTGTGCTCGGTCAGGCTGAACTACTCACTGAGGCATTGGGGGACCTTGGAACCCTTCACGCTCGGACATACAGATTCTCGCTGTACCTGCACATTGTTCTTTAGCACAGATCACAGGTGATCAACATGTAAACCGCTGGTCTGCAAATGACCAGGGCCTGAACCTGCAGAAAACTCTCTCTCCCAATCCCTGATGCACAGCTGGGTTAAACTACAGCTTTACAGTGGGGTCAGCAGGTAACAGCTGGAATCACTCTTTGTATTAAAACAACAACAACTTACATTTAAATAGTGCCTTTAACGTAGTAAAATGTCACAAAGCACTTCAAAGGAGCGTTATCATAGAATAGCACAGCACAGGAGGCCATTCGGCCCATCGAGTCTGCGCCGGCTCTTTCGAAGAGCAATCCAGTTAGTCTCACTCCTCCGCTCTTTCCTCATATCCCTGCAATTTTTTTCTCCTTCAAGTATTTATCCAATTCCCTTTTAAAGGCTACTATTGAATCTGTGTCCACCAACGTATCAGGCAGTGCATTCCAAATCCTAAACACTCGTTGTGTAAAAAAGTTTTTCCTCATGTCGCCTCTGGTTCTTTTGCCAATCACCTTAAATCTGTGTCCTCTGGTTATTGACTCTTCCACCACTGGAAACAGTTTCTCCTTATTTACTCGATCTAAACCATTCATGATTTTAAACACCGCTATCAAATCTCCTCTTAGTCTTCTCTGCTCCAAGGAGAAGAACCCTAGGCTTCTCCAGTCTATCCACGTAACTGTAATCCCTCATCCCTGGAACCTTTATCAAACAAAATTTGACACATTAGGAGATATTAGGGCAGGTGACCAAAAGCTTGGACAAAGAGGTAGATTTTATGGAGCGTCCTAAAGGAGGAGAGAGGTAGAGAGGCGGCGAGATTTAGGGAGGGAATTCCAGAGTTTAGGGCCCAGGCAGCTGAAGGCACAGCCGCCAATGGTGGAGCGATTAAATTCGGGGATGCTCAAGAGGCCAGAATTGGAGGCATGCAGAGATCTCGGAGGGTTGTAGGGCTGGAGGAGGTTACAGAGATAGGGAGGGGCGAGGGCCATGGAGGGAATTTGAAACCAAGGATGGGAATTTTAAAACTGAGGCATTGCCGGTAGGCCAGCGAGCACAAGGAATGATGGGTGAACGGAGCTTGGTGTGACTGGCAAGGAGGGTGAGTCTCTAAAAGGTGACAAGGGCAGGAATGATGGTTTCAGCGATGAGGGGTGAGTTAGGAATGAAGATGGGTAATATTTCAAAGGTGGATGCTAACAGTCTTGTTGATAAATTGGAAGTGGGGTTTGAAACAAATCTCATGATCCAGCTGGGCGCTGAGACTGTGCAGTGACATGTTGGATCCAAAGTGAAATTAACTTGGATGGTCTCAAATCACTTCATCTCTATTAAATTTAAAAAAGTGATAGAAAATGGACTTCTCTCCTCTCCACCCTCTAGTCTTCCAAACCTGCATATGGACCAGAGACGGGGCTGTGCATTCAATCGTGCTCAATTCATCTACTTACTTTCAGTTTGCTCACCCCGTTCTGCAGAGACGTTGCGATGGCACAAGCTCCTGTTGACCGAACCAAACAATCTCCGAAGTTCACGACCTCCAGCTTCTGCAGACTTTTCAGTGCCTCAAATAGGGAGGGGAAACAAGGAGAGTGAAGAAACACGTTAAACCAGCAGAGACTACAGCTCGAGTCCAGCCTGCATGGAAGGAACACTGCTTCCTGGGATGCCCAATAACAGCTGTAAGCAGGATTACTTTGGGTCCGTTTCACCTCAGTCTCCAATAAACAGGAATTCGTAGCACAAACTGTAAATCCAGCACAAATACTAATTCTGCAATTTCCAGGATGGTGGAATGGCACTGCCAACAAGAAAGAAAGAACTTGGAATCATAGAATCTTACAGCACAGAAAGAGGCCATTCGGCCTGTCGTGCCTGTGCCGGCTCTTTGAAAGAGCTTCCAATTAGTCCCACTCCCCGGCTTTTTCCCCCTAACCCTGAAAATTAGTCCCCTTCAAGTACATGTCCAATTGCCTTTTGAAAGTTCCTCTGGAATCTGATTCCACCGCCCTTTCAGGTAGTGCGTTCCAGATCTCTGTGTGAAGAAATTTCTCCTCATTTCCCCTCTAGTTCTTTTGCCAATTAGTTTAAATCTATGACCTCTGGTTACCGACCCACTTGCCAGTGGAAACAGTTCCTCCCTACTTACTCTATCAAAACCCTTCATAATCTTGAATACCTCTATTAGGACTCCCCTTAACCTTCTCTGCTCGAAGGAGAACAATCCCTGCTTCTCCAATCTCTCCACATAACTGAACTCCCTCAACCCAGGTATTAATCTGGTAAACCTCCACTGCACCCTCTCCAGGGCCTTGACATCCTTCCTAAAGTGTGGCACCCAGAATTGGACACAATACACCAGCTGAGGTCTAACCAGAGATTTGTATTTCTCCAGCACCTTTCGTGACCTCAGGACGTCCTGAAGTGCTTTACAGCCAATGAAGTACTTTTTGAAGTGTAGTCACTGTTGTAATGTAGGAAAAGCAACAGCCAATTTGTGCACAGCAAGCTCCCACAAACAGCAATGTGATAAAGACCAGATAATCTGTTTTAGTGATGTTGGTTGAGGGATAAATATTGGCCCCAGGACACTGGGGAGAACTCCCCTGCTCTTCTTCAAAATAGTGCCGTGGAATATTTTACATCCACCTGAGAGAACAGACGGGGCCTCGGTTTATCTCATCTGAAAGACCGCACCTCCGACAGTGCAGCGCTCCCCCAGTACTGCCCCTCTGACAGTGCAGCGCTCCCTCAGTACTGCCCCTCCGACAGTGCAGTGCTCCCTCAGTACTGCCCCTCCGACAGTGCAGCGCTCCCTCAGTACTGCCCCTCCGACAGTGCAGCGCTCCCCCAGTACTGCCCCTCCGACAGTGCGGCGCTCCCTCAGTACTGCCCCTCCAACAGTGCAGCGCTCCCTCAGTACTGCCCCTCTAACAGTGCAGCACTCCCTCAGTACTGCCCCTCTGACAGTGCAGCACTCCCTCAGTACTGCCCCTCCGACAGTGCGGCGCTCCCTCAGTACTGCCCCTCCGACAGTGCAGCACTCCCTCAGTACTGCCCTTCCAACAGTGCAGCGCTCCCTCAGTACTGCCCCTCTGACAGTGCAGCACTCCCTCAGTACTGCCCCTGACAGTGCAGCGCTCCCTCAGTACTGCCCCTCCGACAGTGCAGCGCTCCCTCACTACAGCCCTTCCGACAGTGCAGCGCTCCCTCAGTACTGCCCCTCCGACAGAGCAGCACTCCCTCAGTACTGCCCCTCCGACAGTGCAGCGCTCCCTCAGTACTACCCCTCCGACAGTGCAGCGCTCCCTCAGTACTGACCCTCCAACAGTGCAGCGCTCCCTTAGTACTGCCCCTCCGACAGTGCAGCGCTCCCTCAGTACTGCCCCTCCGACAGTGCAGCGCTCCCTCAGTACTGCCCCTCCGACAGTGCAGCGCTCCCTCATTACTGCCCTTCCAACAGTGCAGCGCTCCCTCAGTACTGCCCCTCCGACAGAGCAGCACTCCCTCAGTACTGCCCCTCCGACAGTGCAGCGCTCCCTCAGTACTGCCCCGACAGTGCAGCGCTCCCTCAGTACTGACCCTCCGACAGTGCAGCGCTCCCTCAGTACTGCCCCTCCGACAGTGCAGCGCTCCCTCAGTACTGCCCCTCCGACAGTGCAGCCCTCCCTCAGTACTGCCCCTCCGACAGTGCAGCGCTCCCTCTGTACTGTCCCTCCGACAGTGCAGCGCTCCCTCAGTTCTGCCCCTCCGACAGTGCAGCGCTCCCTCAGTACTGCCCCTCCGACAGTGCAGCGCTCCCTCAGTACTGCCCCTCCGACAGTGTAGCGCTCCCTCAGTACTGCCCCTCCGACAGTGCAGCGCTCCCTCAATACTGCCCCTCCCATAGTGCAGCGCTCCCACAGTACTGCCCCTCCGACAGTGCAGCGCTCCCTCAGTACTGCATTGGGAGTGTCAGCCTAGATGTTTGTGCTCGAGTCTCTGGAGTGGGGCTTTAACCCACGACCCTTTGACTCAGAGGCCAGAGTGCGACCCACTGAGCCATGGCTGACACCTTCAGCGACCCCCTTGATTTTTCAAACACTTAGTAATTTTTAAGACCACTTACTTTACAATATATTTTACACATACCGTTTTCAGTTAAATAGAGGTTTCTAATATTCCAAAAGATACTGAGAGGGTTAACGGTGAGAGATTGTTTCTATTGGTTGGTGAAGCGGTATTAAGGAGGCATAGACTAAGGATCACCACTAGAGAATGAAGGGAGAAGCTGGAAAAAACTTTTCACACAGAAAGTTCTTAGAACACGGAGCATCTTTCTAGAAGTGACCACTAAGGCAGAGACTATAACATTGTGTAAAAGGGGAATTGGATAAGTATTTGAAAAGGGAGAATATAAAAGGCTATGGGGAAAGGGCAGGGAATTGGGATTTTAGTGGATTGTTTCCATTCCATGGAGGGTACAGCACAGAAACAGGCCATTTGGCCCAACTGGTCTGTGCCGGTGTTTATGCTCCACACGAGCCTCCTCCGACCCCTCTCCATCTCACCCTATCAACATAGCCCTTCTATTCCTTTCTCCTTCGTGTGTTTATCTAGCATCCCCTTAAATGCATCTGTGCTATTCGCCTCAACCACTCCCTGTGGTAGTGAGTTCCACATTCTCAACACTCTCTGGGTAAAGAAGTTTCTCCTAAATTCCCTATTGGATTTATTAGTGACCGTCTTATATTTATGGCCCCTAGTTTTCGACTCTCCCACAAGTGCAAACATCTTCTCTACGTCTAGTTAACACAAGTATGATGGGCTGAATGGCCTCCTTCCGTACATGGTTGCTATGAAACAGTTAATTTTTGACGGCATTTGCAGTTACACCAGTTTCTCATTCTTTGTTCTTTTATCGTAAACATCCCAGAAATTTATCGTAAACATCCCAGAAATGGTGAAAAGGGGAAAGGTCATACTGATGCACACTTGTCCGATCCGAGTGCTTAAATAGTTTTCTCTCAGTGACACTGGAGCAACACTTCATTACATCCAGCTCCTGCTACACACAATGGCAGTGCTGGGTGCTGCAAGTGAGAAAATATTTCAATTCTTGGGAGTGCCATCACTCACTCTGCAGCGTGCGATAACACTAAAATAGAATTTATGCATTACTTCCCCGCAGTAGGCAGTCCACAAACATATTACGGCACAGAGAGTGCTCTGCTGAAATATTTTCTTCATTGAAAATTCCAGTCAACATGTAGAAAGCAAAGATCTCAAAAACCGTAGTGGTGGGTAAAAAAAAATGTCGATCAACGATCAGGCTCGATGATTGCCTAGTCACTCTGGTGCAGTGGAAGCAAATCTCACCACGGAGAAAAGCAGTTCATAATCTTGTCAAACCCATCAGTGGGATCAGATGTGAGGCTGTCGGGGAGAGAAGACAGCACCCACCGCTGTCTTTGAAAAATAATAAAACACCTCGACAAGGTTTGACTGCGGTGCTAAAAGCCTGGGCTTATAAGCCAGAGAACGTGAGTTCAAATCCCACCACGGGCAATTTGAGAATTTGAAATCAATTAAAAAGAAGCTGGAAATAAAAAGCTGATCTCAGTAAAAGTGACCATGAAGCTGTCGGATTGTTGTAAAAACCCAACTGGTTCACTAATGTCTTTTAGGGAAGGAAACCTGCCGCCCTTACCCGGTCTGGGCCTACATGTGACTCCAGACCTGCACCAACATGGTTGACTCTTTAACTGCCCTCTGAAGTGGGCCTAGCGAGACACTCAGTGGCATCAAGCCACTACCAGCGGTTCAAGAAGACCACCTTCTCAGAGCAACTAGTGGATGGGCAATAAATGCCGGCCTTGCCAGCAACGCCCACTTCCTGAGAATTAATTTTAAAAAGGTGCTCTATGGAAATGAACAGAGATGAGAAAATGAACAAGACCCTAGATTATGCCCAACAATACAGCCTAGGAATTGGAGTTTAGTTAAAGAATTACTTAGAAGCAATACCACTCAAGAGACAGTGGGATTGAGTTCCTAGGTGTCCACCATTAGGTCCTTTAATACAGAAACTGTTTGCGCAGAGTGAGTAATCAACAGATGAGGTCACTATACTTCCACCAATTCCACGATACCTGAAGTTCGCAAAGGTTAGTGACACTCAGAGGGGTCAAACTGGTCATCAGTCCACCCGTCAGACCTGGAAACTATGGGCCAGAAACCGGAAAGAAAGGCTCATTTCAAAAACAATGAGCGTCCATTATCGTGCTGGAGGTACTGGCTAAGAGAGCTGCAATATCCATGGAGCTCAGGGCCCTGCCCCCCAGATCCACCTGCCAAATAGTGAGTCTAGGAGTATGCAGCCAGCCAGGTCAACATTGTGACCAGCACCTGGAGAAGACCAATACCTACACCTGAACAGTACTTTGGATTGTGTAATTTCCCCTCTGTAGTACTGTGATGGCTACACTTTTTTTTCTCTCCACAGAAACAACCTAGACCATCTAGAATCCAGGGCAACCCTGAATCGTACACTGCAACGCAAGTCCCCCGTGTTGTTCATATCATGGTAGTGCTCAAACATCTTCACTTTAAAACAATGACCTCCTCCCCCGACCTCTGTATTTAAACTCCCTAGGATTTGGAATTTGGGTCCAGGGAGCTATCAGTCCACTCTCGGCCTCTCCAAACCACCCTCACCCAGCAGAGGTGCTACCTACATCCTCGGTATTTGGCTAATGCTTCTATACTGGAGATGCACTGAATTATACAGCTGCCGGTCTCTTATTCTGCACTGTTGCCTGATACAACAGTAGTATTTGTACGGGAGGCTTGCGGTTCAGTGTACGATTCAGGGTTGCCCTGGATTCCAGATGGTCTAGCTTGTTTTGTGGAGAGCAAAAAAGGTGTAGCCATCACAGTACTACAGAGGGGAAGTGACGCAATCAAAAATACTGTTCACGTGTAGGTATTGGCCTTCTCCAGGTGCTGGTCACAACCTTGACCTGGCTGGCTGCATACTCCTAGGCTCGTAGCACCATATACACTATGATGAACTAGCCCAGAGATGGGCATCTCTATCTCTGATGTACATAACGTGCAGGGCCAATGGTTGACTGAGAGAAAGAAAGAAAGACTTGCATTTCTATAGCGCCTTTCACGACCACCGGATGCCTCAAAGTGCTTTACAGCCAATGAAGTACTTTTTGAAGTGTAGTCACTGTTGTAATGTAGGAAACGTGGCAGCCAATTTGTGCACAGCAAGCTCCCACAAACAGCAATGTGATAATGACCAGATAATCTGTTTTTGTTATGTTGATTGAGGGACAAATATTGGCCCCAGGACACCGGGGAGAACTCCCCTACTCTTCTTCGAAATAGTGCCATGGGATCTTTCACGTCCACCTGAGAGAGCAGACGGGGCCTCAGTTTAGCGTCTCATCCGAAAGACGGCACCTCCGACAGTGCAGCGCTCCCTCAGTACTGCACTGGAGTGTCAGCCTAGATTTTTGTGCTCAAGTCTCTGGAGTGGGCCTTGAACCCACAACCTTCTGACTCAGAGGTGACAGTGCTACCCACTGAGCCACAGCTGACACTTAGAGGCAGCCATGTGCAGATGCTGATGATAAGATCTCAGAGGCACAACTTAGACCCTCAACCTCTTCCTCTCTTCGTACCAAGCATGACGTTCTGACCCTGTAGTCTCTCCCTTAATATCTTGTAAACTTCGATCAGATCACTCCTTAACCTTCTAAATTCCAGAGAATACAACCCTAATTTGTGTAATCTCTCCTCATAATTTAACCCTTGATCAAAGAGCTTGGGACTTTAGCATCAATAGGTACATTATGGGGCAGATAATGAGCTTCTAGCCCAGTGGTGCTGGGACTCTTGCTTTTTGTGCACCTGTCACATTCCCTGCTCACACTGCAATAATACAAGGATAATTCATTATAATCAATATTCACTACTTCCAACACATGGCACACTGGGAGTGCTACAGGTGGAAGGGTGGGGAGGGGAAGGGTGGCGGGGGGCAAGGGGTGGATATCCAGCTGCTGCTCACCCTTGAAGTCATCCTGCAATGGAGTGGAAGAAATGGATAGAGTCAGCTCATGGCTTCATTTTACGATGTCGCATACGATGCGCTTCACGTTAAACTTGGGGCACCCTCGGAGAGGGAGACAGCACTGCACTTTACCAACTGATCAGCTTTCTAGAGTCATAGGCAGGCATTCCCCGTGTATCAATGTGTTCACCCAACCAGCAGCTCATTAAATGTGGCAAGTAACCAGCACCGTGTAATTCTGCCACCTGAATGCAGCATGTTTGACAAATAACACTGGCACTGTTGACTGCGGTGGGCTGAAGCAATCGTGGAAGCTGCCAGGATAACAGGGCGCTCATGTGCATAATTCTGTTCCTCTGGTCATAGACCAGCTGCACATTCATGGAGTGGTAGCCCATTCTGTTTATGGACGGAGCAGCATTGCGGGGGTGGGGGACAGACGCACCAGATTCACAGCAGCACTACGGGCATTATCAGCTCTGCGATGCCAACAGTTCCTCAATGTGCCCGTTGTTTAAAAGGAGACTAAGCGCTGATGGTAGGCTGGAACTCATTCAAATTTCCTGCCCCCAGGACACTTTCTTCTTGTTTTTGAGAAAGGAGGAAACTTAAACACTAAACAGTAATGCAACTATTAAACTTCTGTAACCTCCTCCAGCCCTACCACCCACCGAGATCTCTGCGCTCCTCCAATTCTGGCCTCTTGCGCACCCCCGATTATAATCACTCCACCATTGGCGGCCGTGCCTTCAGTTGCCTGGGCCCTAAACCTCTCTCTCCAACTTTAAGACGCTCCTTAAAGCCTACCTCACCTGTCCTAATATCTCCTCAGTGTCAAACTTTGTTTGGTAACGCTCCTGTGATGTGCCTTGGGATGTTTTACTGTGTTAAAGGCGCTGTATAAATGAAAGTTGTTATTCACCCATCTCACCTCCAATGTACCTTGAAGAATTCTCATCTGTCTCTGCACAGTCAGTCATTGTGTATGGCAGGAAAATAGGAAACTACTCCATCATTAAGGTACTTATTTAACCGTGTGCCCTCATTTCATTAAAATTTTCAATGAGGCATGAAAATTGAATTATGAAATGCTAACTGCACCAAAACGAAATATTTTTGTATGGAATGTTTATTTCCTTAATGGAGTAAGTATTCTATAATAAACTGTACATAATTAAACCAAACAAAACAAAACACGCAAGGGGAAATAATTAGTACAACTAACCCACCTGTGTTTGCCCTGCAGTAAACATTTTTTTAAATTTATTCGTTCATGGGATGTGGGCGTCGCCGGCAAGACCAGCATTTATTGCCCATCACTAATTGCCCCTGAGAAGGTGGTGGTGAGCCTTCTTGAACCGCTGCAGTCCGTGTGGTGAAGGTGCTCCCACAGTGCTGTTAGGGAGGGAGTTCCAGGATTTTGACCCAGCGACGATGAAGGATCGGCCGATATATTTCCAAGTCAGGCAGGTGTGTGTGACTCGGAGGGGAATTATACAAAGTCAGGAGCACTCAATGTTAATTCTGTACAATGCCAGTGAGTCTGTACATGCTAATGCTGTGCTCTAGACTTGTTGCAATGTTTTACAATGAATGGCTGGGGAAAGGGGAAGGTCTGTGATAGAGTGGAGGGCAGGAGTGATTAAATGACTGATGGGATGATGCTGCACCTGTGCCCTTGCTTTATCCCTGCCTCTGTATTTGCTTATAAACTGTTACATCTCTTAACATCTTCCAGTTCTGTCATCGTGAAACCTTAACTCTGTTTCTCTCTCCACAGACGCTGCCTGACCTGCTGAGTATTTCCAGCATTGTCTGATATTAGTTAAGGTTTATTGAATTATTTTTATCTATTCACTCCAGTTTATTATTTTGACTTTAATATGTTGCTGTCCTAACCCTGAAGCTGTCCTATAGCAAAAACTATAAATGAGAGTTTGGATGAATAATGGTTAAATTACTGAGCACTTTCTGGCCACTGCTCTCCAGCTGTGTTTCTGGTGGGTGGGGGAAAAATCCAATAATGGATTGTTGGGGCTTTTACTCTGAAAAAGGCGGCACTGATTTACCTGCTAACCCCGTATGCAAATCCATGACCTCTGATTCTCTAAATCTCACAGTAAACTAAATCCAAGTGTTAGGGAAAATTTCCATCCACTTTGAAATGTGTCTATCCCACTTTACATAGTTATAGGTTTAATTAAAGGCTGATTGCTCATTGTAGCAATCCTGACTCTCAGTCCTCTGCTAATTATACATTGTTCCATTCTCTCTCTCGGGCTCCTGGTACCAATGCTCAGATACCTCCAGCTTGTGCCCATTTCCCTTTCGTTCTTCTCCTGTTGCAGTCTGCCCTCCTTCCCCAGGAATACGGCACCTCTTCCCCATCTTTTGCAGCCTCTCTCACACGCAGCGAGAGGAACAGAGCTGCCCGTAGCAAAGCTAAAAGCCAGGAAGAGTCTGCAGGACCATGCAAAGTTGAGGGACAAAATAGTTGGCAAAGTTGGCAACAAAAACTAAATGGTACAATTTTAAAAGGGGGTGCAGGAACAGAGAGACCTGGGGGTTCACAGGCACAAATCTTTGAAGATGGCGAGACAAGTTGGGAAGGCTGTTAAAAAGCATACGGGATCCTGGGCTTTATAAACAGAGGCATAGAGTACAAAAGCAAGGAAGCTATGGTAAATCACTGGTTGGGCCTCAGCTGGTGTATTGTGCTCAATTCTGGGCACCACACTTTAGGAAGGATGTCAAGGCCTTGGAGAGGGTGCAGAGGAGATTTACTGGAATGATTCCAGGGATGAGAGACTTCAGTTAATGTGGAGAGACTGGAGAAGCTGGGATTGTTCTCCTTAGAGCAGAGAAGGTTAAGGGGAGATTTAGTATAGATGGTCAAAATCATGAGGTGGAAAAGGGGAGCATGGTCTGGATCGGAGCAAGAGCAGTTTGTTGGATCTTGTGTGAAAATTGGCTGCCGTGTTTACCTAAAAAAGAACAGTGTTTGCACTTCCAAAGTACTCCATTGGCTGCGAGGCACTTGGGAAATCCTGAGGGTGTGGGGAGTATTAGATAAATACATTCTTACTTTATTTCTGATTTTCAGCATTTGCGGTTTTCTGTTTTTCTCCCCTCTACTGTGTGTATGTTACATGCAGCCATGTAGATAAACATACATGAGAACACGCAGCTGTCCAATTAGTCCCACTCCCCCCTGCTCTTTCCCCAGAGCCCTGCAAATTTTTTTCCTTTTTTAGTATTTATCCAATTCCCTTTTATAGTTACTATTGAATCTGCCTCCCACCGCCCTTTCAGGCAGCGCATTCCAGATCACATCAACTCGCTGCGTAAACATTTTTTCATCATATCCCCCTAGTTTTTTTGACAATTATCTTAAATCTGTGTCCTCTGGTTACCGACCCTCCTGCCACTGGAAACAGTTTCTCCCTCTCTACTCTATCAAAATCCCTCATAACATGTGCACATCGGAACCGGTGCAGGTGTGTTAAGTGTGTAAGTATACAGTCTACTCTTAGTTCAGTCGATTAATTAAATTTTGTGATTAATCCAAAGTTTTTTTTCAATACTAAATTTCCATTTAATGTCACTAAATTCAAATTATTATATAATTCAGATTTTCTTAGCACCAAAAAGACTTTGAATTATTTATAACTCAGCTGTGAACGTAAGTGCATCCAGTGTACACTTACATGTGTGCGAGAGCAAGTGTTGGTCTTTGCATTAAAAAGCATACCCTCAATTTCTTGATATTTTCTGTGCGTGAACAAATGAATTTTCTAATATGTCAGCATGAACATTTCGCTGCAGCAGTAATTACTGCATCCGCCCAACACACTGACTCCCGGCACATTAACTTACAGCAAAATTATTTAAGGTGTCTGGGGTCACTCATTCCAGTTTCATTACCGACATACTGACTGCATTTCAAACATAATTCACTGGGTACGAAGCACCGAGAACATGATAAGGTGCTGTATTAATGCAAACTCTTTCTTACTGTCTTCCATGTAAAGATCTAGCCTTTTGTACATGAAGTTATAGGGCAGTTTGCACTAATGCAAAGATGACCTTGAAGAGAAATATTGCAGGGTATGGGGCAGCGAGCAGGAGAATGGGGTTTGGTTAGGTGGCTCATTTGGGGAAAGACAGCAGCGCAGCCTCCAGGGACCGAAAGGCTAGTTTGTGCTGTACCATTCTACAGTTCTATGATTGTTGATGGCCTCATACTGCTCTGGTTTGGCACAGCTGCAGTTATGACTGCACCCACTGACAAGAAAGACATAAAACGTTCGCAGGCAGTCGGGTGGTTGCTAACTATCATTCCGATTCCAGTGAGTGCAGGTGATATGAAGCTTGCTGGGTAGAAAGAGACGCAGAGCTAGTGGAATAACTCAGTCCTCACAGCTAGGCTTCATTGTCTGTGAATCGTTTTGGGATGTGAAAGGAGCTATATAAATACAAGTTTGTTCTTTCTTTCTAGATACGCGCCAGTCTTCACAAACAATTGCAACTGCTTTTAGTAAATCAGTCCTGTATCATTCTAAACAGGTGCCAGTCTTGAACCAGTGCTTAGTGCCACAACCTCTGTACACTCGTCATCAACTCCATCCTCCTCCACAAACTCATCAGGCTGAACCAGTCTGTTTGCAACATCAGCATCATGTTGAACCCTGAGCTGAGCTACAACACAAAGACTGCCTACTTCCATGTCTGTATTATCACCCGCTTCCACCACTACCTCAGCCCACCTGCCACTGAAACCCTCATCCATGCCTTTGTAACCTCTAGACTTGACTATTCCAACACACTCCTGGCCGGCCTCCCATCAACCACCATCCATAAACTTCAGCTCATCCAAAGCACTGCTGCCCGTGTCCTATTCTGCACCAAATCTCACTTGTCCACTAACCTACATTGGCTCCTAGTCTCTCAGAGCCTCAAATTTAACATTTTTGTGTTTAAATCCTTTTGTGACCTCGCTCCTCCCCATCTCTGTAACCTCCTCCAGCCCTACGAGCCCCTTAGAACCCGTCATTCCTCTGACTCAGGCTTCTTGTACATCTCACGATCATTGCTTCACCATTGGCGGCCGTCCCTTCAGCTGCCTAGGCCCCACTCTCTGGAACTCCCTCCCTAACCCTCTCCGCCTCGGCATTTCCCCCTCCTCCTTTAAGACGCTCCTGAAAACCCACCTCTTTGATCCTCGCACGTCTTCTCCCTTGGGTCAGTGTCCATTTCTTCCTCACGCCTCTGTGAAGCGTCTGGGGATGTTTTTCTACATTGAATGCGCTGTATAGATACAGGCTGTTGTTACTGAGTCTCCCGAGAGATCACAAACGACCCATTTACACACATCTTTCCATTGCGGAACATGGTGCAGAAACTAATAATGTTGCAATTTCCTGAAGACCTTTAAGTAAGGAGCAGATCTTGCTGCAGATAAATCTGTCTGCTTTCCATCATCCAACCACCTCAACACTCTCATTCACCACCCTCTATAGACAGGCATTGTTCAAACAATCCACCTCAACACTCTCATTCACCATCCTCTATAGACAGGCATTGTTCAAACATTCCACAATCCACCTCAACACTCTCATTCACCACCCTCTATAGACAGGCATTGTTCAAACATTCCACAATCCACCTCAACACTCTCATTCACCATCCTCTATAGACAGGCATTGTTCAAACATTCCACAATCCACCTCAACACTCTCATTCACCATCCTCTATAGACAGGCATTGTTCAAACATTCCACCTCAACACTCTCATTCACCATCCTCTATAGACAGGCATTGTTCAAACAATCCACCTCAACACTTTCATTCACCATCCTCTATAGACAGGCATTGTTCAAACATTCCACAATCCACCTCAACACTCTCATTCACCATCCTCTATAGACAGGCATTGTTCAAACATTCCACAATCCACCTCAACACTCTCATTCACCATCCTCTATAGACAGGCATTGTTCAAACATTCCACAATCCACCTCAACACTCTCATTTACCATCCTCTATAGACAGGCATTGTTCAAACATTCCACCTCAACACTCTCATTCACCACCCTCTATAGACAGGCATTGTTCAAACATTCCACCTCAACACTCTCATTCACCACCCTCTATAGACAGGCATTGTTCAAACATTCCACCTCAACACTCTCATTTACCATCCTCAATAGACAGGCATTGTTCAAACAATCCACCTCAACACTCTCATTCACCATCCTCTATAGACAGGCATTGTTCAAACATTCCACAATCCACCTCAACACTCTCATTCACCATCCTCTATAGACAGGCATTGTTCAAACATTCCACAATCCACCTCAACACTCTCATTTACCATCCTCTATAGACAGGCATTGTTCAAACAGTCCACAATCCACCTCAACACTCTCATTTACCATCCTCTATAGACAGGCATTGTTCAAACATTCCACAATCCACCTCAACACTCTCATTTACCATCCTCTATAGACAGGCATTGTTCAAACATTCCACAATCCACCTCAACACTCTCATTCACCATCCTCTATAGACAGGCATTGTTCAAACATTCCACAATCCACCTCAACACTCTCATTTACCATCCTCTATAGACAGGCATTGTTCAAACAATCCACAATCCACCTCAACACTCTCATTTACCATCCTCTATAGACAGGCATTGTTCAAACATTCCACAATCCACCTCAACACTCTCATTCACCATCCTCTATAGACAGGCATTGTTCAAACATTCCACAATCCACCTCAACACTCTCATTCACCATCCTCTATAGACAGGCATTGTTCAAACATTCCACAATCCACCTCAACACTCTCATTCACCATCCTCCATAGACAGGCATTGTTCAAACATTCCACAATCCACCTCAACACTCTCATTCACCATCCTCTATAGACAGGCATTGTTCAAACATTCCACAATCCACCTCAACACTCTCATTTTCCATCCTCTATAGACAGGCATTGTTCAAACATTCCACAATCCACCTCAACACTCTCATTTACCATCCTCTATAGACAGGCATTGTTCAAACATTCCACAATCCACCTCAACACTCTCATTTACCATTCTCTATAGATAGGCATTGTTCAAACATTCCACAATCCACCTCAACACTCTCATTTACCACCCTCTATAGACAGGCATTGTTCAAACATTCCACAATCCACCTCAACACTCTCATTCACCATCCTCTACAGACAGGCAATGTTCAAACATTCCACAATCCACCTCAACACTCTCATTCACCATCCTCTATAGACAGGCATTGTTCAAACAGTCCACAATCCACCTCAACACTCTCATTCACCATCCTCTATAGACAGGCATTGTTCAAACATTCCACAATCCACCTCAACACTCTCATTCACCATCCTCTATAGACAGGCATTGTTCAAACATTCCACAATCCACCTCAACACTCTCATTTACCATCCTCTATAGACAGGCATTGTTCAAACATTCCACCTCAACACTCTCATTTACCATCCTCTATAGACAGGCATTGTTCAAACATTCCACAATCCACCTCAACACTCTCATTCACCATCCTCTATAGACAGGCATTGTTCAAACATTCCACAATCCACCTCAACACTCTCATTTACCATCCTCTATAGACAGGCATTGTTCAAACATTCCACAATCCACCTCAACACTCTCATTCACCATCCTCTATAGACAGGCATTGTTCAAACATTCCACAATCCACCTCAACACTCTCATTCACCATCCTCTATAGACAGGCATTGTTCAAACAGTCCACAATCCACCTCAACACTCTCATTCACCATCCTCTATAGACAGGCATTGTTCAAACATTCCACAATCCACCTCAACACTCTCATTTACCATCCTCTATAGACAGGCATTGTTCAAACATTCCACAATCCACCTCAACACTCTCATTCACCATCCTCTATAGACAGGCATTGTTCAAACATTCCACAATCCACCTCAACACTCTCATTCACCATCCTCTATAGACAGGCATTGTTCAAACATTCCACAATCCACCTCAACACTCTCATTCACCATCCTCTATAGACAGGCATTGTTCAAACATTCCACAATCCACCTCAACACTCTCATTCACCATCCTCTATAGACAGGCATTGTTCAAACATTCCACAATCCACCTCAACACTCTCATTTACCACCTCTATAGACAGGCATTGTTCAAACATTCCACAATCCACCTCAACACTCTCATTCACCATCCTCTATAGACAGGCATTGTTCAAACATTCCACAATCCACCTCAACACTCTCATTTACCACCCTCTATAGACAGGCATTGTTCAAACATTCCACAATCCACCTCAACACTCTCATTTACCATCCTCTATAGACGGGCATTGTTCAAACATTCCACAATCCACCTCAACACTCTCATTCACCATCCTCTATAGACAGGCATTGTTCAAACATTCCACAATCCACCTCAACACTCTCATTTACCATTCTCTATAGACAGGCATTGTTCAAACATTCCACAATCCACCTCAACACTCTCATTCACCATCCTCTATAGACAGGCATTGTTCAAACATTCCACAATCCACCTCAACACTCTCATTCACCATCCTCTACAGACAGGCAATGTTCAAACATTCCACAATCCACCTCAACACTCTCATTCACCATCCTCTATAGACAGGCATTGTTCAAACAGTCCACAATCCACCTCAACACTCTCATTCACCATCCTCTATAGACAGGCATTGTTCAAACATTCCACAATCCACCTCAACACTCTCATTCACCATCCTCTATAGACAGGCATTGTTCAAACATTCCACAATCCACCTCAACACTCTCATTTACCATCCTCTATAGACAGGCATTGTTCAAACATTCCACCTCAACACTCTCATTTACCATCCTCTATAGACAGGCATTGTTCAAACATTCCACAATCCACCTCAACACTCTCATTCACCATCCTCTATAGACAGGCATTGTTCAAACATTCCACAATCCACCTCAACACTCTCATTTACCATCCTCTATAGACAGGCATTGTTCAAACATTCCACAATCCACCTCAACACTCTCATTCACCATCCTCTATAGACAGGCATTGTTCAAACATTCCACAATCCACCTCAACACTCTCATTCACCATCCTCTATAGACAGGCATTGTTCAAACAGTCCACAATCCACCTCAACACTCTCATTCACCATCCTCTATAGACAGGCATTGTTCAAACATTCCACAATCCACCTCAACACTCTCATTCACCATCCTCTATAGACAGGCATTGTTCAAACAGTCCACAATCCACCTCAACACTCTCATTCACCATCCTCTATAGACAGGCATTGTTCAAACAGTCCACAATCCACCTCAACACTCTCATTCACCATCCTCTATAGACAGGCATTGTTCAAACATTCCACAATCCACCTCAACACTCTCATTCACCATCCTCTATAGACAGGCATTGTTCAAACATTCCACAATCCACCTCAACACTCTCATTCACCATCCTCTATAGACAGGCATTGTTCAAACAGTCCACAATCCACCTCAACACTCTCATTCACCATCCTCTATAGACAGGCATTGTTCAAACAGTCTACAATCCACCTCAACACTCTCATTTACCACCCTCTATAGACAGGCATTGTTCAAACAGTCCACAATCCACCTCAACACTCTCATTTACCATCCTCTATGGACAGGCATTGTTCAAACAGTCCACAATGCACCTCAACACTCTCATTCACCATCCTCTATAGACAGGCATTGTTCAAACAGTCCACAATCCACCTCAACACTCTCATTCACCATCCTCTATAGACAGGCATTGTTCAAACAGTCCACAATCCACCTCAACACTCTCATTCACCATCCTCTATAGACAGGCATTGTTCAAACATTCCACAATCCACCTCAACACTCTCATTTACCATCCTCTATAGACAGGCATTGTTCAAACATTCCACAATCCACCTCAACACTCTCATTCACCATCCTCTATAGACAGGCATTGTTCAAACATTCCACAATCCACCTCAACACTCATTTACCATCCTCTATAGACAGGCATTGTTGAAACATTCCACAATCCACCTCAACACTCTCATTCACCATCCTCTATAGACAGGCATTGTTCAAACAGTCCACAATCCACCTCAACACTCTCATTTACCATCCTCTATAGACAGGCATTGTTCAAACATTCCACAATCCACCTCAACACTCTCATTCACCATCCTCTATAGACAGGCATTGTTCAAACATTCCACAATCCACCTCAACACTCTCATTCACCATCCTCTATAGACAGGCATTGTTCAAACATTCCACAATCCACCTCAACACTCTCATTTACCATCCTCTATAGACAGGCATTGTTCAAACATTCCACAATCCACCTCAACACTCTCATTCACCATCCTCTATAGACAGGCATTGTTCAAACATTCCACAATCCACCTCAACACTCTCATTCACCATCCTCTATAGACAGGCATTGTTCAAACATTCCACAATCCACCTCAACACTCTCATTCACCATCCTCTATAGACAGGCATTGTTCAAACATTCCACAATCCACCTCAACACTCTCATTCACCATCCTCTATAGACAGGCATTGTTCAAACATTCCACAATCCACCTCAACACTCTCATTTACCACCCTCTATAGACAGGCATTGTTCAAACATTCCACAATCCACCTCAACACTCTCATTCACCATCCTCTATAGACAGGCATTGTTCAAACATTCCACAATCCACCTCAACACTCTCATTTACCACCCTCTATAGACAGGCATTGTTCAAACATTCCACAATCCACCTCAACACTCTCATTTACCATCCTCTATAGACAGGCATTGTTCAAACATTCCACAATCCACCTCAACACTCTCATTCACCATCCTCTATAGACAGGCATTGTTCAAACATTCCACAATCCACCTCAACACTCTCATTCACCATCCTCTATAGACAGGCATTGTTCAAACATTCCACAATCCACCTCAACACTCTCATTCACCATCCTCTATAGACAGGCATTGTTCAAACATTCCACAATCCACCTCAACACTCTCATTCACCATCCTCTACAGACAGGCATTGTTCAAACATTCCACAATCCACCTCAACACTCTCATTTACCATCCTCTATAGACAGGCATTGTTCAAACATTCCACAATCCACCTCAACACTCTCATTCACCATCCTCTATAGACAGGCATTGTTCAAACATTCCACAATCCACCTCAACACTCTCATTCACCATCCTCTATAGACAGGCATTGTTCAAACATTCCACAATCCACCTCAACACTCTCATTCACCATCCTCTATAGACAGGCATTGTTCAAACATTCCACAATCCACCTCAACACTCTCATTCACCATCCTCTACAGACAGGCATTGTTCAAACATTCCACAATCCACCTCAACACTCTCATTCACCATCCTCTATAGACAGGCATTGTTCAAACATTCCACAATCCACCTCAACACTCTCATTTACCATCCTCTATAGACAGGCATTGTTCAAACATTCCACAATCCACCTCAACACTCTCATTCACCATCCTCTATAGACAGGCATTGTTCAAACATTCCACAATCCACCTCAACACTCTCATTCACCATCCTCTATAGACAGGCATTGTTCAAACATTCCACAATCCACCTCAACACTCTCATTTACCATCCTCTATAGACAGGCATTGTTCAAACATTCCACAATCCACCTCAACACTCCCATTTACCATCCTCTATAGACAGGCATTGTTCAAACATTCCACAATCCACCTCAACACTCTCATTTACCATCCTCTATAGACAGGCATTGTTCAAACATTCCACAATCCACCTCAACACTCTCATTCACCATCCTCTATAGACAGGCATTGTTCAAACATTCCACAATCCACCTCAACACTCTCATTCACCATCCTCTATTGACAGGCATTGTTCAAACATTCCACAATCCACCTCAACACTCTCATTCACCATCCTCTATAGACAGGCATTGTTCAAACATTCCACAATCCACCTCAACACTCTCATTCACCATCCTCTATAGACAGGCATTGTTCAAACATTCCACAATCCACCTCAACACTCTCATTCACCATCCTCTGTAGACAGGCATTGTTCAAACATTCCACAATCCACCTCAACACTCTCATTTACCACCCTCTGTAGACAGGCATTGTTCAAACATTCCACAATCCACCTCAACACTCTCATTCACCATCCTCTATAGACAGGCATTGTTCAAACATTCCACAATCCACCTCAACACTCTCATTCACCATCCTCTATAGACAGGCATTGTTCAAACATTCCACAATCCACCTCAACACTCTCATTCACCATCCTCTATAGACAGGCATTGTTCAAACATTCCACAATCCACCTCAACACTCTCATTTTCCATCCTCTATAGACAGGCATTGTTCAAACATTCCACAATCCACCTCAACACTCTCATTTACCATCCTCTATAGACAGGCATTGTTCAAACAGTCCACAATCCACCTCAACACTCTCATTCACCATCCTCTATAGACAGGCATTGTTCAAACATTCCACAATCCACCTCAACACTCTGATTCACCATCCTCTATAGACAGGCATTGTTCAAACAGTCCACAATCCACCTCAACACTCTCATTGAACAATGCCTGTCTATAGAGGATGGTAAATGAGAGTGTTGAGGTGGATTGTGGACTGTTTGAACAATGCCTGTCAATAGAGGATGGTAAATGAGAGTGTTGAGGTGGATTGTGGACTGTTTGAACAATGCCTGTCTATAGAGGATGGTAAAACAGTCCACAATCCACCTCAACACTCTCATTCACCATCCTCTACAGACAGGCATTGTTCAAACATTCCACCTCAACACTCTCATTCACCATCCTCTATCGACAGGCATTGTTCAAACATTCCACAATCCACCTCAACACTCTCATTCACCATCCTCTATAGACAGGCATTGTTCAAACATTCCACAATCCACCTCAACACTCTCATTCACCATCCTCTATAGACAGGCATTGTTCAAACATTCCACAATCCACCTCAACACTCTCATTCACCATCCTCTATAGACAGGCATTGTTCAAACAGTCCACAATCCACCTCAACACTCTCATTCACCATCCTCTATAGACAGGCATTGTTCAAACATTCCACAATCCACCTCAACACTCTGATTCACCATCCTCTATAGACAGGCATTGTTCAAACAGTCCACAATCCACCTCAACACTCTCATTGAACAATGCCTGTCTATAGAGGATGGTAAATGAGAGTGTTGAGGTGGATTGTGGACTGTTTGAACAATGCCTGTCAATAGAGGATGGTAAATGAGAGTGTTGAGGTGGATTGTGGACTGTTTGAACAATGCCTGTCTATAGAGGATGGTAAAACAGTCCACAATCCACCTCAACACTCTCATTCACCATCCTCTACAGACAGGCATTGTTCAAACATTCCACCTCAACACTCTCATTCACCATCCTCTATCGACAGGCATTGTTCAAACATTCCACAATCCACCTCAACACTCTCATTCACCATCCTCTATAGACAGGCATTGTTCAAACATTCCACAATCCACCTCAACACTCTCATTCACCATCCTCTATAGACAGGCATTGTTCAAACATTCCACAATCCACCTCAACACTCTCATTCTCCATCCTCTATAGACAGGCATTGTTCAAACAGTCCACAATCCACCTCAACACTCTCATTCACCATCCTCTATAGACAGGCATTGTTCAAACATTCCACAATCCACCTCAACACTCTCATTTACCATCCTCTATAGACAGGCATTGTTCAAACATTCCACCTCAACACTCTCATTCACCATCCTCTATAGACAGGCATTGTTCAAACATTCCACAATCCACCTCAACACTCTCATTTACCATCCTCTATAGACAGGCATTGTTCAAACATTCCACAATCCACCTCAACACTCTCATTCACCATCCTCTATAGACAGGCATTGTTCAAACATTCCACAATCCACCTCAACACTCTCATTCACCATCCTCTATAGACAGGCATTGTTCAAACATTCCACAATCCGGGTTATCTGGGTCCCTTCCCGTGGATTAGAAGGGGGGCCTTGCGTGTGAAGGGAGGGGGGGTCACAAGGCATCACAACCCCAACTGTTAGGTAGAAACTAATGGCTAATAGGTAAACATTTTCACTCCTTCCCATTCTGGGATGGGTTTGTCCTGCTCCCAGATCTCTGCCAAATCCAATGGGGAATACAGGAGAAACTTCTTTACCCAGAGAGTGGTGAGAATGTGGAACTCGCTCCCACAGGGAGTGGTTGAGGCGAATAGCATAGGTACATTTAAGTGGAAGCTGGATAAACACATGAGGGAGAAAGGAATAGAAGGATATGCGGACAGGGTTAGGATAGGGGTGGGAGGAGGCTCGTGTGGAGCAGAAACACTGGCATGGACCAGTTGGGCCGAATGGCCTATTTGTGTGCTGTAAATACTATGCAAGACCACTGACTACTCCGTTCCTGATTTTCACTCTCTCCTCCTTTCTCCCCTCTCAGGGGTTCCACTAAGTGCCCCTCCATAGCAGCGCTCGAGGTGGAGCGGAGAAAGGAGCAGGTCTCACCCTCAGTATTTCTCCATATGCACACATATACCTCTGCCATGGAGACGGCCCCTGTTTCGGTGAAGGTGTTGTCATTGAGGTTGAGGACCCGGAGGTTGGCGTTCTTTGTGAAAGCCCTGGCCAGAGCGCTGATGCCCACGTGGGTAATTCCGTTCTGTGGCATCTGTACTTCCTCCAAAGTTCCAATAAGCTAAAAAACAAGGGCCAAACAGAAATATTTCAAAATAACAACAGTAAACGCTGGAAAAACTCAGCAGGTCAGGCAGCATCCGTGGACAGAGAAACAGAGTCAACGTTTCAGGTCGAAGACCTTTCATCAGAACTGGAAAAAAGCAGGAAATGAAATAGATTTTAAAGCACATTTCAAAGTGCTCTGCAGCACAGAGACATTAAATCACGCACCATTTATATTGTTATTTGCCCGCCAGGGAGCCCGCAGTTCTGGCTTTGTGAATGACAGTACATATATGTTGATCTTATTGCAAAGTGGTTTCTAACAGGCATACAATCAATCACTGGTGATCTGTTAGAACCCAGTCTGAAAGGGCAACTCTCCCAGAGTCAATATAAATGAGACATGATGTTTAACCAGTCTTATCAGATGTGGCGCCATTGATTAAATTCCACAAGAGAAATCTGTAAGAAACAGATTTTAATCGACTTCCACAGTTAAGAGAAAATTTGCATTTATATAGCGCCTTTCATGACCTCAGGACGTCCCAAAGCGCTTTACAGCCAATGAGGTACTTTTGAAGTGTAGTCACTGTTGTAATGTAGGAAACACGGCAGCCAATCTGGGCACAGCAAGATCCCACAAACAGCAACAAGATAAATGACCAGATACTCTGTTTTAATGATGTTGATTGAGGGATAAATATTGGCCGCAGGACACCGGGGAGAACACCCCTGCTCTTCTTCCAATAGTGGCCGTGGGATCTTTTATGTCCACTTGAGAGGACAGATGGGGCTTTGATTTAATGTCTCATCCGAAAGATGGCACCTCTGACAGTGCAGTACTCCCTCAGTAAGTGTCAGCTTAGGTTTTGTGCTCAAGTCTCTGTAGTGGGAATTGAGCACATCACCATCTAACTCAGAGGTGAGCGTGCTACCCACTGAGCCACGCCTGACACCACAAGTCGTTTTAGGGCAGAATTCTTAATTGTGTAATTCTCCCATCAGAAATTTGGCAATCTACAACGACAAGAACATGAAAGACCCCCTTCCCCCGATGGAGTATTGTACTGAAGTATATCTATACCAGGTCCTGGCCAGGTTTGATCCCAGTCAGAGGGCAAATATTGTGCTCAGTGTCCTGGGTTACTATGGACAAGTAATCAGCCAAGTTCTTGCTCCTAAGCAATGTTCCCTTTAAGCTGCATGGCTGCGTTGCTGTCTGGAAGTCCCACACAGCTGGCTCAACGGCTTTTGACTGGAAAAACCGCTTATGCGTGGAAATTTGAATGGGCCTCGCAGCCAGTTATAGGGGCCGTCATACCTTTTAATGTAGTTTCCCAATCTACCTTAGCCTACGTAGATTGAAGACCCTAGTTTCGGATTTAACTAAATCACTTTCCAAACTCAATATAAAATTCTATCATATTATGGTCACTCTTCCCTAAAGGCCCCTTTACTACAAGGTTATTAATTAACACTTTCTCATTGCACAATACTAGATCTAAAATAGCCTGTTCCCTAGTTGGTTCCTCAACATACTGATCTGGAAAACTATCTTGTATACATTCATGAATTCGTCCTCCACTCTATTACTGCAAATTTGGTTTGCCCAGTCTATATCCAGATTAAAGTCCACCAGGATTACTGCATTACCTTTGTTACATGCGCCTCTAATTTCCTGATTTATGCTCTGCCCTACATTACAACTACTGTTTGGGGGCCTATAAACAACTCCCACCAATGTTTTCTGCCCCTTGCTGCTTCATAGCTCCACCCAAACTGATTCTACTTCTTGAGTTTTGGAGCCAAGATGCTTTCTCTCTACTGTCTTTATCCCATCCTTTATTATCAGGGCTACCCCTCCTTCTTTTCCATTTTGCCTATCTCTTCTAAAAGTTAAGTATCCTGGAATATTTAGTTCCCAACCTTGGTCACTTTGCAACCACATCTCCGTTATGGCTATTAGATCAAACCTGTTAATTTCTATCTGCGCTATTAATTCATCTATTTTGTTGTGAATGCTTCGCGCATTCAGATATAGTGCCCTTAACTTTGACTTTTTTCTATTTTTCCCTGATGTCACCTTAGTCACTGATGCCCTATTACCTTTGTTACTCTCTCTGTGCCTTCCTGACCCACTCTGCTTATTTTTACTGAAAACTCTACTCTAGAGCCTTGACATTTCTCTTGCTGCTTTTAAATTAACTCTTTCCTAAATCCTCCCACCCCCCACCCCTTCATTAGTTTAAAGCCCTGTCTACTGCCCTAGTTATTCGATTCGCCAGGATACTGGTCCCAGCCCGGATTAAGTGGAGCCCATCCCAACGGAACAGCTCCCTCTTTCCTCACATACCATGAATTACTGTGAATTGCAGTTACTGTTTCTACAGAATTATTGTTGCAGGATAATTGTGACATTATAAGCAATGTAGATGGCAGCGCAAAATTACAAAGAGATATTAATAGATTAAGTGAGTGGGCAAAACTGTGGCAAATGGATTTCAATGTAGGCAAGTGTGAGGTCATCCATTTTGGACCTAAAAAAGGATAGAACAGGGTACTTTCTAAATGGTGAAAAGCTAAAAACAGTGGAGGTCCAAAGAGACTGGGGGTCCAGGTACATTGATCATTAAAATGTTATGAGCAGGTACAGAAAATAATCAAAAAGGCTAATGGAATGCTGGCCTTTATATCTAGGAGGACTAGAATACAAGGGGGCAGAAGTTATGCTGCAGCTGTACAAAACCCTGGTTAGACCACACCTGGAGCACTGTGAGCAGTTCTGGGCACCACACCTTAGGAATGATATATTGGCCTTGGAGGAGGTGCAGCATAGATTTACCAGAATGATACCTGGCCACCATGGGCTTAATTACGTGGTGAGATTACACAAACTAGGGTTGTATTCCCTGGAATTTATAAGGTTAAGGGGTGATTTGATTGAAGTTTTCAAGATATTAAGGGGAACAGATAGGGGAGATAGAGAGAAACTATTTCCGCTGGTTGGGGAGTCTAGGTCTAAGGAGCATAGTCTAAAAATGAGAGCCAGACCTTTCAGGAGTGAAGTTAGGAAACACTTCTACACACAAAGGGCAATTGATACTGGGTCAATTGTTAATTTTAAATCTGAGATTGATAGATTTTTGTTAACCAAAGGTATTAAGTGGTATGGGGCAAAAGCGGCGATATCGAATTAGGTCGCAGATCAGTCCTGATCTCATTGAATGGCGGAACAGGCTCGAGGGGCTAAATGGCCTACTCCTGGTCCTATGTTCCTGTACTTGAATATTGGTTTGCAGTTCCGGTTTAACTGTAAATTAGTACTCAGGTATACAACTTTAAAAGAGAAAAACCTGTGCGCAAATGACTGAGTGGAAAAGAAAGTTGATTAAGTGGTTGGGCAGCCTGATGGCAGATACAGTTTAACACAACAAAGTGTGAGGTATTAACTTTGGTTGTAAAAATTGCAGATGGGAGAATAATCTCAACGGGGAAACCCTGAAAGGGGGCGGAGGATTAGATATACAGAAGGATTTTTATTCCTAAGTTCTGTTCGTAGATATAGAAACGAACTCACAGATAAAAAGGTGATACAAAAGGATGGGTTTCATCATCTTAGATTAAAAGTGATTCCAGAAAAAACTTCCTCACATTAAAGGTCGTGAGGATGTGCAATGTACTGCTCCAGAAGTGCAGTGAAGCAAAAAATTAATTGAGGTGTTTAAAAGGGAGATAAATACTCAGGAACTAAGAGTATTAAGGGATATGCAGAAAGTGTAGGAAATTGAGGATTGAAAACTAGATCTGTCACGGCTAACAAAAATGATGGAGCAGGTTCAATTGGCCAAACGGCCTCCTCCTGTTCTCGTGTCCCTTGTACTTAAGAAAACTTCAGTCAAGGATGAATGGATAACCTTTAAGAACATATTACTGAGGACGCAGGATAAATATGTAATAAGGGCTGGATTAAAGGCAGTTGCTCTAAGGCTAAATGAAAAGCACTACATAAGCCTGTAGGGAGGGAGCGAAGGGACCACTGGTAAGAGTACAGGCACCTCCAACATATATTTTTTAAAAGACAGTCAGAGGGGCAAAGGAGGAATTAGCAATGAGCATTGCTATAGAAACAAAACCAAGAGCAAAAAATTATTTTTTAGAATTATAACAGGAAGAGGGTGATCAGCGGAGAACTGCAATCCCTCAGGGAAGGAAATGGAGTTAAAACTGAGGATGAACTAAAAATAGTTAACATATTGAATGATTACTTCCTGGAAGTATTCACTGGAGAAGGCACGCATGGCATGGGACCTATCATAGGTTCTAGAACAAAACTTAATGGCTTTCCTATCACTTACATGGAGATATTGACAGGCTTAAAGGGCTCAAAACCAATAAATCCCCAGGGATGGACTATATAATCGAGGGTACCAAACACAACTAGGGAAAAGGCCTAGGGACAGTCCTGAGGAAGTCCAGGCCCCGCGCTCTGGAATTCACTCCCTGAACCCCTCTGCCTCTTGTTAAAATCCACCACTTTGATAAAGCTTGAGGTCACCCCTCTTAATACCTCCTTCTTTGGCACGCCATTCATTTTATTTTTGATTATGCCTCTGTGAAGCGCTTTGGGACATTTTTCTACGTTAAAGGCACTATCAATTTAAGTAGTTGTCCTAGTTGAATAAAGGAAAAGTCCCAATGGTTCGAGGAAGGCAATTAAATGAATCCAGGTAACAACACTCATTTGTCTTAGTCATTTATAATGGAACTGATCATTGCCAACAGAGCTGAGGAGGACTTAGATGAAAACAACCTAGTCAGTGACAGCCAGCACAGTTTCACAAGGGCACATCCTTCCTGGCCAAGCTCCCAGACTTTGTTTTGAGGGAATGATATTCAAAGTGCAGGCTGGAAAGTCTTAGAATATAATATGCATTTAGGAAATATGAGAGGTCCCTTACTTTCGGTAGTCTTCTCATCCTTTAGAAGAATTTCAGATTCCACATACGAAACAGACAGGTGAGTTATATACTTCATGCTGGCACTAACACTTTGCAGCCAAGCTGATTCATTTAGTCTACACTGAAATTAGCCTGAGGGCCCGTCTCGCTGCTGTTTCTGCGGCAGAGACCGGAGGAGCGACCGCAGGATGAGGGTCAGCAGAGCTAGGGGAAGATCATCTGACCTGAAGCTTTAAAGGGACAGTGACCCTAGGAGTGAACCACCCCTAAGAGACGGAGGGAATTCCTATTGTGAGTGTGGATGTTGAAAGAATGAGGAAAAATCCCCCTTTTGGACATATTTGTATCCAACTTTGGGACAGAAACCCCCGTAATAACTTAGGGAACAATTGGATGCTGTGCTGGGTGAGGAGGGGATGTGGCAGGGTGGGTGGAGGAGTTGAATGACCTTCCTCGTCTGTATTTAGCTTGTGATCCTGAGCCTAGCCCCCACCAGCTCCCTCCCACTCTATGTGGGCAGGACTTTATAAAACTTCCTGCTAAGTATCATAGCTGGGTATTTTCCAGGATGGGCATTTTGAATTTAGGCACGTGGGGCGGATTGTGGCTCCACCCCTGGTGGGTGAGCCTTCAGCTGTCTTGGGTCCTACCATCAAACTCCTCCCCTGAGACGTTCTCTGTCCGCCTCCAAAGGCCTCCTTCAACTGTAGCTCTTCCTTTCGTTCGTACCACTAACACTGCTCTGCTCCAGTACGTTTCTGGCTCCGTGACGCACTTTGGGAGATTTTACAATGGTGAAAGTGCAAGTTGCTGTTTTAGGTGTTGCCCGTTCCAGAACACTCGCGATACAAATCCTCAGTCACACCCACAATCCTCGCCACAGTGAATCGCTGGTCTCACTTATGCACCCGGGGAGAGGCTAAGCAGAGGTTTGCTGCTTCACGAGAGGGAGAATGAAGACGTTGTCGACCCCAGCTCTACTCTGGTTGATCTCTCGGACCAGCATTAACAGAAGCCTGAGAGCAGGGCCTTTCACCACCTCAAAAAGCCCCAAAGCGCTTTACAGCCAATGAAGTACTTTTGAAGTGTAGTCACTGTTGTAATGTAGGAAACGCGGCATCCGATTGCACACAGCAAGCTCCCACAAACAGCAATGTGATAATGGCCAGATAATCTGTTTTAATGATGTTGGTTGAGGGACAAATATTGGCCCCAGGACACCGGGGATAACTCCCCTGCTCTTCTTTGAAATAGTGGCCATGGGATCTTTTACGTCCACCTGAGAGAACAGATGGGGCCTCGGTTTAACATCTCATCCGAAAGACGGCAGCTCCGACAGTGCAGCGCTACTACACTGGAGTGTCAGCCTAGATTTTTGTGCTCAAGTCTCTGGAGTGGGACTTGAACCCACAACCTTCTGACTCAGAGGCGAGAGTGCTGCCCACTGAGCCACAGCTGACACTGACAATGGTGCACAGAGCCCAAGAAAAGAGGAAGGAAGAGCCCAAAATTCACACACGCACTAAAAAAAGGAAGGGGGAGTTTTTTCAATGAAATAAAAAATCCATAGATAAAGGTGATAAATAGGCCAGATGTTTCTGTAGATTCATTGCAATCTAGAGAATTACACTGAACAGCATCTCATTAATATACAATACATATATATAAAACAGATCAGAGAACTTCATGGAGAGATTATTTAATTCCGAACAATCTTTCACTCTCTGCCTCGCAGGGGATTTGGGAGTTTACGTACCCTGAAGGCCTCTGCTAACACAACAGCGCCATCATTTTCCAGACGATTGCGGCCCGCCACAAAAACTTTCAGAGCTAGCGGCTGTCCCTCCGCACTTGATCCCTCGTGACACTCTTTTAAAGCTTCGGCTAAAATCTGAAAAAGAAAAGGGGGGGGGGGGGGGAGGGGGGCCGGAGGAAGAAGAAAAAGTCCTTAATGATGTACGACCGAATCGTGAGAGGAATATTTCTACAGCAATGTGAGGCCTGACCAGCTGCTGTTGACAAGTGTTTGGCACCTTGGCCAGGGCAGTGTTTTCAGAAGCACCAGCATGGATAAAGCATGCCAACGACACGGGCACGGATTTGGCACGTTCCTGTGGTGATGCGGCTGGCTGTAAGGCCAGTGTGTCGGGAGCTGGAGGGCATGGCAGCGCAATCTGAAAGAAGTTAACGGCAGCTCAGTCATGAAAAGCAAAAGGGAGATGGAGCTTGAGCATTAAAGAAACAAAAGCCTAGAATAAAGATGGACTGTGTACCCGGGTTTAAGGTAGGACACTGAACAATGTCTCAAAGCAAAAAAGCACAACGATATAACACTGTGACATTAGCAAATGAACACTTAACACATGAGTATAAGATGACTTTGTCTGCTATTTTAATGGAGGTATCCATGGCCTCGCCCCTCCCTATTTCTGCAACCTCCTCCAGCCCTACCACCCTCCAAGATCTCTGCGCTCCTGCAATTCAGGCATCCCTGCTTTTAATCTCTCCAGCATTGTTGGCCGTGCCTTCGGCTGCCTGGGCCCTAAGTTCTGGAGTTCGCTCCCTAAACCTCTCCGCCTCGCTACCTCTCTCTCTTCCTTTAATACGCTCCTTAAAACCTCCCTCTTTGACCAAGCTTTTGGTCACCTGTCTTTATGTGGCTCGGTGTCAAATTTTGTCCGATAGCGCTCCTGTGAAACATAGATGATAGGAGCAGGAGTAGGCCATTCGGCCCCTCGAGCCTGCTCCGCCATTTAATGAGATCATGGCTGATCATCCAAATTCAGTACCCTGTCCCTGCTTTCTCCCCATATCCCTTGATCCCTTTAGCCTTAAGAAATATATCTAACTCCTTCTTGAATATATTTAATGAATTGGCCTCAACTGCCTTCTGTGGTAGAGAATTCCACAGGTTCACTAGTCTCTGGGTGAAGAAATTCCTCCTCATCTCAGTCCTAAATGGCTTACCCCCTTATCCTTAGACTGTGACCTCTGGTTCTGGACTCCCCCGCCATCGGGAACATCCTTCCTGCATCTAGTCTGTCTAGTCCTGTTAGAATTTTATAAGTTTCAATGAGATCCACTCTTATTCTTCTAAACTCTAGCAATTATAAGCATAATCGACCCAATCTCTCTTCATACGACATTCCTGCCATCCCAGGTATCAGTCTGGTGAATCTTCGCTGCACTCCCTCCATAGCAAGAACATCCTTCCTCAGATAAGGCGACCAAAACTGCACACAATACTCAAGGTGTGGTCTCACCAAGGCCCTGTACAACTGCAGCAAGACATCCTTGCTCCTGTACTCGAATCCTCTCGCTACGAAGGCCAACATACCATTTGCCTTCTTAACCGCCTGCTGCACCTGCATGCTTACCTTCAGCGACTGGTGCACAAGGACACCCAGGTCTCGTTGCACTTCCCCTTCTCCCAATCTATTGCCGTTCAGATAATAATCTGTCTTCCTGTTTTTGCCACCAAAGTGGATAACCTCGCATTTATCCACATTATATTGCATCTGCCATATCACCCAACCTGTCCAAATCATACTGGAGTTTCTCCTCCTCACAGCACACACGCCCACCCAGCTTTGTGTTGTCTGCAAACTTAGAGATATTACATCTAGTTCCCTCGTCTAGATCATTAATATATATTGTGAATAGCTGGGGTCCTAGCACCGATCCCTGCGGTACCCCACTAGTCACTGCCTGCCACTCGGAAAAAGACCCGTTTATTCCAACTCTTTGCTTCCTGTCTGCCAACCAGTTCTCTATCCAAGTCAGTACCTTACCCCCAATCCCATGTGCTTTAACTTTGCACGCTAATCTCTTATGCGGGACCTTATCGAAAGCCTTCTGAAAGTCCAAATACACCACATCCACTGGTTCTCCCTTATCTATTCTAACAGATACATCCTCAAAATATTCCAGTAGATTAGTCAAGCATGATTTACCTTTTGTAAATCCATGTTGACTTTGTCCGATCCTGTCACTGTTTTCTAAGTGCTCTGCTATTACATCTTTTATAATGGACTCTAGCATTTTCCCCACTTCCGATGTCAGGCTTACCGGTCTATAATTCCCCGTTTTCTCTCTACCACCTTTTTTAAATAGTGGGGTTACATTAGCTACCCTCCAATCCATGGGAACTGTTCCAGAGTCTATAGAATTTTGGAAGATGACCAGCAATGCATCTACTATTTCTAGGGCCACTTCCTTAAGTACCCTAGGATGTAGATTATCAGGCCCTGGGGAATTATCGGCCTTCAATCCCGTCAATTTCCCCAACACCATTTCCCTACAAATACTGATTTCATTCAATTCCTCCCTCTCATTAGACCCAATGTTCCCCGACATCTCTGGGAGGTTATTTGTGTCCTCCTTTGTGAAGACAGAACCAAAGTATGTATTTAATTGGTCTGCCATTTCTTTGTTCCCCATTATAAATTCCCCTGGTTCTGACTGCAAGGGACCTACACTTGACTTCACCAATCTTTTTCTCTTCACATATCTATAGAAGCTTTTACAGTCAGTTTTTATGTTCCCTGAAAGCTAACTCTCATATTCTATTTTCCCCCTCTTAATTGATCCCTTTGTCCTCCTTTGCTGAGTCATAAACTGCTCCTAATCCTCAGGTTTTCTGCTTTTTCTGGCCAATTTATATGTCCTCTCCTTGGATCTTATGCTATCCCTAATTTCCCTTGTTAGCCACGGTTGAGTCACCTTTTTTGTTTTATTTTTATGCCAAACAGGGATGAACAAATTCTGTAGTTCATCCATGCGATCTTTAAATGTTTGCCATTGCCTATCCACCGTCAACCCTTTAAGTGACGTTCCCCAATCCATCCTAGCCAACTCGCGCCTCATACCATCGTAGTTTCCTTTATTTAAATTCAGGACCCTAGTCTCTGAGTCAACTACTTCACTCTCCATCTTAATGAAGAATTCTATCATATTATGATCGCTCCTCCCCAAGCACCTTGGGACGTTTAGCTACATCAAGTACCTCCACCCTATCCGAGCAGCCATATAGCCCATACACTCTGCTCCTCGGACTACAGGTTATTGCTGGTTCCGCACACTACCATAAAATCTCTCCATTACTACACTCCTATCCTCTGGAGCTCTCTCCCAAAGACCACTTCACCTTGCACCGTCTGTCCTCCTCCTCCTTGGGAGACTTCTCTTGCAAAATAACTTCAGTTCCCCCCCGCCCCCCACCACATTTCCTCAGTGTTCACCTCTTCCCTTGTGATGTGCTCAGAGACTTCTTTAACCGCAGTAGTGTTGTATGAATGCAAATCGTCAGTATATTTAATAGAGTCACAGATGCAGAACATGGTGATCTAGAGCCCTCTAGAAATGGCAGACACTCCTTTTGGCCACTCATCTCGAAGAAGTTACGCAGCACCGAGTGTTTTAGGCTTATAACTGTCTCAACACACAAGACCCAACTGATTGAATCGACAAACTCCAATTAAAACAATCTCAGTGTAATTACCTCTCAAATGTGAACACGGATATAAAGTGCCACTGAATTTTTAAGAAGTACTTTCCCTGCTGAGGCAGTTGAACTCGATAGAGGTGCTTTTACACGGATGGAGCGATCCGATGGCAGATGCTTCGTTCTCAGTCTGGCAGCTGCATTCCTTTGTATAAACAACCCAAACCTCCCAGAGTCAACCACTGCACGGACCCATGAAAATGCCAGTCTGCGGACCTGCCAAATGGTTGGGGTTGCCACTTGCTGCGGTGAATCCGGGGGGCTGGTAAGCTGGTCCCCTCAGTTTGTGCTCTATGTAGCAACAGAGCCCACACAACTGGAACATAAAGAGGGCAGAGCAGGAAGCGCTTGGGCTGGTGGCCTATACAAGAACACTGGGCTCGGAGAGAGTGTTAAAAGAAAAATAAAGAAAGATTTGCATTTATAAGGCGCCTTTCACGACCACTGGATGTCCCAAAGCGCTTTACAGCCAATGAAGTGCTTTTTGAAGTGCAGTCACAGGTGTAATGTAGGAAACACAGCAGCCAATTTGCGCACAGCAAGATCCCACACATAGCAATGTGATAATGACAAGATAATCTGTTTTTATTGATGTTGGTTGAGGGACAAATATTAGCCAGGACACTGGGGAGAACACCCCTGCTCTTCTTCAAAATAGTGCCATGGGATTTTTTACGTCCACTTGAGAGAGCAGACAGGGCCTGGATTTAACGTCTCATCTGAAAGACGGCACACTCCGACAGTGCAGCACTTCCTCAGCACTGCCCTGGAATGTCAGCCTAGATTTTTGTGCTCAAGTCTCTGGAGTGGGACTTGAACCCACAACCTACTGACTCAGAGGTGAGAGTGCGACCCACTGAGCCACAGCTGACACACTGCCTGTTAAAGCCCCAGAACATGCAGCTTTGGGAATTCACAAACTTAAGTTACAGACCTCTCCAGGATTGGGCCAAAAATGATGTAAACCCAGCCAGCAGGACAGTGCACTGGTAATTAGCACAGCTTGTCAGCAAAAGGAACCTAGTGATCTCAGCATTGGACGTACCCTGTGCTAAATCACCATTCTACTGAATGATAGATAGATTCACAGCTACGGGCTTACTATGAGTCTGAAGAGGACCATCAACCAGCTCCTGGGAAGCCATGTCTTAGACCATCCATCATTATTGGCAAAACTAAATTGAATGGGTACATGGAGTTCACCTATCTTGGAAGTGTAGAACCTGATGATGCAAGGATTGATGAGGAAGCACTGGCTCATGCACACACAAAGTAACTGTGGCCTTTGGTTGATTGTCTAAGCTGGTTTGGAATCAAGGTGGCCTCTAAACTGAAGGTTTGTAAGGCAGGTAGTCTTACTAATCTCCTGTGTGGATGTGAGACATGGATACTCTGTAGATAGCACTCACCAAAGATACCTTCACACTTTATTATGTATTGGGTGGCTGGAGAAGATCACTGACAACAAAGTACTGCTGACAGCATCAGCATTGAGGTTACGGTAATCAATGCTTAACTCTGTTGGGCTGGACAAGTTGTTAGGATGGGTGACGTACGGTTTCTGAAGCAGGTGCTTTGTGGGGAACTGGTGGATGATGGAAGAAAGCAGGGCGGATAACAAAGGCTATCAAGACATGCTGATGATTCACTTGAAGCAGGGCAACATGGTTGTCGATTCTTGGGAAACCCTGGCCAGCGACAGAGGGCAATGGTGTGCTGAAGTGAGAGAAGGGTTTTCAGAGGGAAAGGACTTCCATTTAGCTGTGTCAGCTGTGGCTCAGTTGGTAGCACACTCACCTCTGAGTCAGAAGGTTGTGAGTTCAAGTCCCACATTACAACAGTGACTCCACTTCAAAAGTACTTCATTGGCTGTAAAGCGCTTTGAGATGTCCGGTGGTGGTGAAAGGCGCTATATAAATGAAAGTTTTTCTTTCTTTTTAAATAGCAGCTTTCATGGCATCAGGACGTCCGAAAGCGTTTTACAGCCAATGAAGTACTTTTTGAAGTGTAGTCACTGTTGTAATGTAGGAAACGCGGCAGCCAATTTGCACACAGCAAGATCCCACAAACAGCAATGTGATAAATGACCACATCATCTGTTTTAGTGATGTTGGTTGAGGGATAAATATTGGCCCCAGGACACTGGAGAGAACTCCCCTGCTCTTCTTCAAAATAGTGCCATGGGATCTTTTACATCCACCTGAGAGAGCAGAGGGGCCTCGGTTTAACGTCTCATCCGAAAGACGGCACCTCCGACAGTGCAGCACTCCCTCAGCACCGCACTGGGAGAGTCAGCCTGGATTTTCTGCTCAAGTCTCTGGAGTGGGCACAACAACGATGAGCTGGATTAGGGATGTGTGCTAAAGAGCAACTCTAAAAGGAGAAGCGCAATTATCTCCATTGAAAAAAAATGGAAGCTCTTTGAAAATGTGAAATTGATCCCACATTGAAAAGCTGCAAGTGTGAACAGGATATTAAAAGCAGCAGTATGATGAACAACCTTCACCGCTGTAACTGACCAGAAACCACTCATAGATGTCAGTGGTAATTTATCAGAAGCTCCTTATCTCTGGAGATCTTTATCACACTACACTGGCTAGGACACGGATTTATCTTCTTTACGCCCTGTGCACTTTCCCTGTGATCCCACTTGTGGACTGAGTGAAGATGGAACATGCAGATTATGCAGGGTGCCCGGGGGCTGCGGGGGTGGGGAGCAGTGTACCCGGGGGCTGGGGGAGGGGAGGGGGCAGTGTACCCGGGGGCTGGGGGAGGGGGGGCAGTGTACCCGGGGGCTGGGGGGGGGGGGGGTGGGGAAGGGGGGGAGTGTACCCGGGGGCTGGGGGAGGGGAGGGGGCAGTGTACCCGGGGGCTGGGGGAGGGGAGGGGGCAGTGTACCCAGGGGCTGCGGGAGGGAGGGGCAGTGTACCCGGGGGCTGGGGGAGGGAGGGGGGGGAGCAGTGTACCCGGGGGCTGGGGGAGGGAGGGGGGGGAGCAGTGTACCCGGGGGCTGGGGGAGGGAGGGGGGGGGCAGTGTACCCGGGGGCTGGGGGAGGGAGGGGCAGTGTACCCGGGGGCTGGGGGAGGGAGGGGGGGGCAGTGTACCCGGGGGCTGGGGGAGGGAGGGGGGGGGGCAGTGTACCCGGGGGCTGGGGGAGGGGGAGGGGCAGTGTACCCGGGGGCTGGGGGGGGGTGGGGAAGGGGGGGCAGTGTACCCGGGGGCTGGGGGAGGGGAGGGGGCAGTGTACCCGGGGGCTGGGGGAGGGGGGGGGGGCAGTGTACCCGGGGGCTGGGGGGGGAGGGGGGGGCAGTGTACCCGGGGGCTGGGGGAGGGAGGGGGGGCAGTGTACCCGGGGGCTGGGGGAGGGAGGGGGGTCGCAGTGTACCCGGGGGCTGGGGGGGCAGTGTACCCGGGGGCTGGGGGAGGGAGGGGGGGCAGTGTACCCGGGGGCTGGGGGAGGGAGGGGGGGGTGCATTGTACCCGGGGGCTGGGGGGGGGGGAGACAGTGTACCCGGGGGCTGCGGGAGGGATGGGGGGCAGTGTACCCGGGGGCTGGGGGAGGGAGGGGGGGCAGTGTACCCGGGGGCTGGGGGAGGGAGGGGGGGTGCATTGTACCCGGGGGCTGGGGGGGGGGGGGGGAGACAGTGTACCCGGGGGCTGCGGGAGGGATGGGGGGCAGTGTACCCGGGGGCTGCGGGAGGGAGGGGGGGGGGGGGGGCAGTGTACCCGGGGGCTGGGGGAGGGAGGGGGGGGCAGTGTTCCCGGGGGCTGGGGGAGGGAGGGGGGGGCAGTGTACCCGGGGGCTGGGGGAGGGAGGGGGGGCAGTGTACCCGGGGGCTGGGGGAGGGAGGGGGGGGTAATTGTACCCGGGGGCTGGGGGGGGGTGGGTGCATTGTACCCGGGGGCTGGGGGGAGGGGGCAGTGTACCAGGATTGGAGGGTAGCTAATGTAACCCCACTATTTAAAAAAGGTGGTAGAGAAAAAACGGGGAATTATAGACTGGTAAGCCTGACATCGGTAGTGGGCAAAATGCTCGAGTCCGTTATAAAAGATGTAATAGCAGAGCACTTGGAAAACAGTGACAGGATCGGACAAAGTCAACATGGATTTACAAAAGGTAAATCATGCCTGACTAATCTACTGGAATTTTTTGAGGATGTTTCTAGAATAGATAAGGGAGAACCAGTGGATGTGGTGTATTTGGACTTTCAGAAGGCTTTCGATAAGGTCCCGCATAAGAGATTAGCGTGCAAAGTTAAAGCACATGGGATTGGGGGTAAGGTACTGACTTGGATAGAGAACTGGTTGGCAGACAGGAAGCAAAGAGTTGGAATAAACGGGTCTTTTTCCGAGTGGCAGGCAGTGACTAGTGGGGTACCGCAGGGATCGGTGCTAGGACCCCAGCTATTCACAATATATATTAATGATCTAGACGAGGGAACTAGATGTAATATCTCTAAGTTTGCAGACGACACAAAGCTGGGTGGGCATGTGTGCTGTGAGGAGGATGCAGAGAAACTCCAGTATGATTTGGACAGGTTGGGTGATTGGGCAGATGCAGTATAATGTGGATAAATGCGAGGTTATCCACTTTGGTGGCAAAAACAGGAAGACAGATTATTATCTGAACGGCAATAGATTGGGAAAAGGGGAGTGCAACAAGATCTGGGAGTCCTTGTGCACCAGTCGCTGAAGGTAAGTATGCAGGTGCAGCAGGCGGTTAAGAAGGCAAATGGTATGTTGGCCTTCATAGCGAGAGGATTCGAGTACAGGAGCAAGGATGTCTTGCTGCAGTTGTACAAGGCCTTGGTGAGACCACACCTTGAGTATTGTGTGCAGTTTTGGTCGCCTTATCTGAGGAAGGATGTTCTTGCCATGGAGGGAGTGCAGCGAAGATTTACCAGACTGATACCTGGGATGGCAGGAATGATGTATGAAGAGGGATTGGGTCGATTAGGCTTATATTTGCTAGAGTTTAGAAGAATGAGAGGGGATCTCATTGAAACTTATAAAATTCTAACAGGACTAGACAGACTAGATGCAGGAAGGATGTTCCCGATGGCGGGGGAGTCCAGAACCAGAGGTCACAGTCTAAGGATAAGGGGTAAGCCATTTAGGACTGAGATGAGGAGGAATTTCTTCACCTAGAGAGTGGTAAACCTGTGGAATTCTCTACCACAGAAGGCAGTTGAGACCAATTCATTAAATATATTCAAGAAGGAGTTAGATATATTTCTTAAGGCTAAAGGGATCAAGGGATATGGGGAGAAAGCAGGGACAGGGTACTGAATTTGGATGATCAGCCATGATCTCATTAAATGGCGGAGCAGGCTCAAGGGGCCGAATGGCCTACTCCTGCTCCTATCTTCTATGCTTCTATACCCGGGGGCTGGGGGAGGGGGGCAGTGTACCCGGGGGCTGGGGGGTGTAGTGTACCCGGGGGCGGAGGGGGAGGGGGAGGGCGGGGAAGAGAGCCAAAGAAACCAGGATGGTCTCGAGTTCAATCCCCGGTGCTTCAATCCTTCAACTCATCAATCAAGGCTTTGGTTGGTCTTATCGTCAGTGAGAGAGAGAGTGAGAGTGAGAAAGTGAGAGAGAGTGAGAGAGAGAGAGTGAGAGAGAAAGTGAGAGAGTGAGAAAGTGACAGTGAGAGAGTGAGAGAGTGAGAAAGTGAGAGAGTGAGAGTGAGAGAGTGAGAGTGAGAGAGAGTGAGAGAGACAGAGAGTGAGAGAGAGTGAGAGAGAGTGAGAGAGAGAGAGTGAGAGAGTGTGAGAGAGAGAGAGTGAGAGAGACAGAGAGTGAAAGAGACAGAGAGTGCGAGAGAGTGAGAGAGACAGAGAGTGAAAGAGACAGAGAGTGCGAGAGAGTGAGAGAGACAGAGAGTGAAAGAGACAGAGAGTGCGAGAGAGTGAGAGAGACAGAGAGCGAGAGAGACAGAGAGTGAAAGAGACAGAGAGTGCGAGAGAGTGAGAGAGACAGAGAGTGAGAGAGTGAGAGAGAGTGAGAGAGACAGAGAGTGAGAGAGACAGAGAGTGAGAGAGTGAGAAAGCTATCCAGGTCCTGGAAACACAGTGTGATTGGACACGGGGTGAGGGCTGGGTCAGGATTGGTTATGATGCCCTCACAGCCCAATAGCCGGCTGACATGTGGAACGTGAGCACTTGTGTGTTGTACCGTGAGGCTGTTAGCGTGTCGGCAAAAAGGCAGCAGCTTCGGAGAGGAGCAGGGAAGAGGAGGGGAAATTGGAAATGAGCAAAACAATAAAAAGGAATAATACATCATTTCAATTCAGGGCAGGTAGGACACCGTCTTTCCCCCAGTGCAGATGCAAGCAGCAGATTACAGAGTGAGAGCAGAAATCAGGCTGTCCTCACGGGGAAATGCAGGGAAGCCTATCACTATCTTGCAAACTGAATGACATATCCTGTCAGCTAAAAAAAATATACTCTGACAGCCTCTGAATATTTTATAAAGCAGTTGAGCAGTTCTGTATGTAGAGCTGAACACAGTGAAAGTAGAATCAGATCAAATCCAATAAAACACATTGAGCTTAAGACGTTAAGGATACTGAAACTGAGAAATTCAAAGGCTTTTTTCTTATTTGGAGTTCTATAGACGGAGAAATGTTTTATTTCTTTTCCCCTTGGTGACGCCATGCCCGAAAGAATGTTTGAACGAATGCCTTTCACTATCTGCTCACCTAACAAGACAGTGTGCGAGAGACCGAGTAGATGCTGAGAGGCTGCTCCCCTGGCTGGGGAGTCTAGAACCAGGGGTCACAGTCTCAGGATAAGGGGTCGGCCATTTAGGACTGAGATGAGGAGGAATTTCTTCACTCAGAGGGTTGTGAATCTTTGAAATTCTCTACCCCAGAGGGCTGTGGATGCTCAGTCGTTGAGTATATTCAAGACAGAGATCGATAGATTTTTGGACTCTAGGGGAATCAAGGGATATGGGGATAGGGCAGGAAAGTGGAGTTGAGGTGGAAGATCAGCCATGATCTTATTGAATGATGGAGCAGGCTCGAGTGGCCGAATCCTGCTCCTATTTCTTAGGGCTAGAAATTCGGTAGCGCCCCAAATTTAAAAATGTTATAGAATTAGCACCAGGCGCTAATCCTTCAGACCTCCTGCTAAATTGATTGTTAGCGCTCCAAGAAAGACCTGGAGCGCTAAATCAAGCGCTGATCAGCTAACTTAGGGCGCCACACACACAGAGAGAGCGGGGCACTATACACAGAGAGAGCGGGGCACTATACACAGAGAGAGCGGGGCACTATACACAGAGAGAGCGGGGCGCTACACAGAGAGAGAGCGGGGTGCTACACACACAGAGAGCGGGGCGTTACACACAGAGAGCGGGGCGCTACACACACAGAGAGCGGGGCGTTACACACAGAGAGAGCGGGGCGCTACACACAGAGAGAGAGCGGGGCGCTACACACAGAGAGAGAGAGCGGGGCGCTACACACACAGAGAGAGAGCGGGGCGCTACACACAGAGAGAGAGCGGGGCGCTACACAGAGAGAGAGCGGGGCGCTACACACACACAGAGAGAGCGGGGCGCTACACACACAGAGAGAGCGGGGCGCTACACACAGAGAGAGCGGGGCGCTACACACACAGAGAGAGAGCGGGGCGCTACACAGAGAGAGAGAGCGGGGCGCTACACACACACAGAGAGAGCGGGGCACTACACAGAGAGAGAGAGTGGGGCGTTACACACACAGAGAGCGGGGCGCTACACACACAGAGAGCGGGGCGCTACACAGAGAGAGAGCGGGGTGCTACACACACACAGAGAGAGCGGGGCGCTACACAGAGAGAGAGCGGGGCGCTACACACACACAGAGAGAGCGGGGCGCTACACAGAGAGAGAGCGGGGCGCTACACACACACAGAGAGAGCGGGGCACTACACAGAGAGAGAGAGTGGGGCGTTACACACACAGAGAGCGGGGCGCTACACACACAGAGAGCGGGGCGCTACACAGAGAGAGAGCGGGGTGCTACACACACACAGAGAGAGCGGGGCGCTACACAGAGAGAGAGCGGGGCGCTACACAGAGAGAGAGAGAGCGGGGCGCTACACACAGAGAGAGCGGGGCGCTACACAGAGAGAGAGAGCGGGGCGCTACACACACACAGAGAGAGCGGGGCGCTACACAGAGAGAGAGCGGGGCGCTACACAGAGAGAGAGAGAGCGGGGCGCTACACACAGAGAGAGCGGGGCGCTACACAGAGAGAGAGAGCGGGGCGCTACACACACACAGAGAGAGCGGGGCGCTACACAGAGAGAGAGAGAGCGGGGCGCTACACACAGAGAGAGCGGGGCACTACACACAGAGAGAGCGGGGCACTACACACAGAGAGAGCGGGGCGCTACACACAGAGAGAGCGGGGTGCTACACACACAGAGAGCGGGGCGTTACACACAGAGAGCGGGGCGCTACACACACAGAGAGCGGGGCGTTACACACAGAGAGAGAGAGCGGGGCGCTACACACACAGAGAGAGCGGGGCGCTACACAGAGAGAGAGAGCGGGGCGCTACACACACAGAGAGAGCGGGGCGCTACACACAGAGAGAGAGAGCGGGGCGCTACACAGAGAGAGAGAGCGGGGTGCTACACACACAGAGAGAGAGCGGGGCGCTACACACAGAGAGAGAGCGGGGTGCTACACACAGAGAGAGAGAGCGGGTTGCTACACACAGAGAGAGCGGGGCGCTACACAGAGAGAGCGGGGCGCTACACAGAGAGAGCGGGGCGCTACACACAGAGAGAGAGCGGGGCGCTACACACAGAGAGAGAGAGCGGGGCGCTACACACAGAGAGAGAGTGGGGCGCTACACACACAGAGAGCGGGGCGCTACACACACAGAGAGAGCGGGGCGCTACACACACAGAGAGAGCGGGGCGCTACACACAGAGAGTGGGGCGCTACACACACAGAGAGCGGGGCACTACACACAGAGAGAGAGCGGAGCGCTACACACAGAGAGAGCGGGGCGCTACACACACAGAGAGAGCGGGGCGCTACACACACAGAGAGAGCGGTGCGCTACACACAGAGAGAGCGGGGTGCTACACACAGAGAGAGAGCGGGGCGCTACACACAGAGAGAGCGCGGCGCTACACACAGAGAGAGAGAGCGGGACGCTACACACAGAGAGAGCGGGGCGCTACACACAGATAGAGAGCGGGGCGCTACACACAGAGAGCGGGGCACTACACACAGAGAGCGGGGCGCTACACACAGAGAGAGCGGGGCATTACACACAGAGAGCGGGGCGCTACACACAGAGAGAGCGGGGCACTACACACAGAGAGCGGGGCGCTACACACAGAGAGCGGGGCACTACACACAGAGAGCGGGGCGCTACACACACAGAGAGCGGGGCATTACACACAGAGAGCGGGGCGCTACACACACAGAGAGCGGGGCACTACACACAGAGAGCGGGGCGCTACACACACAGAGAGCGGGGCGTTACACACACAGAGAGCGGGGCGCTACACACAGAGAGCGGGGCGCTACACACACAGAGAGAGCGGGGCGCTACACACAGAGAGAGAGCGGGGCGCTACACACACAGAGAGAGCGGGGCGCTACACAGAGAGAGAGAGCGGGGCGCTACACACACAGAGAGAGCGGGGCGCTACACACAGAGAGAGAGAGCGGGGCGCTACACAGAGAGAGAGAGCGGGGTGCTACACACAGAGAGAGAGAGCGGGTTGCTACACACAGAGAGAGAGAGCGGGTTGCTACACACAGAGAGAGAGAGCGGGGTGCTACACACACAGAGAGAGAGCGGGGCGCTACACACAGAGAGAGAGCGGGGTGCTACACACAGAGAGAGAGAGCGGGTTGCTACACACAGAGAGAGCGGGGCGCTACACAGAGAGAGCGGGGCGCTACACACAGAGAGAGAGCGGGGCGCTACACACAGAGAGAGAGAGCGGGGCGCTACACACAGAGAGAGCGGGGCGCTACACAGAGAGAGCGGGGCGCTACACACAGAGAGAGAGAGTGGGGCGCTACACACAGAGAGAGAGCGGGGCGCTACACACACAGAGAGCGGGGCGCTACACACACAGAGAGAGCGGGGCGCTACACACACAGAGAGAGCGGGACGCTACACACACAGAGAGAGCGGGGCGCTACACACAGAGAGTGGGGCGCTACACACACAGAGAGCGGGGCACTACACACAGAGAGAGAGCGGAGCGCTACACACAGAGAGAGCGGGGCGCTACACACACAGAGAGAGCGGGGCACTACACACACAGAGAGAGCGGTGCGCTACACACAGAGAGAGCGGGGTGCTACACACAGAGAGAGAGCGGGGCGCTACACACAGAGAGAGCGGGGCGCTACACACAGAGAGAGAGAGCGGGACGCTACACACAGAGAGAGCGGGGCGCTACACACAGATAGAGAGCGGGGCGCTACACACAGAGAGCGGGGCGCTACACACAGAGAGAGCGGGGCATTACACACAGAGAGCGGGGCGCTACACACAGAGAGAGCGGGGCACTACACACAGAGAGCGGGGCGCTACACACAGAGAGCGGGGCACTACACACAGAGAGCGGGGCGCTACACACACAGAGAGCGGGGCATTACACACAGAGAGCGGGGCGCTACACACACAGAGAGCGGGGCGTTACACACACAGAGAGCGGGGCGTTACACACACAGAGAGAGCGGGGCTTTACACACAGAGAGAGAGCGGGGCGCTACACACACAGAGAGCGGGGCGCTACACACAGAGAGCGGGGCGCTACACAGAGAGAGAGAGCGGGGCGCTACACACACAGAGAGCGGGGCGTTACACACAGAGAGAGAGCGGGGCGCTACACACACAGAGAGCGGGGCGTTACACACAGAGAGAGAGCGGGGCGCTACACACACAGAGAGCGGGGCGCTACACACACACAGAGAGCGGGGCGCTACACACACAGAGAGCGGGACGCTACACACAGAGAGCGGGGCGTTACACACAGAGAGAGAGCGGGGCGCTACACACAGAGAGAGAGCGGGGCGCTACACACAGAGAGCGGGGCGCTACACACACAGAGAGAGCGGGGCGTTACACACAGAGAGCGGGGCGCTACACACACAGAGAGAGCGGGGCGCTACACACACAGAGAGCGGGGCGCTACACACACACAGAGAGCGGGGCGCTACACACACAGAGAGCGGGACGCTACACACAGAGAGCGGGGCGTTACACACAGAGAGAGAGCGGGGCGCTACACACAGAGAGAGAGCGGGGCGCTACACACAGAGAGCGGGGCGCTACACACACAGAGAGCGGGGCGCTACACACACAGAGAGCGGGGCGTTACACACAGAGAGAGAGAGCGGGGCGCTACACACAGAGAGAGCGGGGCGCTACACACAGAGAGAGTGGGGCGTTACACACACAGAGAGAGAGAGCGGGGCGCTACACACAGAGAGAGAGAGAGCGGGGCGCTACACACAGAGAGAGCGGGGCGCTACACACAGAGAGAGTGGGGCGTTACACACACAGAGAGAGAGAGCGGGGCGCTACACACAGAGAGAGCGGGGCGCTACACACAGAGAGAGCGGGGCGTTACACACAGAGAGAGAGAGCGGGGCGCTACACACAGAGAGAGCGGGGCGCTACACACAGAGAGAGCGGGGCGCTACACACAGAGAGAGTGGGGCGCTACACACAGAGAGAGTGGGGCGCTACACACACAGAGAGAGCGGGGCGTTACACACAGAGAGAGAGCGGGGCGCTACACACAGAGAGAGTGGGGCGCTACACACAGAGAGAGCGGGGCGCTACACACAGAGAGAGTGGGGCGCTACACACACAGAGAGCGGGGCGCTACACACACAGAGAGAGCGGGGCGTTACACACAGAGAGCGGGGCGCTACACACAGAGAGAGCGGGGCGCTACACACACAGAGAGCGGGGCGCTACACACACACAGAGAGCGGGGCGCTACACACACACAGAGAGCGGGGCGCTACACACACAGAGAGCGGGGCGCTACACACAGAGAGAGAGCGGGGCGCTACACACACACACAGAGAGCGGGGCGCTACACACACAGAGAGCGGGGCGCTACACACAGAGAGAGCGGGGCGCTGCACAGAGAGAGAGAGAGCGGGGCGCTACACACACAGAGAGAGAGCGGGGCGCTACACACACAGAGAGCGGGGCGCTACACACAGAGAGAGAGCGGGGCGCTACACAGAGAGAGAGAGCGGGGCGCTACACACACAGAGAGAGCGGGGCGCTACACACAGAGAGAGAGCGGGGCGTTACACACAGAGAGCGGGGCGCTACACACAGAGAGAGCGGGGCGCTACACACACAGAGAGCGGGGCGCTACACACACACAGAGAGCGGGGCGCTACACACACACAGAGAGCGGGGCGCTACACACACAGAGAGCGGGGCGCTACACACAGAGAGAGAGCGGGGCGCTACACACACACACAGAGAGCGGGGCGCTACACACACAGAGAGCGGGGCGCTACACACAGAGAGAGCGGGGCGCTGCACAGAGAGAGAGAGAGCGGGGCGCTACACACACAGAGAGAGAGCGGGGCGCTACACACACAGAGAGCGGGGCGCTACACACAGAGAGAGAGCGGGGCGCTACACAGAGAGAGAGAGCGGGGCGCTACACACACAGAGAGAGCGGGGCGCTACACACAGAGAGAGAGCGGGGCGCTACACACAGAGAGAGAGAGCGGGGCGCTACACACAGAGAGAGAGCGGGGCGCTACACACACAGAGAGCGGGGCGCTACACACAGAGAGAGAGCGGGGCGCTACACAGAGAGAGAGCGGGGCGCTACACACACAGAGAGAGCGGGGCGCTACACACAGAGAGAGAGCGGGGCGCTACACACAGAGAGAGAGAGCGGGGCGCTACACACAGAGAGAGAGCGGGGCGCTACACACAGAGAGAGAGCGGGGCGCTACACACACAGAGAGAGAGTGGGGCGCTACACACACAGAGAGAGTGGGGCGCTACACACACAGAGAGCGGGGCGCTACACACAGAGAGAGAGCGGGGTGCTACACAGAGAGAGAGAGCGAGGCACTACACACACAGAGAGAGTGGGGCGCTACATAGAGAGAGCGGGGCGCTACACACAGAGAGAGCGGAGCGCTACACACACAGAGAGAGCGGGGCGCTACACACAGAGAGAGCGGGGCACTACACACACACAGAGAGAGCGAGGCACTACACACACAGAGAGAGCGGAGCGCTACACACACAGAGAGAGAGCGGGGCGCTACACACAGAGAGAGCGGGGCGCTACACACAGAGAGAGCGGAGCGCTACACACACAGAGAGAGCGGGGCGCTACACACAGAGAGAGCGGGGCGCTACACACAGAGAGAGCGGAGCGCTACACACACAGAGAGAGCGGGGCGCTACACACAGAGAGAGCGGGGCGCTACACACAGAGAGAGCGGGGCGCTACACACAGAGAGAGCGGGGCGCTACACACAGAGAGAGCGGAGCGCTACACACACAGAGAGAGAGCGGGGCGCTACACACAGAGAGAGCGGGGCGCTACACACAGAGAGAGCGGAGCGCTACACACACAGAGAGAGCGGGGCGCTACACACAGAGAGAGCGGGGCGCTACACACAGAGAGAGCGGAGCGCTACACACACAGAGAGAGCGGGGCGCTACACACAGAGAGAGCGGGGCGCTACACACAGAGAGAGCGGGGCGCTACACACAGAGAGAGCGGGGCGCTACACACACAGAGAGCGGGGCGCTACACACAGAGAGAGAGAGCGGGGCGCTACACACAGAGAGAGAGAGCGGGGCGCTACACACAGAGAGAGCGGGGCACTACACACAGAGAGAGTGGGGCGCTACATAGAGAGAGAGCGGGGCGCTACACACACAGAGAGAGCGGGGCGCTACACACAGAGAGAGCGGGGCACTACACACACAGAGAGAGCGGGGCGCTACACACAGAGAGAGCGGGGCACTACACACACACAGAGAGAGCGGGGCGCTACACACACAGAGAGAGCGGGGCGCTACACACAGAGAGAGCGGGGCACTACACACACACAGAGAGAGCGGGGCGCTACACACACAGAGAGAGCGGGGCGCTACACACACAGAGAGAGCGGGGCGCTACACACACAGAGAGAGCGGGGCGCTACACAGAGAGAGAGCGGGGCGCTACACACACAGAGAGAGTGGGGCGCTACACACACAGAGAGAGCGGGGCGTTACACACACAGAGAGAGCGGGGCGTTACACACACAGAGAGAGCGGGGCGCTACACACACAGAGAGAGCGGGGCGCTACACACACAGAGAGAGCGGGGTGCTACACACACAGAGAGCGGGGCGTTACACACACAGAGAGAGCGGGGCGCTACACACACACAGAGAGCGGGACGCTACACACAGAGAGAGTGGGGCGTTACACACACAGAGAGAGCGGGGCGCTACACACAGAGAGAGTGGGGCGTTACACACACAGAGAGCGGGGCGCTACACACACAGAGAGCGGGGCGCTACACACACAGAGAGCGGGGCGCTACACACACACAGAGAGAGCGGGGCGCTACACACACACAGAGAGCGGGGCGCTACACACACAGAGAGCGGGGCGCTACACACAGAGAGAGCGGGGCGCTACACACAGAGAGAGAGCGGGGCGCTACACACACAGAGAGAGTGGGGCGCTACATAGAGAGAGCGGGGCGTTACACACAGAGAGAGAGCGAGGCAGTACACAGAGAGAGAGAGCGAGGCACTACACACACAGAGAGAGCGGAGCGCTACACACACAGAGAGAGTGGGGCGCTACATAGAGAGAGCGGTACGCTACACACAGAGAGAGCGGGGCGCTACACACACACAGAGAGAGCGGGACGCTACACACACACAGAGAGAGCGGGACGCTACACACACACAGAGAGAGCGGGGCGCTACACACACACAGAGAGAGCGGGGCGCTACACACACAGAGAGAGCGGGGCGCTACACACAGAGAGAGCGGGGCGCTACACACACACAGAGAGAGCGGGGCGCTACACACACAGAGAGAGCGGGGCGCTACACACACAGAGAGCGGGACGCTACACACAGAGAGAGCGGGGCGCTACACACAGAGAGAGAGAGCGGGGCGCTACACACAGAGAGAGCGGGACGCTACACACAGAGAGAGCGGGGCGCTACACACAGAGAGAGAGAGCGGGGCGCTACACACAGAGAGAAAGAGCGGGGCGCTACACACAGAGAGCGGGCCGCTACACACAGAGAGAGCGGGGCGCTACACACACAGAGAGCGGGACGCTACACACAGAGAGAGCGGGACGCTACACACAGAGAGAGTGGGGCGCTACACACAGAGAGAGAGAGCGGGGCGCTACACACAGAGAGAAAGAGCGGGGCGCTACACACAGAGAGCGGGCCGCTACACACAGAGAGAGCGGGCCGCTACACAGAGAGAGAGAGCGGGGCGCTACACACAGAGAGAGAGAGCGGGGCGCTACACACAGAGAGAGCGGGACGCTACACACAGAGAGAGTGGGGCGCTACACACAGAGAGAGAGAGCGGGGCGCTACACACAGAGAGAGCGGGGCGCTACACACACAGAGAGAGCGGGCCGCTACACAGAGAGAGAGCAGGGCGCTACACACAGAGAGAGCGGGCCGCTACACACAGAGAGAGCGGGCCGCTACACAGAGAGAGAGAGCGGGGCGCTACACAGAGAGAGAGCAGGGCGCTACACACAGAGAGAGCGGGCCGCTACACACAGAGAGAGCGGGCCGCTACACAGAGAGAGAGAGCGGGGCACTACACACACAGAGAGCAGGGCGCCACACAGAGAGAGCGGGGCGCTACCCACACAGAGAGCGGGGCACTACACACACAGAGAGCGGGGCGCTACACACAGAGAGAGCGGGGCGCTACACACACAGAGAGAGCGGGGCGCTACACAGAGAGAGAGCAGGGCGCTACACACAGAGAGAGCGGGCCGCTACACACAGAGAGAGCGGGCCGCTACACAGAGAGAGAGAGCGGGGCGCTACACAGAGAGAGAGCAGGGCGCTACACACAGAGAGAGCGGGCCGCTACACACAGAGAGAGCGGGCCGCTACACAGAGAGAGAGAGCGGGGCACTACACACACAGAGAGCAGGGCGCCACACAGAGAGAGCGGGGCGCTACCCACACAGAGAGCGGGGCACTACACACACAGAGAGCGGGGCGCTACACACAGAGAGAGCGGGGCGCTATACAGAGAGAGCGGGGCGCTACACACACAGAGAGCGGGGCGCTACACACAGAGAGCGGGGCGCTACACACACAGAGAGCACACTCGTGCTGCTTCTCTCTGGTGATGGGGAAGGAAATGTAGTCCCTTCTCCTTCTGTAGAGAGCCTCTGTGACTTCCCGGATGCAGCGATGGACGGCGAACTGCGAGATGTTAGCTATGTCTCCTGTTGCAGACTGGAAGGATCTGCTGGCGTAGAAATTGAGGGCGGCGGTGACCTTGACTGCCACTGAGAGAGCCGTGGTGGTCCTGATCTGAGGCTCGAGGTCTGGCTGCAGGAGGTGGCAGAGCTCTGTGACCACCTCCTTGGTGAAGCGGAGCCTTCTAAGACACTGCCCCTCAGTTAAATTTATATAGGAGAAGTGCTCCTGGAATACGCTGGGAGGGTAAGGCCTCCTGTTGAGAGCCCTGTGCCTCTCCTCCCTCTGGCCACATTTTCCAATGTTTGTCTCTGCCTCCACTGCCTCCAACATTAATGCTGGAGGGCGAGGTCGAGTGCCAGTACAGCCCCCATTAATGTTGATCCCTTTAAATACTGCTCCTACAGCGGCCATCCGACAGCATCACGCCTCCTCTTCCTGCCGTTGTTCAGGCCAGGCGCTAAGGCAGGGGGAGACAGTCAATTTTGCATCTGGGCCGTTAATGTGACGTTCCAAACTCATTGGCGTCACGATCTGCCAGGCGCTAAAGCCTAGGCGCTAACTGTTAGATCCCGGGTGAATTTCGCGTGCGCCGTTGGATTCGCCACACCGCAAACCCATTCGCTCCCCCCGGGCGCTAAGATGCCGAATTTCTCCCCCCTGTGTTTTTATGTTCTTATGACTGTGCTCAGAGTGCGAAGTTAATGCTGTCGAACTCTGGACACTGATGCCAGTGGCTGGCAGAAGCCATCAGCGAGCCACAGAGATAATGGAAACTCAGGAGGGGCTTCCTGTATGTTACATGCTCCACACTAGGGCTGCCAACTTTGTTTGAACCTATTCATGGAGGTTTCATCACACGCCTCCAAACTGCCCCACCCAGTCAAACAGTCGGTGTTCCCATCTGGAATAATTTTATGGACAACAGTTTATAAAAGAAAATGAAACAAGAAACACACCATTTTGTTTAACGCCCCTATGATTTTTTTCTCTCGAGTTGCTCGCAGCAGTGTCCTGGAGATTCTTGTTTTTTAATTCTTGGAGATTCCAGGACAATCCTGGAGGGTTGGCAACCTACTCCAGTGCTGGCTGGAGGCAGTGGGGCCAATGTTCCTTCGGCCTCACCACTGTAATTCAGGTGGAGCCCCGGGCGCCGATCGGGGAAACCAGTGGCTCGTGGCCTAGTCAATTCCGGCTGAGGGCCACGGATAGGTCCGTGCGGAGGCGATCGGGAGGATGGCAAGGGCAGGCCGATAGCAGCCCACAGTGGTTCTGTGGAGTCCCCGACTCCAAAACCCCCCCAACATTTTGCGAAGTTTAGGGGGCCTTTTTCTGAGTGGCCTCCGTGGTCCCGTTAGGCAGCTGCTGACCCAGAGACACGAGTCGGAGCTCATACATCGCAGGCTCCTCCGAGTCTAACTGAATTTAACAGTGCAGGTCTCAAGTGGGCCTCATATCAATATTGAAATGAGGCGTGCGATCATTTCAGGCGGCCACCAGGGCCCAGGCTCCTGCCCTGCTAAATTGGTCATCGCTGCGTCCGTTTTATGGACGTAAAACAAGCACACCAATGTTGAATTTAGGCCCCAGTGTGTCAAAGAGCCCGTGTAAGTAGTGTATAGAAAGAACTTGCATTTATACAGTTCCTTTCACGAATTCAGGGCGTCCCAAAGCGCTTTACAGCCAATGAAGTACTTTTGAAGTTTAGTCACTGTTGTAATGTGGGAAACGCGGCAGCCAATTTGTGCACAGCAAGCTCCCACAAACAGCAATGAGATAATCTTTGAAATAGTGCCGTGGGATATTTTACATCCACCTGAGAGAGCAAACGGGGCCTCGGTTTAACGTCTCATCTAAAAAACGGCCCCTTCCTCAGTACAGCACTGGGAGTGACAGCCTAGATTATTGTGGCTCAAGTCTTTGAAATGGGACTCAAACCCACAATCTTCTGGCGCAGAGGCGCATGGGCGACCCACTGAGCCAGGGCTGACACATGGTCCATTGTAGTACAGTAACCATCCATCGGTATTTCAATCATTCGTCCACTGACCCAGTCTCATTCCCACTCTGTGAATAGTCCACTGCTAACGATGCTAATTGCACTCAAGCGGAGAGGTGCTGAATTGAAGTCCCGTGTACGTATGCATGTTAGAGCCCAGCATTCCTTTTCAATAGAGAGTCCCAGAGCCAAATGATGTGTGCACTGTAACGGAAATCTCTGGCAGTGTTGGATAGGTATGACGGGAGGGAAAACTGCTCTGAGGCATCCCTTCCTGCTCCACTAAGCAAAGAGAAGTACCGATGATCTCCATGAAATGATCTGCAGGTTGGATTGTCCATGCTTCTTTTGGACAAGGAGTTCCATGGGAGGTAGGGGTGAAAAAAGAGAAGCAACAAACCACCAGCAAAACAGTAACCCCACTCAGCCTTGTATGAAGAACTGTATGACCCATCAGCATGTATGTGCAAGTACTGTATAACCCACCAGACATTATGCACCTGTCCAGTACCAGCACCGGAGAAAGCATTAGAAAGAAAGCACGAAAACTAGCAAGATAATAATGGAGGAGTAAAATCCAATTAGTCCCTGTACAGGATCCGACCTGACCAAATTTTTCCAAACCCAATATCCTTCCACTCCCTGGTTAATAAGGAATTGATCCAATTAATTGTTGAATCAGTTTCTGTGTTGATGTCAATGACTAAGAATGAAAGAGTTCACTGGGTTCAGCTTGTCGTTTCTCTAGAACATAAGAACATATGAATTAGGAGCAGGAGTCGGCCATTCGGCCCCTCGAGCCTGGCTGATCTTCCACCTCAACTCCACTTTCCTGCACGATCCCCATATCCCTGGATTCCCCTAGAGTCCACAAATCTATTGATCTCTGTCTTGAATATACTCAACGACTGAGCCTCCACAGCCCTCTGGGGTAGAGAATTCCAAAGATTCACCGCCCTCTAAGTGAAGAAATTTCTCCTCATTTCAGTCCTAAATGACCGACCCCTTATTCTGAGACTGTGACCCCTGGTTCTAGACTCTCCAGCCAGGGGAAACATCCTCCCTGCATCTACCCTGTCAAGCCCCTTAAGTTTATAACTGCATCCTTTGCTGACACTCGGTGCTTCAATATTCATTCTGGGGATGTGGGCGTCGTTGGCAAGGCCGCAATTTATCCCTACTTGCCCTGGATACAACCGAGTGGCTTGCTGGACCACTTCAGAGGGCAGTTAACACGTTGGTGTTGGACTGGAGTCACATATAGGCCCAGACCGGGTAAGGACGGCAGGATTCCTTCCCTAAAGCGACATTTTATTTCCAGATTTTAAAAAACTGAATTTAAATTCTCAAACTGCCCATGGCAGGATTTGAACTCACGTTCTCTGGATTATTAGTCCAGGAATCTGCATTACTATTCTGGTAACATAACCACTACACCACCATACCCATTACATAAAATGCTTCTATGTTCAGTGTCATTTTAAAACCATGGATCATGTCCCACTTCACTGTTTAATCGACCGTTACCCTCTCCTTGTGGCTCAATGGTCAGAAACTCAGAATAGTCTCTGAATGCTCTTCTGTAACTCACTGTAAATATAGAAGCCACACTCTCATCACACATTAAAAGCATGTGAGTTGCACACCCACGCGATGATTTGCACAGTTACTGGGTCATGCATACATGCGTGTGGTAAATTTAGCTACTGCAATTTTTAACTATAATCATCTTGTGAAGGAGAACCCATCCTATTATTACAAATTATCAACAACCTCCATAAAATGTTAAAAGATTATAAATAATAACTGAATAAGCACAACAGGTCTACTAAGATATAAAGGTCATATAAAGAGGCCATTTAACTTAATTGGTGTTCTTGGTGCTAGAATCCATGTAACTGCAGCACCAATCTGCAAATTATACACACCCACACATTAGGGACATAGGGAAAGTCAAGGATGTGAAAAGACCATTCAAGTTACCGACACTGAGCCCTCTAGAACTCGAATGCTCTCATCGCAGCTTCCTACTGGATTCTGAACAGCCCAATCTTCTTGTGTCACCGACCCGGCCTGGCAGATTACATAGACACACATTTTGGCCCACAATTTGCTGGAGTGCTCAGTTAGTTAGACTTTTTCCTGCACCCTTCGGCTCGATATGTTTTTGTGCCGTAACTTGCTGGAAGTGCGAGCTGATAACAGCGCGGCGAGAGCAGCGGGGCTTCCGGGACCTCGGTGAACGGCGGGACCAACAGTCTATCTCCTTAACCAATGAGATTGAGAGAGAAACAGAGGGACGACAGAGAACGAAATCGGGTGAATTAGAGTCAAGTCAGGTACAGAAAGAAAATAAAGAGAGGGAAAGAAAGATTGGATTAAGAGAGAGAGAAAGGAAAAGTAAGAAAAAATAAGTAAAATTAAAATAATCTCCAACAACAATTCACAAGCTGAAGGAATGAGACTCCATGGTTTAAATTGTAGGCCGGAGAGATTGATTGGCATTGCATTAACAATTATCGCATTGTTAAAAGGGTACTTACTCTATTAATTACCAGACTTAACTTTCTGTGATGAGTTTAATGGGTAATTAATGTGCAAATCCAGCAACTCCATGAAACCCATGGGGAGATTGATGGCGAGATGCCGTTTTCTCAAGGCTAACGGCGGAGCAGCGAAAATTGTCCAGCAACTTGTGGCGATTCGCAACTCACGGCGTAGCTCTTCCTCGCCACAAGCTGCTGGACAATTTGCGCATTAATAACGCCGTGTGTCGCTCACACACTGTTATTTTTTCAGCAAATTCTGGCCCTAACTCACATAATGGTAGGTAAGGAAAAAACTAAAAATTAAAATATGGAAATACATCATAACGGTAGGGAGTCATTCAAGAATAAGTTTGACGCGACAATGTGGGAATGATAGGTTGCTACAGAAATATGAACTAGATGGGCTGATTGGCCTCCCCCATCTGCACTTATCTTTGTGATACAGGTTCACTTTTATTAATGTGGGGGATGGGGGGGGGGGTGGGGTCAAGTTTGAGGTACAGCCTATACACACATCAATACGGTATTCGCTTTAAACGGGGCACTAGTCCCGCTATGCTGCCATTTTAAAAGACAGACAAGATGTTGTGAGCTGGCTGCACCTGTGTGCGCACGTTCACCAGCTACCCCAGAGGAAGCACACCGATCCTGACACAGTAGGTGTCGTTACTGCACCTGTCAGTGCGGCTGATCAGCTGAGGTGACGCAGGCATTTACTGTGCTGGGGGAGAGCTAGACAATGTAACTTGAAAATAAATAAGGCATCTCTCTCCTTCAGAGAGACGTCTGCCCTTGGAACACGCACTGAGACAGCTATTTTTTATTCTCCTGTTTTTGCAGTATTTAGGGCTGCTTTCCATCTGCAGGTGTTCATTAAGAGAATTCGAGGATAATCTGTCCCTGGATTTCAAATAGTATTTCGATCAAAAATGTAGTGGCCACAGATAAGGCCGGATTAAATATATCAGAAATATAATCCAAGACTGTGGACGCAACACTCTTCTACTCTGTGTTTGAAATGGTCCTTAGTGAGTGCTAAGTGCGGCTAGCTCCATTCTCCTGTCATTACTTTACACCATTACATTCAGTCTGCTCACACGGTCCGAGCCTCGTTACTTGAATCTCACTGCAAACCAACACTTTAATTCGAGGTAAAAAGTCGATTTGCACTCTGCCCTGCTTTAATGGAAAGGTATCGGAGCCTTCTCGCCATTTAATCAGCAGCAGCCGGTTATTCTCCGCAAGTTGTCTCCTCACTTCTCCCCAACACCCCCCTCGCTTCATTAGCAACTGCCGCCTGAGGGTGAGTGAATTGCACAGCTAAGGCGGCCATCACTATTGAAGAACAGTAAGTGACTGATATCGTAGGTACAATGCCTGCTTACAGATCGCAATCGCAACTTATTCTGATCCCCTATTGTGTGGGATTAAATTGCATCAACGCGCAGTGTTGTTTATTCTGGCAGCGTCTGCACTGTACAGAAATAAAAAGTGCGATGTATTCTTTCTGTAGGATTCTATTCCTGAGTGCTCACTGTACTGTGATTCCTAGTCACACCTTACGAGGGCACCACAGATCACACAGTACCGTCACTCACACTGTACAACAGCCTTGTACAACTTCTAAAGGCCAACAGTATCAGCAGTTACTGCAACATCCCTTTCAATTCAAAAAAGGCAATGGGTCCAAATTCACCCCATCAAAGCGGTGCTTAAAACACCTCAACTCAACCCAACCCTAGGCCATTTCATCCTTTCCTTTCTCATTTGCTTCTTTACCTCCAGTGCTGATGTCCTGCACTATGGGCCCTGGGCCCCTGACCTAGGCTTCTAAATACAAAAAACATTGTCACATTTTGTTTTTAAACGGTTCCCAACCCTTTCTAAAAATTCTGTTTGACCAATCCTATCTCTTCCGTCTCTCCCGCCCCATTTCTTCACAATGGAAGCCAATTGCTCCAACACCACAGACTCAATGGGCTAGAAATTCATCTGGGGCAGTGGTGTAAAACGGGCGGGATCGGATCGGATCGGATCGGATGCCCATTATACGCCGCGTTTGATATTCAGTTCGATTGACTGCAGTGGATCTGAATATCGGCCGCTGCGTATAACGGCCGGCCGTTCGTTAGCGTCCCAGACCAATTTCTAGGCCAGATTAACCAAATGTCCATTAACACTGTGCCTATGAAGTGACCTATGACACATGCACACCAGGATTACTCAGTAAACAACTGCAAGTTGTATCCCAATTAACTTGCTGGAACAATCATTAATCCTTCAATGTGAACATATTCCTGCATCAAAAACAACAGCAGATCCAGCAATCAGCATCCACACTGACAGCTGCTACTGAAATGGAATGAAGGAAAGAAAGAAAGGCTTGTATTACTCCAGCGTCTTTCACGACCACCGCACGTCCCACAGCGCTTTACAGCCAATGAAGCACTTTTTTAAAGTGTCGTGACTGTTGTAATGTAGGAACGATCCTAAAACTCAACAAAGCAACCCAGAAAAATACAACCGTATGCATCAGATGGAGAGCAATGGATAGCCGAGGGTGAGTTAAATCAAAGGACAGGCTGGTTGCACCTGAGTGTTCTTGTTTCTTTGGTTTATATAGAGAATAACAGATACCCGGGAGTGAGTTACAGGCTGGAATCTAATCGAGAGGTTCGGGGGGTTTATATATAGAATAACAGATACCAGGGAGTGAGTTACAGGCTGGAATCTAATCGAGGGGTTCGGGGGGTTTATATATAGAATAACAGATACCCGGGAGTGAGTTACAGTCTGGAATCTAATCGAGGGGTTCGGGGGGGGTTTATATACAGAATAACAGATACCCGGGAGTGAGTTACAGGCTGGAATCTAATCGAGGGGTTCGGGGGGTTTATATATAGAATAACAGATACCAGGGAGTGAGTTACAGGCTGGAATCTAATCGAGGGGTTCGGGGAGGTTTATGTATAGAATAACAGATACCCGGGAGTGAGTTACAGGCTGGAATCTAATCGAGGGGTTCGGGGGGTTTATATATAGAATACCAGATCCCCGGGAGTGAGTTACAGGCTGGAATCTAATCGAGGGGTTCGGGGGGTTTATATATAGAATACCAGATACCCGGGAGTGAGTTACAGGCTGGAATCTAATCGAGGGGTTCGGGGAGGTTTATGTATAGAATAACAGATACCCGGGAGTGAGTTACAGGCTGGAATCTAATCGAGGGGTTCGTGGGGTTTATATATAGAATAACAGATACCCGGGAGTGAGTTACAGGCTGGAATCTAATCGGGGGGTTCGGGGGGTTTATATATAGAATAACAGATACCCGGGAGTGAGTTACAGGCTGGAATCTAATCGAGGGGTTCGGGGGGGTTTATATATAGAATAACAGATACCCGGGAGTGAGTTACAGGCTGGAATCTAATCGAGGGGTTCGGGGTGGGGTTTATATATAGAATAACAGATACCCAGGAGTGAGTTACAGGCTGGAATCTAATCGAGGGGTTCGGGGGGTTTATATATAGAATAACAGATACCCGGGAGTGAGTTACAGGCTGGAATCTAATCGAGGGGTTCGGGGTGGGGTTTATATATAGAATAACAGATACCCGGGAGTGAGTTACAGGCTGGAATCTAATCGAGGGGTTCGGGGTTTATATATAGAATAACAGATACCCGGGAGTGAGTTACAGGCTGGAATCTAATCGAGGGGTTCGGGGAGTTTATATATAGAATCACAGATACCCGGGAGTGAGTTACAGGCTGGAATCTAATCGAGGGGTTCGGGGGGTTTATATATAGAATAACAGATACCCGGGAGTGAGTTACAGGCTGGAATCTAATCGAGGGGTTCGGGGGGTTTATATATAGAATAACAGACACCCGGGAGTGAGTTACAGGCTGGAATCTAATCGAGGAGTTCGGGGGGTTTATATATAGAATAACAGATACCCGGGAGTGAGTTACAGGCTGGAATCTAATCGAGGGGTTCGGGGGGTTTATATATAGAATAACAGACACCCGGGAGTGAGTTACAGGCTGGAATCTAATCGAGGAGTTCGTGGGGTTTATATATAGAATAACAGATACCCGGGAGTGAGTTACAGGCTGGAATCTAATCGGGGGGTTCGGGGGGTTTATATATAGAATAACAGATACCCGGGAGTGAGTTACAGGCTGGAATCTAATCGAGGGGTTCGGGGGGTTTATATATAGAATAACAGATACCCGGGAGTGAGTTACAGGCTGGAATCTAATCGAGGGGTTCGGGGTGGGGTTTATATATAGAATAACAGATACCCGGGAGTGAGTTACAGGCTGGAATCTAATCGAGGGGTTCGGGGTGGGGTTTATATATAGAATAACAGATACCCGGGAGTGAGTTACAGGCTGGAATCTAATCGAGGGGTTCGGGGGTTTATATATAGAATAACAGATACCCGGGAGTGAGTTACAGGCTGGAATCTAATCGAGGGGTTCGGGGAGTTTATATATAGAATCACAGATACCCGGGAGTGAGTTACAGGCTGGAATCTAATCGAGGGGTTCGGGGGGTTTATATATAGAATAACAGATACCCGGGAGTGAGTTACAGGCTGGAATCTAATCGAGGGGTTCGGGGGGTTTATATATAGAATAACAGACACCCGGGAGTGAGTTACAGGCTGGAATCTAATAGAGGAGTTCGGGGGGTTTATATATAGAATAACAGATACCCGGGAGTGAGTTACAGGCTGGAATCTAATCGAGGGGTTCGGGGGGTTTATATATAGAATAACAGATACCCGGGAGTGAGTTACAGGCTGGAATCTAATCGAGGGGTTCGGGGGGTTTATATATAGAATAACAGATACCCGGGAGTGAGTTACAGGCTGGAATCTAATCGAGGGGTTCGGGGGGTTTATATATTGAATAACGGATACCTGGGAATGAGTTACAGGCTGGAATCTAATCGACGGTTCGGGGCGTTTATGTATAGAATTTCCAAAAGGCATTCGATAAGGTGCCACATAAAAGATTATTACACAAGATTAGGGCTCATGGGGTTGGGGGTAATATGGTAGCATGGATAGAGGATTGGTTAACGGACAGAAATCAGAGAGTAGGGATAAACTGGTCTTTTTCAGGTTGGCAGGCTGTAACTAGTGGGGTGCCGCAAGGATCAGTGTTGGGGCATCAGCTATTTACAATCTATATTAATGACCTAGATGAAGGGACCGAGTGTAATGTATCCAAGTTTGCTGATGATACAAAGCTAGGTGGGACAGTAAGCTGTGAGGAGAACACAAAGGGCTGGATTTTGTCAATGGGGACGTGATGGAGTTTTTGGGTTGTAGTCCCGCCTCCATCGACTTGTGGCCAACCCACTGTATTTTCCCTTGATTGACCTTGTTAAGCCCGCCCAGCGGGCTTAGCATGCCAATCAAGGGTCCCTTGGATACAGGTGACGTCAGCCATTGAAATTTCATCTGTCAAGAGCTTTTGACAGATGAAATTTCAGCGTTTGACAGCTCTGTGAAGCTGTCAAACACTGACAATATGATTTCTAACTTGAGTCCCTGTACTCAGACTCAGTTAGAAATCAATCCAGCACAGAAAGCAAAGACTGCAGCTTTTGACAGCTCCGCGGCCATTCTGCTTTCTGTGCCGTGGATGTGAGGGACTCCCGACACCTTAAGGAAGCTAGCCTGCAGGACAAAGTTAAGGTAAGTAAAAGTTCTTAAAACACTTTACACACACCAAACACACTTACCTCTGCACTCATGCACCCATCACTCACCTGCACACTGGACATCTCGACCCCTCCAAGCCCTCCAGACCGACGGTCCGCCTCGCTAAATCGGCGTGGTTCGGACCTGTCGGGAAGCCCACACTTCAGGGCTAAAAATAGGGATTAGGCAAAAAACTGCCTGTTAACTACCTGTTAACATACAGTTTATTGGCACTAATCCCCTTCCCGCCTCGGGGAGGCGGGTCCCAGCACAGGTCGGGTACCCGCCTCCTGGGAAACTGGCATGGAGGCGGGTTGGGTTCGGGACCCCCAAATCTGCTATTTTCACACCACTCCCGCCTCCAAACCGGCCTCCACGGGCCGGTGAAAATTGAGCCCAAAGAGTCTGCAAAGGGATATAGATAGACTAAGTGAGTGGGCAGTAAGGTGGCAGATGGAGTATAATGTAGGGAAATGTGAGGTTATTCACTTTGGTAGGAAGAATAGAAAAACAGAATATTTTTTAAATGGTGAGAAACTTTCAAATGTTGGTGTTCAGAGAGATTTGGGTGTCCTCGTGCAAGAAACACAGAAAGCTAGCATGCAGGTACAGCAAGCAATAAGGAAGGCAAATGGCATGTTGGCCTTTATTGCAAGGGGGTTGGAGTATAAGAGTAAGGAAGTCCTGCTACAATTGTACAGGGCCTTGGTGAGACCACACCTGGAGTACTGAGAACAGTTTTGGTCTCCTTATCTAAGGAAGGATATACTTGCCTTGGAGGTGGTGCAACGAAGGTTCACTAGATTGATTCCTGGGATGAGAGAGCTGTCCTATGATGAGAGATTGTGTAGAATGGGCCTATACTCTCTGGAGTTTAGAAGAATGAGAGGTGATCTCATTGTAACATACAAGATTCTGAGGGGAATTGACAGGGTAGATGCTGAGAGGTTGTTTCCCTTGGCTGGAGAGTCTAGAACTAGGGGGCATAGTCTCAGGATAAGGGGTTGGCCATTTGAGACTGAGATGAGGATGAATTTCTTCACTCAGAGGGTTGTGAATCTTTGGAATTCTCTGCCCCAGAGGGCTGTGAATGCTGAGTCTTTGAGTATATTCAAGGCTGAGATAGATAGATTTTTGGACTCGAGGGGAATCAAGGGATATGGAGATCGGGCGGGAAAGTGGAGTTGAGGTCAATGATCAGCCATGATCTTATTGAATGGCGGAGCAGGCTCGAGGGGCCGAATGGCCTACTCCTGCTCTTACTTCTTATCTTCTTGAGTTACAGGCTGGAATCTAATCGAGGGGTTCGGGGGGTTTATATATAGAATAACAGATACCCGGGAATGAGTTACAGGCTGGAATCTAATCAAGGGGTTCGGGGGGTTTATATATAGAATACCAGATACCCAGAAGTGAGTTACAGGCTGGAATCTAATCGAGGGGTTCGGGGGGTTTATATATAGAATAACAGATACCCGGGAGTGAGTTACAGGCTGGAATCTAATCGAGGGGTTCGGGGGGTTTATATATTGAATAACAGATACCCGGGAGTGAGTTACAGGCTGGAATCTAATCGAGGGGTTCGGGGGGTTTATATATAGAATAACGGATACCCAGGAGTGAGTTACAGGCTGGAGTCTAATCGAGGGGTTCGGGGGGTTTATATACAGAATAACAGATACCCGGGAGTGAGTTACAGGCTGGAATCTAATCGAGGGGTCCGGTGGGTTTATATATAGAATAACAGATACCAGGGAGTGAGTTACAGGCTGGAATCTAATCGAGGGGTTCAGGGGGTTTATATATAGAATAACGGATACTCGGGAGTGAGTTACAGGCTGGAATCTAATCGAGGGGTTTGGGGGGTTTATATATAGAATAACAGATACCCGGGAGTGAGTTACAGGCTGGATTCTAATTGAAGATTCAGGATTATTTATATGTATAAAGTATTTTTCCCCACCTCGCTGTTGTTCAATTCTCCAGGTACATGATCTGGTAGCTCGCCCATAATTGAAGTATGAGCCTCGACAGCAGTGTAATGTGCCCGAACCTTCAATCACAGAGGCCCTCTCCCCAATTCCTCAATTCAGTTACTGTGACGTGAGTCGTTCAAAGGCACCGCTCATCCTCTGTGTCAGTGTATGACACACAACGTTGCAGGTCGTGATACCAGGGGCCGGTGATCTGTGGTCAGCAGATGCCTCTGTCCAAGACTGGAATTCTACACAAAAAGCAAAGCACCTTCTTCTCCAATCAGAGCCCCATGAATTTCAACAGGAACAGGCTCACTGTATTCAACCTTTTGGTTTTTTTCCTCCTACCCTTGCTCTGCATATTACACCAATTGCTGCCTCTGTTCAGTAAGAAACCTGCACATATACCTTTAGATGACAGTTCTCACTGTGGGAACAATAAAGATCAAGCACATGTCAAAACAAGGAATTACTGTAGCAGAAAGCAGGATGTTCGTTTGAAAAGTGCAACAGAGTGAGACGTGTTCAGCACACGAATATAGCAGCATGGTCGTCTTACTGTATCAAGCAAGCCAGCAAGATAATTACAGTTTACGTAAATAAATGCAAAGTAGGAAATTTAGTTTAACCCAGCTGGGTACATAATGAGCCATTCTGCTGTAATATCCCTGGACTGGGGCATGTAAATAAGCTATGGGTAGAGGGGCTGTGTATAGTTACACTAGCCCACACACACACACCGCCCACTTTATTTAATTAAATAGTAAGTCACCATGGGGTGACTACATAAAGCAATAATATCCAATCTAGGACACTGCCGCTGCGTTCTTCCAGCAGGACAAGTTTGCTGGCAACTTTAACCATTCAAATCATTGCTGTTTGTGGGATCTCATTATGCACAAAATGACTGCCATGATTGCCTACATACTGTGCCGCACTGTGAGAGGTGCCGTCTTTCGGATAAGACATTAAACCGAGGCCCCGTCTGCTCTCTCAGGTGGACGTAAAAGATCCCATGGCACTATTTCGAAGAAGAGCAGGGGAGTTCTCCCCGGTGTCCTGGCCAATATTTATTCCTCAAATCAACACAACAAAAACAGATTATCTGGTCATTATCACATTGCTGTTTGTGGGAGCTTGCTGGGCGCAAATTGGCTGCCGCGTTTCCCACATTACAACAGTGACTACACTTCAAAAAGTACCTCATTGGCTGTAAAGCCCTTTGGGACGTCCCGAGGTTATGAAAGGCGCTGGAGAAATGCGAGTCTCTACATGTCAAAGCTGGATTGCTGAGGAGCAGAATAACTGAAGTAATGATGCAACTGCAGGAGGGGTGGGATATCAGGCTCAGGCTGGGCACTTCTTGCACGGTAGGGCGGGCTCAGGCTGGGCACTTCTTGCATGGTAGGGCGGGCTCAGGCTGGGCACTTCTTGCATGGTAGGGCGGGCTCAGGCTGGGCACTTCTTGCATGGTAGGGCGGGCTCAGGCTGGGCACTTCTTGCATGGTAGGGCGGGCTCAGGCTGGGCACTTCTTGCATGGTAGGGCGGGCTCAGGCTGGGCACTTCTTGCACGGTAGGGCGGGCTCAGGCTGGGCACTTCTTGCATGGTAGGGCGGGCTCAGGCTGGGCACTTCTTGCATGGTAGGGCGGGCTCAGGCTGGGCACTTCTTGCACGGTAGGGCGGGCTCAGGCTGGGCACTTCTTGCACGGTAGGGCGGGCTCAGGCTGGGCACTTCTTGCATGGTAGGGCGGGCTCAGGCTGGGCACTTCTTGCATGGTAGGGCGGGCTCAGGCTGGGCACTTCTTGCATGGTAGGGCGGGCTCAGGCTGGGCACTTCTTGCATGGTAGGGCGGGCTCAGGCTGGGCACTTCTTGCATGGTAGGGCGGGCTCAGGCTGGGCACTTCTTGCATGGTAGGGCGGGCTCAGGCTGGGCACTTCTTGCACGGTAGGGCGGGCTCAGGCTGGGCACTTCTTGCATGGTAGGGCGGGCTCAGGCTGGGCACTTCTTGCATGGTAGGGCGGGCTCAGGCTGGGCACTTCTTGCATGGTAGGGCGGGCTCAGGCTGGGCACTTCTTGCATGGTAGGGCGGGCTCAGGCTGGGCACTTCTTGCACGGTAGGGCGGGCTCAGGCTGGGCACTTCTTGCATGGTAGGGCGGGCTCAGGCTGGGCACTTCTTGCACGGTAGGGCGGGCTCAGGCTGGGCACTTCTTGCATGGTAGGGCGGGCTCAGGCTGGGCACTTCTTGCATGGTAGGGCGGGCTCAGGCTGGGCACTTCTTGCATGGTAGGGCGGGCTCAGGCTGGGCACTTCTTGCACGGTAGGGCGGGCTCAGGCTGGGCACTTCTTGCATGGTAGGGCGGGCTCAGGCTGGGCACTTCTTGCATGGTAGGGCGGGCTCAGGTTCTTGAGGGAACATCAACCAGTAGATACAGGGATCCTTTCAGAGAAGCCCCGGCAGCCCAAGGTTAAGATATATATATTTTCAACATGCTGCTTGAGCACATTATCCATCGTTGCAGCAGGCAGACAGCTCTCGGAAAGCAGGCAGTGCGTGCACAGCATGTGCAAGCACCAGCCTTAACATGATGCAGCCCTCATTATTGCCAAATGTTAGCTTGGCTCGCTGCTTGTGTTAAATGGCAAGTTTATTGCATGTTGAGCTGCACACTAGGCTAAAGTTCCAGGCTGCTGTGAAGCACTGCATTATACTCCCCCCCACCCCCCCTCGCACTCTCTCTCGTACTCGTGCACTCTCAGAATTTTACAGTCACGTTGATACACATGTGACATTCCTGATCACACACCTCTACCTCACATTATGCGAGGCTGGTTTTTGTCTGGCTTCCTGCCTCCAATTCCTCAAAGAATACTCTACACAACTGTGAGATGCGCACTTGAATTTAAAACAGACTCTTTCTCCATCCATACCTCCCCTTCAGAATCAACGTGGTCAAGTAGATCTCAGTCTGCCATACCCTGTAGCTGCTGTGAGTGCTGGGCCTGTGACTAATCCACAGAGACTTGTACTGAATAAAACACTGATGTGAAATGCATCAGACTCACCAGCACAGCTCAGACCCACACAGACAGAAACACAAACAGGATTAACAATCGATGTGAAAGGCAAAGGAGCTGCCTACCAGGCAAGAAGAACATTCGCTCTGCTTTATTTTCTTTCAGACACTGAAGGAACAGGAAACTGAGGTTGAGGGATGGGAGGTGGGAGCTGAAAATCTTTACCCATTCCTTCCCAAACTGTTCCTGTATCCCCACCACCACCCCCCTCCCGCCCCGCAAGTGCCCTCGCCTGAAGGTATTGGCCTGTGCTGGCATACAGTTCCAGAGGAATCCACTGCCTTCTGGTACTTTCCCCAATTCTTCATGGGCAAGTATAGATAGTGATTGTCAGCATTGTGTGTGTGTGGCCGGGGGTGGGTGGGGGGGGGCAGGGAGAAGAGAACATAGAACCGTATCTTATTCTATCCCCACCAATGTTCAGTGTAATTTTGTTTTGGGTTAAGGGGCTGCACAGCCCATTCAAAGTTCCGTGCGCGCGCGGTTTTCCCATTGAGAAACCAGCAAGCAGCCTGCACGGGAGCTTCAAACAGCTGCTGGACCCCACAGCTAAACGAGAACACTGGCCCCCACCCAACTGCCACGCACACCATCAGGAGAAGCTGGGCAGCAATCAGGAAGCGGTTGCACTCGCTGATTTTACCCTCTTCCCTTGCCCAGGAGAACTGTGGGCGATTGTCACGCTCCCACAAGCCTGGCTGAGTTCAGTGAACTCAACACCGATGATAATTTCGAGGACCTTCTTCGACAGTATAGTATTATAGAGGGTCGGTAACCAGAGGACACACATTTAAGGCAATTAGCAAAAGAACCAGGGGGGAAATGTGGAGATTTGTTTTTACGCAGCCAGTTGTTGTGATCTGGAATGCGCTGCCTGAAAGGGCGGTGGAAACAGATTCAATAGTAACTTTCAAAAGGGAACTGGATAAATACTTGAATCACAGAATGATACAGCACAGGAGGCCATTCGGCCCATCATGCCTGTGCCGGCTCTTTGAAAGAGCTATCCAGCTAGTCCCACTCCTCTGCTCTTTCCCCAGAACCCTGCAATTTTCTCTCCTTCAAGTATTTATCCAAGGGGAAGGGAAAAATGCTGATTTATATGATGGGCCAAATGGCCTTTCTTATCCATAAGTATCTTGTACTATCTGACCTTAAAATGGTGTGCTGCAGATTGCCCAGTAATTACATGGAATGTACAGCACGGACACAGGCCATTCCGCCCAACAGGTCCATCCCGGTGTTTCTGCTCCACACCAGCCTCCTCCCACCCTACTTCATCTCACCCCATCAATATATCCCTCTATTCCTGTCTCCCTCATGTGTCTGTGGAGCTTCCCCTTAATTGCATCTCTACTATTCGCCTCAACAACTCCCTGTGGTAGCGAGTTCCACATTCCCACCACTCTCTGGGTAAAGAATTACTTTCGAACACAATTTCTTCCAGTTTATAACACTCTTGACTGAAAAACCTAAATACTTTGGACAAGGACCGTACGATACTGCAGGTAGGGGCGGGGAGGATTACTGGAGAGAAGATATATTCAAACCGACACCAATTAACTTCAGAAAATATGGGTGAGTCTATTAGGCCAAGTAACCCCACTCTTTCCACAGACACTGCATAGAATCTGCGCTCTGATAGATTTTTCTACATAAGGGAAATCTCTGTATATGTCTCTCTCTCAGTACTACACCACACAACAGACTTTTTTAAAAAAGCATACGCAACCCTACTGGTTACTAAATCCCAGTTTATTGATAATGATCCACCAGGTGTCCTGCATCAGGTGAGACTCCACCTCAGTAACCTCCAGCTTATACCAATGTGCCTGGGCTGTTCAACTCCATCCTCTTCTTGAAATGTACAGCAAGTCAGCATGTGTTCTCTTTGTTCGAAAAGATAGTTTTCAAAACAAAAGCAATTCATTATTAAAACCAGATATATCCAGTCTCAATATATACTCATCACCATTCAGGATTTTTCATCGTTTTTGTTTGCTTCACAGAAACAGATTTGCAAAAAAAAAGTCACATTTAAGGGTTGTGTTTTAAAGCAAAGTGTATTATTAAAAATAAAGGTACTGAGACATAACGCTAATGAATTTAGTCTTTGCTGCTGTTTTCCCAAAATCTGTAAACAATTCAGTAACCTGGCTTGGTAATCAGTACACACCTCACACCCATTCTGTCGGGAAGTCCCTGGTCCCAGGCACTCAGCAAATATTGTGTGGCAGAGGCCCGTCCCTCGAGTAGTAAACACAGGGAGATAAAAACACAGACAGCCACACAGGCACTCAGTCAGATTTGAAACAGAAAGCTGCAAGGGAGAGCTTTAACCAGGCCCAGAGGGTTAGAATGCAGGGGGGGAGCTAAAAGCCAATTTCTTTAAGTCAAGCAAGACAACCCACTGATACGAGGAAGCGTAGCACCTTTATTATTTTTGTATTATTATGCAAAGACGAGTTACATTGAGTGAATGAAGTGAGTCCAGTTACAATGTCGCTCTTTGTTCATCTGCTGTGAAACAAAGCAGCTTAATAATCTGTATCTGGCCTTGTCTGCATTTGGAAAGACTGTAGAGGCTAGTGAGGGCACGTACAAAAAACACAAATATTCGGTTCAAATCACAAGGGGGTACTATTGTTAGATCGCTGAGTTAGGTTATCGTACAGTTAGACGTTGGGCAGTATGGCCACATCCCGAAATGTAAAACCCTCCGACTGATTACAGGGGTGAGTATCACCATTGTACTGGAAAAAAATCCTTAAACTTGTAAGAATACTGCTTCCCCTGAAAGTATAAAAAGAAAGACTTGCATTTATAAAGCACCTTTCACGACCTGAGGGAGTCCCAAAGCACTTTACAGCCAATGAAGCACTTTTTGAAGTGTGGTCAGTGTTGTAATGTAGGAAACATGGCAGCAATTTGTACACAGCAAGATCCCACAAACAGCAATGTGATAATGACCAGATAATCTGTTTTAGTGATGTTGATTGAGGGATAAATATTGGCCAGGACACCGGGGATAACTCCCCATGTCTTCTTTGAGATAGTGGCCATGGGATCTTTTACACCTACCTGAGAGAGCAGACAGGGCCTTGGCTTAACGTCTCATCTGAAAGGCGGCACCTCCGGGAGCGTCAGCCTAGATTTTTGTGCTCAAGTCTCTGGAGTGGGACCTGAACCCACAACCTGTTGACTCAGAGGCGAGGGTGCTGCCGGCTGACACGAAAGAACAAGAAAAGTGCTTAATGATTTTTACATAGGATTACAGCATAGAAACAGGCCATTCGGTCCAACCAGTCCATGCCGGTGTTTATGCTCCACTCGAGCCTCCTCCTGTCTTTCCTCCTCTAACTCTATCAGCATAACCCTCTATTCCCTTCTCCCTCATGTGCTTGTCTAGCCTCCCCTTAAATGCATCTATACTATTTGCTTCAACCACTCCCTGTGGTAGTGAGTTCCACATTCTCACCACTCTTTGGGTAAAGAAGTTTCTCCTGAATTCCCGATTTGATTTCTTGGTGACTATCTTACATTGATGGCCTCCAGTTTTGCTCTTCCCCACAAGTGGAAACATTCTCTCTCTATCCACTCTATCAAAACCTTTCATAATTTTAAAGACTTCTATTAGGTCACCCCTCGGCCTTCTCTTTTCAAGAGAAAAGAGACCCAGCCTGTTCATCCTTTCCTGATAGGTATACCCTCTCAGTTCTTGTATCATCTTTATAAATCTTTTTTGCACCCTCTCCAGTGTCTCTATATCCTTTTTATTAGCTGGCGACCAGAATTGTACGCAGCTTCTCAGTTCTGATATTCTAGTAAATCTTGTTTACACCTTCTCCAGTGCCTCTATGCAGTACTCCAAGTGTGGTCTAACCAAGGCTCGATACAGGTTTATCATAACTTCACTACTTTTCAATTCTTACCCTCTAGAAATAAACCCTAGTGCTTGGTTTGCTTTTTTTTTAAAATGGCCTTGTTAAGCTGTGTCGCTACTTTCAGTGATTTGTGTATTTATACTCCCAGATCCCTTTGCTCTTCTACCCCATTTAGATTCTTATTTTCCAGCATTTGAATAAGCAGATAAAAGTAAATGGATCAGAATTCAAAAAGTATTTTTTTTCTACTGTGGTGTTTACCCACAGGAGGACATGGAAGAGAAAACCCCCTCCCCAGCATCTCTCTCCGGAATTCTACTGCACCATTGGGCCTGTCAGAAATTCATTCATACTTAGCACTAGCTCAGGACAAGCTAGATTACCACCCAGCCCGTCAGCTCAATAAGCACTCTCGTTTCTGAGCCAGATGGCTACGGGTTGAAGCATCACTCCAGGACTTCACAACATAATGCAGGCTGACACTCCAGCAAAGTTATGAGGCAATGCCTCATTAAAGGCCGGAGATGCTGTCTTTTGATTGAGATGTTAAACCCAACATGTGTCTGTTTAAGTAAAATATTGAGAGGTCGCACAACACCAGGTTATAGTCCAACAGTTTTATTTGAAATCACGAGCTTTCGGAGCTCCTTCGTCGTCGAAGGAGTAGTAAGCTCCGAAAGCTTGTGATTTCAAATAAAACTGTTGGACTATAACCTGGTGTTGTGCGACCTCTCAATTTTGTCCACCCCATCTCCGCATCATAAGTAAAATATCCCATGGCACTATTCAAAGAAGACCAGGGATTTCTCTTAAAGCAAAAGGACGAAAGGTCACAGACCTGAACCGTGAACTCTGTTTCTCTCTCCACAGATGCTGCCTGAACTGCTGAGTGTTTCCAGCATTTTCTGCTTATAGTTCTCCTGATGCCCCTGGCCAACATCCCTCCCTCAACCAACTCCATCAGAAGTAGATCAGAAAGTCCAGGATTGCGTATGCTTTTTTACCAGCCTCATCAACTTGTCCTGCCACCATCAAAGATCTGCGTATGTGAACCCCGAGGTCTCTCTGTTCCTCCACCGCTTTTAACATTCTACCTCATCTCTGCTTAAAACTAAGGAACCCAGCAAAGACCTGTGGAGCAGGAACAAGTGGAAGAGAAGACAAGTAAACATAGGAGGGAGGGAGGAAGGGGGAGGGAGGTGAGCAGCTGCATAGATTTAAGGCGCAGGGAAATAATAAGCTGAAGTAAACAATGAGATGCGTCTTAATTTCAACAGGTGAGGTTGCAGGGAGGAAGAAAACTGTATCTAGGCAGATATCTTTGTAGAAACAAAACCAATAGAGGTTGGCTTTTAATTATCTATTCATAGCAGCTCCAATTTTTCAGACTTCATTTTTCAATCCATCAGAGTGCAGAATTTTTCAGATGCAAACTTCAAGCAGCCTTTGAAAAGTTGGAGAAATGTTATGCCAGTACAATTCACATCAGTGAGTCACTGTGTTGAATATTGAAGCTCATGAGCCTTCTAGACTCTCTCCCCCAACTCAGTGCAGGACTTTGTACATCCATCAGGACCAGGGTCTGAGACCAGCATAGAATTATTCTTGGATTGACTTAGGACAATATCCTGCTGGTGAGTTCTGGGCCTCCCTCTGTCCCTCACTCCCCTTCCTCCCTCTGTCCCTCACTCCCCTTCCTCCCCTCACTCCCCCTTCCTCCCTCTGTCCCTCACTCCCCCTTCCTCCCTCTGTCCCTCACTCCCCTTCCTCCCCTCACTCCCCCTTCCTTCCCTCTGTCTCTCACTCCCCTTCCTCCCCTCACTCCCCCTTCCTCCCTCTGTCCCTCACTCCCCCTTCCTCCCTCTGTCCCTCACTCCCCTTCCTCCCCTCACTCCCCCTTCCTTCCCTCTGTCTCTCACTCCCCTTCCTCCTCTCTGTCTCTCACTCCCCTTCCTCCCCTCTGTCCCTCACTCCCCTTCCTCCCCTCACTCCCCCTTCCTCCCCTCTGTCCCTCACTCCCCTTCCTCCCCTCACTCCCCCTTCCTCCCCTCTGTCCCTCACTCCTCTTCCTCCTCTCTGTCTCTCACTCCCCTTCCTCCTCTCTGTCTCTCACTCCCCTTCCTCCCCTCTGTCTCTCACTCCCCTTCCTCCTCTCTGTCTCTCACTCCCCTTCCTCCCCTCTGTCTCTCACTCCCCCTTCCTCCTCTCTGTCTCTCACTCCCCTTCCTCCCCTCTGTCTCTCACTCCCCTTCCTCCTCTCTGTCTCTCACTCCCCTTCCTCCCCTCTGTCTCTCACTCCCCTTCCTCCCCTCTGTCCCTCACTCCCCTTCCTCCCCTCACTCCCCCTTCCTCCCCTCTGTCTCTCACTCCCCCTTCCTCCTCTCTGTCTCTCACTCCCCTTCCTCCCCTCTGTCTCTCACTCCCCTTCCTCCTCTCTGTCTCTCACTCCCCTTCCTCCTCTCTGTCTCTCACTCCCCTTCCTCCCCTCTGTCTCTCATTCCCCTTCCTCCCCTCTGTCTCTCACTCCCCCTTCCTCACCTCTGTCCCTCACTCCCCGTCCTCTCCTCACTCCCCCTTCCTCCCCTCTGTCCCTCACTCCCCGTCCTCTCCTCACTCCCCCTTCCTCCCCTCTGTCTCTCACTCCCCTTCCTCCCCTCTGTCTCTCACTCCCCTTCCTCCCCTCTGTCTCTCACTCCCCTTCCTCCCCTCTGCCTCTCACTCCCCTTCCTCTCCTCACTCCCCCTTCCTCCCCTCTGTCTCTCACTCCCCTTCCTCCCCTCTGTCTCTCACTCCCCTTCCTCCCCTCTGTCTCTCACTCCCCGTCCTCTCCTCACTCCCCCTTCCTCCCCTCTGTCTCTCACTCCCCTTCCTCCCCTCTGTCTCTCACTCCCCCTTCCTCCCCTCTGTCCCTCACTCCCCTTCCTCCCCTCACTCCCCCTTCCTCCCCTCTGTCTCTCACTCCCCTTCCTCCTCTCTGTCTCTCACTCCCCTTTCCTCCCATCTGTCTCTTACTCCCCCTTCCTCCCTCTGTCTCTCACTCCCCTTTCCTCCCATCTGTCTCTCACTCCCCCTTCCTCCTCTCTATCTCTCACTCTCTCTGTCACCGACTCCTGTCCCTCACTTCTTTTTTCTACCCGACCCCATCTCTCATTCTCAGAGTGACTGGCAGTGGCTTGCACCATTACAAGTGACATAATTTGGCTTCTTTCCCACAACAGGGCTTGACAGGGTAGATGCTGAGAGGATGTTTCCCCTGGCTGGAGAGTCTAGAACCAGGGGTCACAGTCTCAGGATAAGGGGTCGGCCATTTAGGACTGAGATGAGGAGAAATTTCTTCACTCAGAGGCTGGTGAATCTTTGGAATTCTCTACCCCAGAGGGCTGTGGATGCTCAGTAGTTGAGTATATTCAAGACTGAGATCAATAGATTTTTGGACTCTAGGGGAATCAAGGGATATGGGGTTAGGGTGGAAAAGTGGAGTTGAGGTAGAAGGTCAACCATGATCTTATTGAATGGCGGAGCAGGCTCGAGGGGCCGAATGGCCGACTCCTGCTCCTATTTCTTCTGTTCTTATGACAGCGTGCTTTCAGTTTTGTGCTGGTGGTGGCGTTAATGATGTTCTCTGGCTGTCAGTTTATTTGCACACCAAGCATGCAATGCAAACCCCAACTCCCATCTGAATCCAAGTCATTGCGGTAAAATGCCCCCAACTCCGTACTTCTCCCCACCCCAATGAAACCCCTCTAATGGGTACCCATTGTTTCATCCCTTCAGCCCATTTCTTATCCATTCTACCACAAATCTCTACAGCTTTGAATTTAACGAATAGCCTTTCCTAATGGAAGTTTGTCAAAAATGTTTTTGGAAGTCAAGATTCATCGCAACTTAGGGCTTTCCACAGTCCCCAAGATCTTTGGTCAGGTTACATCTGCCCCTTCTGAACCCATGTTAACTGCTGTTTACTGGGTTATTATTGTATAGATAGTCCTCAAGGTTACTCCTGATAATCAATTAAATTATTTTACATGGAACAGAAGTAAGATTAATGAGTGCGTAATTGCCTGAGTCTGTTTTGTCCCCCGTTTTGATTATGGGCACCATGAGATGCCGAGTTTCAGGTTAGACCATATAACTCTGCGCACTTCTGCTAAATACACATCAGGGTTTTTTAATGAAAGTTCTTTGCTCCTATCTGTGGCTGATCAGAAAAATTCCGGTGTCAATTTCACACATTGATTTACAAGGTTGTGTCAATTACTTCAAATCAGCTTCAGGCAAGAAAATAAAAGCAGATTATGGCTGAAACCCAACACTGTTCAGGAGATTTAGAAAGAAATGTGCGGTATAAACCAGGATTGATGAGATTTAATTTTGTTCCTCAAACAGCATCCCTCCATTTTAGATTACTTTCACCAGTACAATGCAGATAGAAATGAAGGGCACCAACTACACCCTGTACAGACCTGACCTTAAAGCCAATTCCCCAACATAGTGCAGAAGGGCTGCTATGGAAAAAAGCATTGTGCCGCCAGAGAGAATCAAGCTTGAGGTTTGCTTTGCTAAATTTAAGAAAACACATTAACAGTTAGAGTTATTAGGGGCAAGCTCTCTCTACCAACAACAACAATAATTTGCATTTATATAGCGCCTTTAATGTAGTAAAGCATCCCCAGGCGCTTCACAGGAGCGATTATGAAACAAAATTTGACACTGAGCCAGATAAGGAGATATTAGGGCAGGTGATCAAAAGCTTGGTCAAAGAGGTAGGTTTTAAGGAGCGTCTTAAAGGAGGAGAGAGAGGTGGAGAGGTTTAGGGAGGGAATTCCAGAGTTTAGGGCCCCGGCAGCTGAAGGCACGGCCGCCAATGGTGGAGCGATTATAATCAGGGGATGCTCAAGAGGCCGGAATTAGAGGAACGCAGAGTCTGGTGCAAGTATCTAGAGCCAAGAATTGCACAAATCCTCAGCCTGCAAGGGCAAGTACTGTACCGAACCAAAGATAGGAAGAATTGCACAGATCCTCAGCAGGCAAGGGCAAGTACTGTACGGAACCAAAGATAGGAAGAATTGCACACATCCTCAGCCTGCAAGGGCAAGTACTGTACCGAACCAAAGATAGGAAGCGTAGATTTAAAAAAATGACCATAAGTGGACTATACCAAGAGGAATAAGAAAAACAAACTCGACACAGTCTGTAGGAGAAAGGTGAAGGAAACCACCAGGAAGAACTGAGGAGCCTCCAAATTTTAGCAATTTCACACAAAATGTTGAGGAAGTACTTTGAGAGAAAAAATCATCCCCTAGTCTTTCCTTAAATTGTTAAATTCTGATTAGCACCTATAATGTGCTGTGCATTTCGATGCTAATATGTACTAGCCATTCGGGTTGTTGTGCTTTTATCTGTCGGTTGATGCGTCTCAGGAATGGGTAATCCCACCTGCGTGCAATCCCTGATTATTGTCCATTATCAGGGATTGCACGCAGGTGGGATTACCCATTCCTGAGACGCATCAAGCGACAGATAAAAGCACAACAACCCGAATGGCTAGTACATATTAGCATCGAAATGCACAGCACGAAAGCAATGCTTTAATAATGGGAGCAGGGTACTAGCAGGCAGATACATGCACATTGCACAGACTGCACACTATATCAAATAGAATTTTAGATTAAAATTACATTATGCACATACTCAAAGTGCAGTTTCTTGTAAAAGTGAACACATCACAGCATTTGCAAATGTGTTGTTTTCAAGCCAAGAGTTGCTTAGGACCTAGCAATGCAGCCACAGAGAGAGAGAGAGAAAAGTACACAAAAACTCCTGGTAGTCCTGAGTGTGACTGCATCACACGATAGGGGGATGCTGAGCCACACTGACCAGGGAAGCTGCAAAAAGACTTGCATTTTTACAGCACCTTTCACACCCTCAGGACGTCCCAAAACACTTTACAGTCAATTAATTACTTTTTGAAGTGCAGTCACTGTTGTAATGTAGGAAACGTGGCAGCCAATTTGCGCACAGCAAGCTCCCACAAACATCAATGTGATAATGACCAGATCATCTGTTTTAGTGATGTTGATTGAGGGATAAATATTGGGCAGGTCACCGGGGGAACTTCCCATCTCTTTTTCAAAAAAGTGCCATGGGATCTTTTACATCCACCCGAGAGAGCAGACGGGGCCTCGGTTTAACATCTCATTTAAAAGACGGCACCTCTGACAGTGCAGTACTCCCTCAGCACTGCACTGGAGTGTCAGCTCAGATTTTTGTGCCCAGTCTCTCGAGTGGGACTATGAACCCACAACCTTCTGACTCAGAGGCGAAAGTGCTACCAACTGAGCCACGTTGGACAGTAACTCTTAGCCACAGCAGCCCTGGGCGTAGGAAGGGAACCATCAACCAGGGTTCCTGCTCCTGATCACTATCGTATGGCCTCTGTCAGAAGGCGCTTGTGCAGACATTACATGAGGGGAGGAGGAGGCTGGGCTGTGAGGGGAGGAGGCTGGGCTGTGAGGGGAGGAGGAGGCTGGGCTGTGAGGGGAGGAGGAGGCTGGGCTGTGAGGGGAGGAGGAGGCTGGGCTGTGAGGGGAGGAGGAGGCTGGGCTGTGAGGGGGGGAGGAGGCTGGGCTGTGAGGGGAGGAGGAGGCTGGGCTGTGAGGGGAGGAGGAGGCTGGGCTGTGAGGGGAGGAGGAGGCTGGGCTGTGAGGGGAGGAGGAGGCTGGGCTGTGAGGGGAGGAGGAGGCTGGGCTGTGAGGGGAGGAGGAGGCTGGGCTGTGAGGGGAGGAGGAGGCTGGGCTGTGAGGGGAGGAGGAGGCTGGGCTGTGAGGGGAGGAGGAGGCTGGGCTGTGAGGGGAGGAGGAGGCTGGGCTGTGAGGGGAGGAGGAGGCTGGGCTGTGAGGGGAGGAGGAGGCTGGGCTGTGAGGGGAGGAGGAGGCTGGGCTGTGAGGGGGGGAGGAGGCTGGGCTGTGAGGGGGGGAGGCTGGGCTGTGAGGGGAGGAGGAGGCTGGGCTGTGAGGGGGGGGGAGGCTGGGCTGTGAGGGGAGGAGGAGGCTGGGCTGTGAGGGGAGGAGGAGGCTGGGCTGTGAGGGGAGGAGGAGGCTGGGCTGTGAGGGGAGGAGGAGGCTGGGCTGTGAGGGGAGGAGGAGGCTGGGCTGTGAGGGGAGGAGGAGGCTGGGCTGTGAGGGGAGGAGGAGGCTGGGCTGTGAGGGGGGGAGGCTGGGCTGTGAGGGGGGGAGGCTGGGCTGTGAGGGGGGGGAGGCTGGGCTGTGAGGGGAGGAGGAGGCTGGGCTGTGAGGGGGGGAGGAGGCTGGGCTGTGACTGGTGAACAGCCCGCTGACCCTCACTGGTTCAGCTCACACATGAAGGATGGCCACTTGGGGACTGTACCCAAGCAAGAGGCAGCACCTGCAGGTACGGAGGGAAGAAAGAGGGAAACATTAAGACGGCCGTCACAATACGTATGGAGCCCTGGATACATAAGCTGATGTTTGCAGCTCTGACTGAACAGCTGTTATGGTAGATTATTGTGGTTATTTTGAGCAGATCAGATGGATTTCAGCCTCCTCGGCATGACTCAGACAGACAGCGGGTTTGCTTGTCGTCAGAGATTTAAAAACTCCAGTCCTACAGCTGCTCCGCAATAAAACAGTCACCATGTGAGCTGAGCGAGAGAGAGACCTACCTCGCTAACCTTCCACCATCAGTTGGAAGGAGGGGAGTGTGAGATCAGGAACAGTTAGTTAGTGCACTGATACCAACAACCCTCCACCCCACTCTGAAGCTCATTTATATTACAGTGCCATTTCTCCTTGAAGCATTTCTATCAGGTATTATAAAGGTCTTCAGTTGGAATCTGGGAGCCCAGTGTCCCAGGACAGAGGCCAGGGCAATGGGTGTACAAGCAGTTCCCAAAGAAACTTGAGAAGTATTGGGGTATGGTAGAGTAGTGGTTCTCTTACTAGTAATTCCAGAGAACGTGAGTTCAAATCCCACTCCGGCAGTTTGAGTTTTTGAATTCAGTTTTTTTTTAAATCTGGAAATAAAAAGCTGGTCTCAGTAAAAGTGACCATGAAACTGTCGGTTTGTTGTAAAAACCCAACTGGTTCACGAATGTCCTTTAGGGAAGGAAACCTGCCGTCCTTACCCAGTCTGGGCCTACATGTGACTCCAGTCCCACACCAATGTGGTTGACTCTTAACCGCCCTCTGAAGTGTATTTAACTGCTACACCACATGGACTGCAGCGGTTCAAGAAGGCGGCCCACCACCACCTTCTCAGGGCAACTAAGGGATGGGCAATAAATGCCGGCCTTGCCAGTGACGCCCACATCCCGAGAATTTTTTTTTTAAATGAGTTGCTTCTGCTAGAACTTGAATGCGTATGCACATTGGGAAAACAATGTGGCGATTTTCGACAGCTCCTTTAGGCACTAAAGAGCCTTCGAGGTGGCCAAGATGGGGTCTTGAGCTGCAACGTGGGTTCAGCCTGCGTTTAGCGCAAGGTGCCATCTTGGTAAAGGAGTTGGAGCGCGCGCTAGCAACAGCCGCCCAGAGGATCGTTAAGGGGCTGATTGCTACTTAAATTGCCTGCTAGCGCCCATTAAGGAGGCTGCACGACATTTGGTGGATAGCGCTTCAACTAACGCCCTCTGCTAACAGTGACCAGCTGATTGGGAGTAAACAAGTTGTTGTCGAGGGTTTCAAACGCTACTTAAAGGTATATCGCCTTTGACTATAGCAAAATACTGCGGATGCTGGAAAATTGAAACAACAACAGAAAACGCTGGAAAAACTCAGCAGGCCAGGCAACATCCGTGGAGAGAGAAACAGAGTTAACGTTTCAGGTCGAAACCCTTCGTCAGAACGGAGAAAAGAGCAGGAAATGAAACAGATAAAAATGCAAGGGGGAGGCTGGCGGGAGGAATAACTATGGTAAGTAGAGACATTAAGAGATGCTCAAGGGAAGACGAGATGGTAATGGGACAGGTTAAGAAACAAAAGGTGAAGTGTGAAATGCTGGCAGAATGAGAGACAGCTGCCGTAGGGGGAGAGAGAGAAAAAAAAGGAAAAAGGCACGAACCGAAAGGGTGGATAAAATGTATATATATATATATATATATGTGGTGGGGGCCGAGGTTATGATCTGAAATTGTTGAACTCGATGTTGAGTCCAGAGGGCTGTAGGGTGCCTAAACGAAAGATGAGGTGCTGTTCCTTGAGCTTACGCTGAGCTTCCGTGGAACAATGCAAGAGGCCGAGGACGGTGAGGTCTGAGTGGGCGTGGAGAGGTGAACTAAAATGACATGCGACCGGAAGCTCGGGGTCACCCTTACGGACTGAACGGAGGTGTTCCGCAAAGCGGTCACCCAATCTGCGTTTGGTCTCCCCAATCTAGAGGAGACCACATCGTGAGCAGCGAATACAGTATACTAGATTGCAAGAAGTACAAGTAAATCGCTGTTTCACCTGGAAGGGGTGTTTGGGGCCCTGGAGAGTGGGAAGGGGGGAGGTATAAGGGCAGGTGTTGCATCTCCTGCGCTTGCACGGGAAGGTGCCGGGCGAGGGGGAAGGGGTGCTGGGGGTGATAGAGGAGTGGACTAGGGTGTCGCGGAGGGAGCGGTCCCTTCGGAATGCTGAAGGGGGTGGTGAGGGGAAGATACGTTTGGTGGTGGGATCACGTTGGAGGTGGCGGAAATGGCGGAGGATGATCCGTTGAATGTGGAGGCTGGTGGGGTGAAAGGTGAGGACAAGGGGAACTCTATCGTGGTTCCGGGAGGGAGGGGCCGGGGTGAGGGCAGAAGTGCGGGAGATAGAACGGACACGGTCGAGGGCCGTGTCGACCACGGTAGAGGGGAATCCTCGGTTGAGGAAAAAGGAAGACATGTCGGAAGCACTGGTATGGAAGGTGGCATCGTCGGAGCAGATGCGGCGGAGACGGAGAAACTGGGAGAAGGGAATAGAGTCCTTACAGGAGGCGGGGTGGGAGGAAGTGTAGTCCAGGTAGCTGTGGGAGTCAGTGGGCTTGTAGTGAATGTTGGTCAATAACCTATCCCCAGAGATGGAGACGGAGAAGTCGAGGAAGGGAAGGGAAGAGTCGGAGATGGACCATGTGAAGGTGAGGGAAGGGTGGAAATTGGAGGCAAAGTGAATGAAATTGTCTAGTTCAGGCCGAGAGCAGGAAACGGCATCGATACAGTCGTCAATGTACCGGAAAAAGAGGTGAGGGAGGGGACCCGAGTAGGACTGGAACAAAGAGTGTTCCACATATCCCACGAAAAGGCAGGCACAGCTAGGACCCATGCGGGTACCCATAGCAACACCTTTGATTTGGAGGAAATGAGTGGAGTCAAAGGAGAAGTTGTTCAATGTGAGAACAAGTTCAGCCAGGCGGAGGAGGGTGGTGGTGGTGGATGGGGACTGGTTGGGCCTCTGTTCAAGGAAGAAGCGGAGCGCCCTCAGGCCATCCTGGTGGGGGATGGAGGTGTAGAGGGATTGTACGTCCATGGTGAAAAGGAGGCGGTTGGGGCCAGGAAACTGGAAACTGTTAAAGTGGCGGAGGGCGTCAGAGGAATCGCGGATGTAGGTGGGAAGAGACTGGACAAGGGGAGAAAAAATAGAGTCGAGATAGGAAGAGATAAGTTCTGTGGGGCAAGAACAGGCTGAAACGATGGGTCTACCAGGGCAGTCCTGTTTGTGGATCTTGGGAAGGAGGTAGAAGCGGGCTGTGCGGGGTTGGGGAACTAAGGTTGGTGGCCGTGGGGGGAAGATCTCCAGAGGAGATGAGGTCAGTGACAGTCTTGGAAACGGTGGCTTGATGTTCGGTAGTGGGGTCATGGTCCAGGTGGAGGTAGGAGGAGGTGTTGGAGAGTTGGCGTTCAGCTTCCGCTAGGTAGAGGTCGGTTCGCCAAACAACAACAGCACCACCCTTGTCAGCAGGTTTAATGACAATGTCGGGGTTGGATCGGAGAGAATGGAGTGCTGCAAGTTCAGAGGGAGGTATGTTGGAGTGCGTGAGGGGAGCAGAGAAATTGAGATGGCCGATGTCACGGCGGCAGTTAGCGATGAAAAGATCTAGAGAGGGTAAGAGGCTAGAGGGAGGGGTCCAGGTGGGCCTTTTACTGTTCACTTGCTGCTGGAGGTTTGAAGAGGACTTTTGAAACAGATCAGGAGACTTTCTGGAACAGTTTGTCAAGACTTCACCAACACTCGAGCAATATTTATTCCGGAAATTCTCTGAGGTCTTCACCTAAAAAGAGTGAGTGCTGAGCTACTCCATCTTATTGGAGTCACCAGGAGAAAGGGAGTGCTTGGTCATGGGCATCTTGCTAGGGGTCCCCCCTTGGTCTGGACGAGGAATGGGAGGAGGTCATGAGGCCAGGCACAGCAGCACCAGCTGCTGCAGGAGAGAGGGACAGGAGGGCGAGGTGGACTCCTGCTCCCTTGCAGGTACAGAACATCCCTCCTCTTCTGGACCTCCTCCACCAGGACCTCCAGTGCCGTGACAGAGAACCCGTGCGCCCTCTCCCTCGGTCCCTGAGCCATCCTCAAACCGGCCGCTGTGTGTCAGCCAGCGCACTCCACACCTTCAGTGGAAGTGGGTGCGAGGAGCCCACATATACTGCTCCATGGAAACTGCTTCTAATCAGTGCTCGAGTGCTCAACCTGCCGATATCTGAATTAGCACCTCCAGGCAAGTTCAAATTAAGGTAATCAGAAAGAAAGAAAGTCTTGCATTTATATAGCACCTTTCACGACCACCAGATGTCTCAAAGCGCTTTACAGCCAATGAAGTACTTTCGAAGTGTAGTCACTGTTGTAATGTAGGAAATGCGGCAGCCCATTTGTGCACAGCAAGCTCCCACAAACAGCAATGTGATAATGACCAGATCATCTGTTTTAGTGATGTTGATTGAGGGATAAATATTGGCCCCAGGACACCAGGGAGAACTCTCCTGCTGTTCTTCAAACAGTGCCATGGGATCTTTTACATCCACCTGAGAGGGCAGATGGGGCCTCGGTTTAACATCTCATCCGAAAGACGGCACCTCCGACAGTGCAGCACCCCCTCAGCACTGCATTGGAGTGTCAGCCTGGATTTTTGTGCTCAAGTCTCTGGAGTGGGGCTTGAACACACGACCTTTTGACTCAGAGGCGAGAGAGAGAGTGCTGCCCACTGAGCCACAGCTGAATCAGCAATTAGGCCCAAAAATGTGTGCTAAAACCAGACTTTCAAACAGGTATGTCTTATTAGCACAGTACCCATTCAGCGCCTGTTTTGCATAAGAATTAGGAGCAGGAGTTGGCCATTTGGCCCCTCGAGCCTCCGCCATTCAACAAGATCATGGCTGATATTCTACCTCATCTCCACCTTCCCACACTATCCCCATATCCCTTAATTCCCTTCGTTCCCAAAAATATATCGACCTCTGTCTTGAATATTAGGCAGAGCAGCTGTACTGAGGGAGTGCTGCACTGTCGGAGGTGCCGTCTTTCAGATGAGACGTTAAACCGAGGCCCCGTCTGCTCTCTGAGGTGGACTTAAAAAGATCCCACGGCACTATTTTGAAGAAGAGCAGGGGAGTTCTCCCCGGTGTCCTGGGGCTAATATTTATCCCTCAATCAACATAACAAACACAGATTATCTGCTCATTATCACATTGCTGTTTGTGGGAGCTTGCTGTGCACAAATTGGCTGCCACGTTTCCTACATTACAACAGTGACTACACTTCAAAAAGTACTTCATTGGCTGTGAAGCGCTTTGGGACATCCGGTGGTCTGGTACAAGCCTTTCTTTTTTAACTCTGCTTGGACTTATTTTTAACTTTAAGAAGCGCTCCATAGAAAAGCAGATGGGGTGCACGGGACTTATCGAACAACGAGGAATCGGCAGGTTACAGACTGTGCAGCAAACTGCAACCTCCCCAAGAAACAAATCCAACCCGTCAGCATCTTGTCGGATGAGGGCTAGGACTCTAGCTCGTAGTCAGTCAATGTCAACACTCGCTATGTCTCAGCTCCATTAAGCTTTCTGCAGTATAATCAAAGATGTGGGGGCTGTTCCTTACAGTCCGGTTGGTATTAATCACCCTACTCTGTTTGAAATTCGCATTTAGCACCAGCAACTAACTCGTCTAGGTCACAATGTGCTAAGGGAGAATGTTTTATGAATAAATTAAGCACAACCCGTAACAGGTATGAAATAGGCTGTAAAGATTTTAAGAACCGTACTCATGAGATTAAGGCTTTTTGAATTTATCACCTCGTACAATCTTAAAAGTGTTAGCAATTGTAAAAGGACAGGCTGGCTCACGGGCTTTTAGGTTTTATTACGGTCCTCGTTTTCTGGATGCTATAGTCACTGATAACAGTTATAGCTGCCAACATCAGCACTGGTGAACTGAACGTTGACAAACCAGAACATTTGTCCCCAGTTGATAGTGGCCTTTGTCTATTTAATTTGCCTGTAGGTTTGGAAAACAGTAATTAATTTCTTTAATGATCCCTGAAGTACTGAAGGAAGATGCCACTGATGAATTTTCCAAGTGAGTCCTGCTAATGACTCGTACCCTTGGACAAAGAGAAAGAGAAGGAAGGCTCCCAGCGACACGGGAATGGGAATTGGAAGGTTAGCACCGCCTCCAAAGCACAAGCTGGAGTTAGACTAGCACTTTGATTATATTAGGAGCTGGCTGCCGGCTGCCCATGGAAAAACTCCTCGAGGGAAAAATTGGGTTGCTTTGCGCCTCCTGTTAGCGCCCCGAGGAGGTGCTAACGGGGCGCAAAGCACCTAGCGCCCGGGCACGGCGCCGCTAAAGCCTCCCGGGAAATTCAGCGGGAGGTTAGCAGTGGCGGTAGCCGGTAACGACCCGCGGCGCTGTGCCTCCGGCGATGAAGTCATCACCGTGCACAGCGCCCCGCTCGCAAACTTCGCTCGCGGCCCCTGACCTACCGTTATGTCCGACAGGGTCAGGGTGCCGTGTTTGCGGCCGGGGTGGCGTAAATTAAAGGGCAGGTGCCAGGCGGCCATTTTTTTTGGGCAGCCTGCCAGCACCTGCCCCCTCGCGCCTCCTCCTGCGGGGTGCCGGCCGCGATCGGTCAGCCCGGCTCTCCTCCTCTTGAGTGCCGGGCTCTTTTGCTGGCACCCCACTCCCCGGTGGTCTAGCAGGGCCCTGGTGCCCCTCCCCTTTAATCAGGGGAGGGAGGCCTGTAGTACCACGGCGCTACGTGCAACATTTGCTTTTTTCCTTAGGGCCTTGTGAAGCTCCTTGGGAATTTATTTCTACTTTAAAGGCAAAATCGCCGCGATATTCAGTGGGAGCACGCCAAGAGGGAGGGGGAGCGCTTCCAGTAACACCCCGCCTCCTGCTTAGGGCGCTACCATTCAATTTTGGGCGTGGGGGCACTAACGTTTTTGGGGCGTTAAAAGTAGCGTCCCGGCGAAGTTAGCGCCCCAAAGGGGGCGCGAGTCAATTTTCCCCCCTAATGTTTTTGCTGTTGGAGGTGACGCACTTCACCGGATTAGTTGGGCTTCAGCTGCACCAGCAGTCAACCTGCAGGACAGCACGGCACCAGCGACCAGTAAACAACATGGCTGCCGGCGGACCAAGCCGCTGAAGCACTCACCCTGCCCCAACCACTCCCCCCACCACCGACAGCACCAGCGACACTGCTGCCAGCGAGTCCAGTAACACCGACACCAGCGACACTGCTGCCAGTGAGTCCAGTAACACCGACACCAGCGACACCGACACCAGCGACACTGCTGCCAGTGAGTCCAGCAACACCGACACCAGCAACACCGACACCGCTGCCAGCGAGTCCAGTAACACCGACACCAGTGACACCGCTGCCAGCGAGTCCTGTAACACCGACACCAGTGACACCGCTGCCAGCGAGTCCAGTAACACCAACACCAGCGACACTGCTGCCAGTGAGTCCAGCAACACCGACACCAGCGACACCGACACCAGCGACACTGCTGCCAGTGAGTCCAGCAACACCGACACCAGCAACACCGACACCGCTGCCAGCGAGTCCAGTAACACCGACACCAGTGACACCGCTGCCAGCGAGTCCAGTAACACCGACACCAGTGACACCGCTGCCAGCGAGTCCAGTAACACCGACACCAGTGACACCGCTGCCAGCGAGTCCAGTAACACCGACACCAGTGACACCGCTGCCAGCGAGTCCTGTAACACCGACACCAGTGACACCGCTGCCAGCGAGTCCAGTAACACCGACACCAGTGACACCGCTGCCAGCGAGTCCAGTAACACCGACACCAGCGACACTGCTGCCAGTGAGTCCAGCAACACCGACACCACCGACACCGACACCGCTGCCAGTGAGTCCAGTAACACCGACACCAGCGACACCGCTGCCAGCGAGTCCAGCAACACCGACACCGACACCGCTGCCAGTGAGTCCAGTAACACCGACACCAGCGACACCGCTGCCAGTGAGTCCAGCAACACCGACACCACCGACACCGACACCGCTGCCAGTGAGTCCAGCAACACCTCCAATAATTTGCAATGACATTGTGCCTTTAAAGTAGAAAACATTTCCCAAGGAGCTTCACAGGGCCCTGAGGAAAAAAGCAAATGTCGAACCAAAACAAATTTTAGGAGGGGTGACCGAAAGGTTGGTCAAAGAAGTGGGTTTTAAGGAGGAGTCTTAAAGGAGAGGGAAGTGGGGAGATACAGGGGTTTAGGGAGGGAATTCCAGAGTGTGGGGCCTAGGTGGCTGAAGGCACGGCCGCCAATGGTGGGGTGAAGGCAGGGGTTGGGGGGGAAATATACAAAAGTCTGGAGTCAGAGGAATGCATGTTAATTGAGTATGTTTTATTCAAAGGGCCTGTAACGTTACTTCAACTGCAAACAGCGTGTGTGGGTCGGGCGTGACGAGGTAGAGCGAAGGAGGTTTCTGTGATCTAGCAGCAGTGATGTGAAATACCAACCTTTGCAAAGGTCTGAGTGTGCTCACTGCCTCTGAAACACATCAGATGGTGTGAGGCGGTTTGAGTTAAAACCAAGGTGCACATCAATCTCTTGTTAATATGAGTATGGTGTTGCAAATTGCAAATGGTTGCTGCAATGTAAACAGACAAATGTTTCATCCTGATAAAGATACGCAATTAGCCACTGTGTGTCTGCTAACGCGTAAATGAAGTGGAGCTTGCAAAACAGAATGCAAACATCATGTGTCTCCATCTTTGCCTCATTAGAAGATTGTGTTTAATTGATCGTTGTAGGAAACATTTGAAATACAATGTCATTAAGCGTTATTGACTGCATTTGTGGATATGACCTCATCAATTCTAATCTGATCACCCAACTTAATTTTTAATTGTATTTGTGAATTTTGATCTCATCCCATCTGGCTAGTAATCTGATTCAAAGGACATTAATTGGATGAGAATAAGATCTGTGGGTTCTGAGAATGTGGGAACCTGATCATAGATTCAGAAGGGAGAGAAGCAAAGCTGGAAATGAAAGGCAGTAAATTAGTAAGTGAAGGCTAGAAAATAGACTACAAAGGGGTTTGGCAGTGCTTAATGGTATATTCTTCAATGCAAGGAGTCTAGTGAATAAGGCAGATGAGCTGAGGGCACAGATAGACATGTGGGAGTATGATATAGCTATTACTGAAACATGGTTGAAAGAAGGGCAGGAATGGCAGCTCAACATTCCTGGTTACAGGGTTTTCAGACGAGATAGAGAGGGGGATAAAAAAAGGAGGGGGTTGCAATATTGATTAAAGAAACAATTACAGCTGTGAGGAGGGATGATATGTTAAAAGAATCATCAAATGAGGCCCTATGGGTTGAACTGAAGAACAAAAAAGGGGCAATTACACTGCTGGGAGTCTACTATAGACCCCCAATAGTCAGAGGGAGATAGAAGAGCAAATATTTAGGCACATTTCTGAGAAGTGCAAAAACAATAGGGCAGTAATAGTAGGGGATTTCAACTACCCTAACATTAACTGGGATAGAATCAGTGTAAAAGGTATAGAGGGTGCATTCCAGAGAACTTTTTTAGCCAGTACGTAGCAAGTCCAACAAGAGAGGGGGTGATTCTGGACTTAGTTTTAAGGAATGAAGCTGGGCAGGTGAAAGGGGTATCAGTGGGAGAGCATTTGGTGGTAGTGATCATAATTCAGTTAGATTTAGCGCAGTTATGGATAAGGACAAAGATAGACCAGGAGTAAAAGTTCTCGATTGGGGAAAGGCCAATTTTACTAAGCTGAGATGTGATTTAGCAAAAGTGGACTGGAAACAGGTGCTTGAAGGTAAATCAGTATCAGAGCAGTGGGAGGCATTCAAGGAGGAATCATAGAAAGTTACACCACGGAAGGAGGCCATTTCGGCCCATTGTGTCCGCACCGGCCAACAAAGAGCTATCCAGCCTAATCCCACTTCCCAGCTCTTGGTCCGTAGCCCTGCAGGTTACAGCATCCCAAGTGCACATCCAAGTACTTTTTAAATGTGGTTAGGGTTCCTGCCTCTACCACCCTTTCAGGCAGTGAGTTCCAGACCCCCACAACCCTCTGGGTGAAGAAATTTCCCCTCAAATCCCCTCTTAACCTTCCACCAATTACTTTAAATCTGTGCCCCCTGGTTTTTGACCCCTCTGCTAAGGGAAATAGGTCCTTTCTATCCACTTTATCTATGCCCCTCATAATTTTATACACCTCAATAAGGTCTCCCCTCAGCCTCCTCTGTTCCAAGGAAAACAGACCCAGCCTATCCAGTCTTTCCTCATAGCTAAGATTCTCTACTCCCGGCAACATCCTTGTAAAACTCCTCTGTACCCTCTCTAGTGCAATCACATCTTTCCTGTAATGTGGTGACCAGAACTGCACGCAGTACTCTAGCTGAGGCCTAACTAGTGTTTTATACAGTTGAAACATAACCCCCCTGCTCTTGTATTCTATGCCACGGCTAATAAAGGCAAGTATTCTGTATGCCTTCTTAACCACCTTATCTACTTGGCCTGCTACCTTCAGGGATCTGTGGACATGCACTCCAAGGTCCCTTTGTTCCTCTACACTACTCAGTGTCCTACCATTTAATGGCCCAGAAATTTGACTCTGAGGCTTGCCGTGGATGTAAGGATCGCGTGCGATATCACACTCCACGCCGGCCGTTGTGTTTTGGGCCCACAGGAACTTTGGGTCCTGGGCCTCTCCCTGGTGCCGGCGCGCAGTGTGTGCGTGTCTCAGGGGCGCAGTTAGTGCGATGCGACCTCTGGGATCACGTGGGCCATGGAGAGCCAATGGCAGCAGACTATCTTTCATTCATAGATTTGACAGGAGACATGTCAAATCTGTGAATTGAAAGAGACCCCAAAAGAACAGCTAAACCTCAAATAAAATTTTTTTAAAACCCATTACATTAATAAAATAACTATAGTTAAATAAATTAACCACTTTAAACAAAAATTAAAATAAAAAATTTTTTTTTTAAAAAAAGTTATAAAAATAAACTTACCTTTCTTTAAAGTCTCTAAAAAAGATAAACCTGTTGAAAAAAATTAAAAATTGGCCCAAAAATTAGTGTCTCTACGCGAGAGTACGCACTGCGTACTCTCGCGTATTCTGTCTCCAATTGCCGGTTTTCTGCATGCCCTGCGCATGCGCTGAAAACCGGCACTTGGTGAATGGAAAAGGGGGCGGGTCCTAGGTGAACCGCGTGCGCGCTACAGGCTGCGCGCACGCTGTGCACTTAGTGGTTTCAACGCGCAGGTAAGTACGGAAGATTTTACACATAAAAAAAGGAGGAGTAAGACCCACTTTTAACAAGGTAAGTAGTGAATTAAGTATTATTTTGAATTTTTTTTAACAGGTATATCTTTTTTAGAGACTTTAAAGACAGGTAAGTTTATTTTTATAACTTTTTAAAAGATTTTAAATTTTTTCAAAAATTTAATTTTTTATTTAAAATGATTAATTTATTTAACTATACTTATTTTATTAATGTGATGGTTTTTTTAAATTTAATTGAGGTTTAGCTGTTCTTTTGGGGGGGTGTAAGATTCATAGATTTCACAGCACGTATGTGAAAGTTATGAATGGAAGATGGTGTGCTGCCATTGGCTCTAACTGAGTCACGTGATCCCACAGCTCGCACGAATTAACTACGCCTGTGGGATACGCAAGCCCAGCACAGCAGCTGTCCAGAACATCAAGTTCGTGCGAGCTGGAACTGAAAAAGCCAACGCGCAGTGAGAGATCGCGGGGAAGCCTTACCCTCGCACGAAGGCTTCCTCACGAATTTTTGGGCCATTATACTTAATTAACTACTTACCTTGTTCAAAAGGGGTCTTACGCCTCCTTTTTACATGTGTATAATCTTCCATACTTACCCTCGCGTTGAAACCTGAAAAAAAACCTAAGTGTGCTGCGTGCGCACAGCCTGTAGTGCGCACGCGGTTCACCTAGGAACCGCCCCCTTCGCCATACCGGAAGTGCCGGTTTCCCGCGCATGCGCAGTGCATGCAGGAAACCGGCACTTCGGGATCTAATACGGGTGAGTACACAGTGCGTACTCTCCTGTATTAGGCCGAATTTTTGGGCCAATATGTATTCCCTTTCATTGTTAGCCCTCCCCGAATGCATTACCTCACACTTCTCCGGATTGAATTCCATTTGCCACTGTTCTGCCCACCTGACCAATTTATTGATATCTTCCTGCAGTCTACAGCTTCCTTCTTCAGTATCAATCACACAGCCGATTTTAGTATCATCTGCAAACTTCTTAATCATACCCCCTATATCGGCGAGACCATGCAGACACTGAGACAACGTATGAACGGACACCGCGCAACAATCGCCAGGCAGGAGGGTTGCCTCCCAGTCGGGGAACACTTCAGCAGCCAGGGGCATTCAGCCTCGGATATGCGGGTAAGCGTTCTCCAAGGCGGCCTTCGAGATACACGACAGCGCAAAATCATAGAGCAGAAACTGATAGCCAAGTTCCGCACTCATGAGGATGGCCTCAATCGCGATATCGGGTTCATGTCACGATACAGAACGTGACTTGACATCATGGCCGGTCTTCCCAGGTGTTTTTTTTTTTAAAAAGACTAACACAAGAACCTACACAGATTGACAGGATATGCAGCCAGCAGGTGGTTTGACACGTTGGACCCCCTGGGACACATCTCATTGTCTTGGCTGTGCTCTTTGATGTAGGAAAGATTTGAATATATTTTGTCTGTGTTTAAATTGTGAATTCTGGGAGATTCTCTCACTGCTAACTTACCTGACGAAGGAGCGAACTGTTCCGAAAGCTTGTAAAATTAAATAAATCTGTTGGACTATAACCTGGTGTTGTGCGACTTCTCATTTTTGTCCACCCCAGTCCAACGCCGGCATCTCCACATCATGACCCCTATATTCAAGTCTAGATCATTGATATATACCACAATAAGCAAGGGACCTAGTACTGAGGAGATACTGAGGGTTCAGAGCAAATATGTTCCCACAAAGAAAAAGGGTGGGACTCCCAAATCTAGAGCCCCCTGGATGTCAAGGGGCATACAGGGTAGGATAAAGCAAAAAAGGGAAGCTTATATCAGATACCGAGAGCTCAATACTGCAGAAAGCTGAGAGGAGTACAGAAAGTGCAGGGGTGAAATTAAAAAGGAAATTAGGAAAGTGAAGCAAGGACAGGAAAAAATATTGGCAAGTAAAATCAAGGAAAACCCAAAGATGTTTTATAAACACATAAAGAGCGAGAGAATAACTAAAGAAATAGTAGGGCCTATTAGAGACCATAAAGGAAGCTTGTGTGTGGAGGCGGAAGACGTGGGTATGGTCCTCAACGAATACTTTGTGTCTGTCTTCACAAAAGAGAGGGACGATGCAGACATTGCAGTTAAGGACGAGGAGTGTGAAATATTAGATGAGATAAACAGTGAGAGAGGAAGTATTAAGGGGTTTAGCATCTTTGAAAGTAGATAAATCACCAGGCTCGGATGAAATGTATCCCAGGCTGTTAAGAGAAGCAAGGGAGGAAATAGCGGAAGCTCTGACCATCAGCTTTCAATCCACTCCAGCTACAGGTGTGGTACCAGAGGACTGGAGGACTGCTAATGTTGTACCGTTGTTTAAAAAGGGAGAAAGGGATAGACCAAGTAATTACAGGCCAGTCAGCTTAACCTCGGTGGTGGGCAAATTGTTGGAAGAAATTCTGAGAGACAGTATTAATCGTCATTTAGAAAGGCATGGATTAATTAAGGGTAGTCAGCATGGATTTGTTAAGGGGAGGTCGTGTCTGACTAACTTGATTGAATTTTTTGAGGAGGTAACAAGGAGGGTCGATGAGGGTAGTGTATTTGATGTAGTCTACATGGATTTTAGCAAAGCTTTTGACAAGGTCCCACATGGCAGACTGGTCAGAAAAGTAAAAGCCCATGGGATCCAAGGGAAAGTGGCAAGTTGGATCCAAAATTGGCTCAGTGGCAGGAAGCAAAGGGTAATGGTCGACGGGTGTTTTTGTGACTGGAAGGCTGTTTCCAGTGGGATTCCGCAGGGCTCAGTACTAGGTCCCTTGCTTTTTGTGGTATACATTAATAATTTAGACTTCAATGTAGGGGGTATGATTAAGAAGTTTGCAAATGATACAAAAATTGGCTGTGTGGATGGTAGTGAGGAAGAAAGCTGTAGACTGCAGGAAGATATGAATGGACTGGTCAGGTGGGCAGAAAAGTGGCAAATAGAATTCAATCTGGAGAAGTGTGAGGTAATGCATTTGGGGAGGGCTAGCAAGGCAAGGGAATACACAATAAATGGTAGGATACTGAGAAGTGTAGAGTGCATGTCCACAGATCCCTGAAGGTAGCAGGACAGGTAGATAAGGTGGTTAAGAAGGCATATGGGATACTTTCCTTTATTAGCCGATTCATAGGGGAAATAGGGGGAATAATTCGGTTGCTTTGCGCCTCTTGTTAGCAAGAGGGCGCTAATGTGGCGCAAAGCAACTAGTGCCCGGGCGCAGCGATGTTTGCGCCGCTCGTGAAATTGACTAGACATTTTGCGGCGGCGCTAAACACTACCGCCACGATCTCCTGCACCAACAGATCATGACATCAGTCGAGCGTGCAACGCCCTGGACCGGATATTGAGTGGCGCCCCCTGCCTTATCGCCTGCCGCTAGCAACGACAGGTTGAGGGGAACGTTTTGCAGTTGGGAAGGGACTGGGGGAGCGCTATTTAAAGGCGACCGCTTCCTGCCTTTTTTTGTCGGCGACATTTTTGCACCACGCATTCTGAGAGAGAGAGAGAGATACTTCTGGAGAGATTCAACGCTGTGTGAAGGAGTTTTGTGTACTGAGCAGCACTTTGCAGGTTCATTTTGGTTTGACCTTCCTTGCATCGATTTAGAAGAGACTTTGGGGGCTGCACTCTGAGCTCTTTCCCTGGGCCTCTCCATTGTTCTTTCCAGCAGATTTGATGTACAGGTCTCCCCAGGCCGAGATTTAAGGCTGCAATGAGCAGGGTGTGGATGGAGAGCAAGATCGACCCTCCCCTTTACGAACTGGCCGGCGCCAGTGTGTCTGTGTTCCATTGCTGACTGACATCACCTGAGCTTCGCCAGCGCACTGAGGTAGTGCCTCGCTCCTCGGCGTTCGCGCCTTAAGAGAGGTGTGTAGCGCCTGATTTAGCGCTCCAATCACCTCCAGGGGCGATAGAAGCTAAGTTTGCAGTCGGAGGCGATAGTTAGCGCCAGGCGCTAAACTTTGCGCCTGGCCGATAATTGCGCCCCAAACGGGGCGATACCGAATTTCTCCCCCATAGAATATAAGAGCAGGGAGGTTATGCTTGAACTGTATCAAACACTAGTTAGGCCACAGCTAGAGCACTGTGTACAGTTCTGGTCACTACATTACAGGAAAGAATTGATTGCACTAGAGAGGTTACAGAGGAGATTTACGAGGATGTTGCCAGGACTGGAGAATTTTAGATCTGAGGAAAGATTGGATAGGCTGGGGTTGTTTTCTTTGGAACAGAGGAGGCTGAGGGGAGACTTAATTGAGGTGTATAAAATTATGAGGCGCCTAGATAGAGTGGATAGGAAGGACCTATTTCCCCCAGCAGAGAGGTCAATAACCAGGGGGCATAGATTTAAAGTAATTGGTAGAAGGATCAGAGGGGAGTTGAGGAGAACTTTTTTCACCCAGAGGGTGGTGGGGGTCTGGAACTCACTGCCTGAAAGGGTGGTAGAGGCAGAAACCCTCATCACATTTAAAAAGTACTTGGATATGCACTTGAAGTGCCGTAACCTACAGGGCTACGGACCAAGAGCTGGAAAGTGGGATTAGACAGGAGAGCTCTTTTTCAGCCGGCACAGACACGATGGGCCGAATGGCCTCCTTCTGTGCCATAAATTTCTGTGATTCTATGTGAGGATGGAGGCTAGCATTGCAAACATGTGTTGGATGGACGGAAAGGAGATTGCTCTTGCAGTGGACTATTATGGATTATGCTGGTTTAAACAGAAAAGATTTTTACAGCACTCAAGAGATCATTAAAACAGTAAATTAACCTTTTACCGACTTCATTTATTGTTTCTGGGTGGTCTCAGAGAGTAAGACTATGGGTAATCCAGTTTGCATATCACTGGGATTAGGGAAACTGTCAATCCTGTGGGTTAGGAACCTCAGTGAGGGTAGAATCATAGAATGGTTACTGCACAGAAGGCGGCCATTCGGCCCGTTGAGACTGTGCCGGCTCTCTGCAAGAGCGCTTCAGCTAGTCCCACTCCCCCGCCCTTTCCCCGTAGCCCTGCAATTTTTTTCCTTCAGGTACTTATTCAATTCCTTTTCGAAAGCCACGATTGAGTCTGCCTCCACCACCCTTTTAGGCAGTGCATTCCAGAACATAACCACTCGCTGTGTAAAAAAGTTTTCTTCATGTCACCTTTGGTTCTTCTGCCAATCACCTTAAATCTGTGTCCTCTGGTTCTCGACCCTTCCACCAATGGGAACAGTTTCCCTCTATCTACTCTGTCTAGACCCCTCATGATTTTGAATACCTCTATCAAATCTCCTCATAATCTTCTCTGCTCCAAGGAGAACAACCCCAGCTTCTCCAGTCTATCAACGTAACTGAAGTCCCTCACCCCTGGAACCATTCCTGTAAATCTTTTCTGCACTGCTTCTCAGGCCTTCACATCCTTCCTAAAGTGCGGTGCCCAGAATTGGACACAATATTCCAGCTGAGGTTGAACCAGATCCGATGGGACAAAGGTCTGTTTATGGGAAAATCATTAGAAGAGAAAAGGTGGATTAAAAATCCAAAACTGGATTACACACACGTGCTTAATGCAGGCCTTTGCTGTGTCAGTTGATCACGACTGCCCTCTGCACCCCGGGCTGTAGCGACCAGCATTCACTCTCCTGTGCATGATCCACCGGCTCCTGCAGGTACTCTGCATGTTCTCGTGTGCCTGTCCGATCAGGCTGGGCAGTGATGTGAAGTTCCTCGCGTTCAAATAGTCTGTGGGCACTCACCACCTAGACTTGCGCTGAAAAATCCCACTTGGAGAAGATGTTAGCAGTCAACCTCCTTCTTTCTATGGTGCACAACAACATGTTTCGAGTAAGCCCGAGACACTTTGTAGTGTAGTATACGGAACAAACTTTATTGATACCTAGGTTGAGGGATCAACCCAACCTGGATCAGAGAGAGGCTTTACGGTTTCTGTATCATTCGAGCCCTGTGAAGAACTGTTGAAAACCATGCTCCTTTATACACCATATCTTGCCTACATCAAAGGTACATGTCACAGATAAGACCTCATGACGTATCTATTCCCAAATCCTTTGAAGACAGACTATTCATGTAAATGGTTGTAGTTGTTTACTCCAAAGCTACTTCCCTTAAACAAGACTTCCTGATCTAACAGTTCCCAACCTCTTTGAAGAACAGAATTTATCAGCCGTTCTCTTTCTCTACTATAGCTAATGGATACCTCTACCTATGTTTATTACCCTAGCCCCTGAAGTTACACTTTAATCACTCACAGCTGACATCATTACGGTTGTGTTTTTCTTTGCACAGGCACTTTACACATCAGAAGACAAGCTATGCTTTCCTCTCACGACACTTAAAGTCATCCTGTTTATACTGGAAAGTTTATTGCTCCATGATGTGAAGAATTTCGACTGTTAACCCTTTAACTCTCCACGATGTCCAACAGAAGGTACTGGAGGACCATTAGCACCTGCGAAACTATAGCCCAGCAAGGAATCAGCACCTCCAGGAGAGGGAAGGGGTGCAGCGCGGGGGTGGTGCGGAGAAAGAGAGAAAATCATCAGAAAAAGATGGAGGAAAGAGGAAAAAAATCAGTCATAGGATGTGGAGAGTCAAAGAAACAACTCCAAAAAGAATTTAGGATCAATAAGAAATTATTTACTTTTGTATGGTATGAAAACCTCTATTCTTTGGAACGTCCTGAGGCTATGTAAATACAAGTTCTTTCTTTATTCTTCCAAGGCACTGCGGCTCCTGTGACCATGGGGATGGTCCGAAGGATGTTGGTGGTGGGGAACGCAACACTTCTCCAATTACCGTATTCCCAAATCTGGAATAACACAGAGCAAAGTGCTCTCCACTCTCCCTCAACAATGTACTTTAACCCTCCTGGTCCCTGCTAACCTTTGTCAGAGCAGGCACTAATACATCAGTGTGAACTTCTCTGAGTCAGCCCACAGATTTAGGCCTGTCAATTTGTACCCGGCAGTAATTAGGTTGAAGGAGCCTCAAACCGCTTGGGTCCTCAAAACCATGAGAGAGCAGAGTTCCATCCCAACAAGCTGGATTGGACTTGGGGCCCAACACTGACAGCGTTAACCCACTGCACCGCCCAGCTACCCCAACATCATTTTCCATGAAGGCAGCAGGACTGGACAAGTCAATGAAAATACGGGAGCAACTAAATACATTTTCAGTAGATAGAGGCCACACAAAGCCACAAAAGCCTACAATAAGTAGCCCAGAGAAACATCTGCCTTTCCCACACAGGAGGGAAGAGCTCAGAATATTAGCAATAAGCAAAAGCATTAATACAGGCATGAACATGTAAAATGGGAGATTTATATGTAGAACATGAAAGGTCAAGGTAAAGAACATCATTCCTTGTGAGAAAATACAGATGGAATCAAACAATTGTCTGATGAAATACAGCAGTGAAAAGAATTGATAATATATCCAAGGAAGCTTCACTCTGCATCTAACCCGTGCTGTACCTGCCTTGGGAGTGTTTGATGGGACAGTGTAGAGGGAGCTTTACTCTGTATCTAACCCGTGCTGTACCTGCCCTGGGAGTGTTTGATGGGACAGTGTAGAGGGAGCTTTACTCTGTATCTAACCCGTGCTGTACCTGCCCTGGGAGTGTTTGATGGGACAGTGTAGAGGGAGCTTTACTCTGTATCTAACCCGTGCTGTACCTGCCCTGGGAGTGTTTGATGGGGACAGTGTAGAGGGAGCTTTACTCTGTATCTAACCCGTGCTGTACCTGCCCTGGGAGTGTTTGATGGGACAGTGTAGAGGGAGCTTTACTCTGTATCTAACTCGTGCTGTACCTGCCCTGGGAGTGTTTGATGGGACAGTGTAGAGGGAGCTTTACTCTGTATCTAACCCGTGCTGTACCTGCCCTGGGAGTGTTTGATGGGACAGTGTGGAGGGAGCTTTACTCTGTATCTAACCTGGGCTGTACCTGCCCTGGGAGTGTTTGATGGGACAGTGTAGAGGGAGCTTTACTCTGTATCTAACCCGTGCTGTACCTGCCCTGGGAGTGTTTGATGGGACAGTGTAGAGGGAGCTTTACTCTGTATCTAACCCGTGCTGTACCTGCCCTGGGAGTGTTTGATGGGACAGTGTAGAGGGAGCTTTACTCTGTATCTAACCCGTGCTGTACCTGCCCTGGGAGTGTCTGATGGGACAGAAAGAATTTGATTTTGTATCCAACCGTTGCTTAATCTGAGAGTGATTAGTGTAAATGTTAGATGGAAACAGTGAAATACATTCCATTCTTCAACACAAATCTAGGAAATATTCAGACAGAATTCTCTACCACAGAAGGTGGTTGAGGCCAGTTCGCTAAATATATTCAAAAGGGAGTTAGATATAATACTCACAACTAGGGGGATCAAGGGGTATGGCGAGAAAGCAGGAATGGGGTACTGAGGTAGCATGTTCAGCCATGAATGCATTGAATGGCGGTGCAGGCTCGAAGGACCGAATGGTCTACTCCTGCACCTATTTTCTATGTTTCTATATAAAGAGTGATAAAACAATGTTTAATGGTCTCACAACTGGCATAAGTATTAATAATGTTTCTAATATACAACCTATTTAAGTAACCCAATTAATGCTAGTTTCCCCTGTGCAGTGTTTTTTTTGTAAGTAACTCGTGCCTCTATGAGTGACTAAACACCCTACAGCAGGATATTAATTTTCAATATATTTTGTTCAGAAAGTCAGCTGCAGCACAGCACCCAGAGAGCAGTGATTGGATAGTTACAGTGTACTGTGGACAACCCGCTCAGTAATAAAGTATCACAATGAGCACTCCAAGTTCCTCTGAATCACGGACCCTCACCCAGTTCCCCCCAAAATAATCAAACTAATTGCGCCACCTGAATATTAAGTGAAGTAGATGGAGATTGATGGATTACAGTCATCAGCACACGGAGGTTCAGAATCAGAATTAGTAAAGGCGGTTTTAATACATGACCAATAGTTACTCTGTTTGAAGTCAGCTTTCATTCCTACTTTGCCTCAAAGCCTGATTCGACTATTTCTAGCACTGATAGATCTTTTCCCTTAATGTGCAGTCGCTTGTCACCTGTGAAAACTTACACTGTACATAAAAAACATCCTTTTGAATGAAGAATGCAAACTCACAGACAAGCTTGGCTCCAGCTAACGGGTCATTGTAAACGCAAAAACAAAGTAGCTGGTTCCATGGAGGCTCCTTGATCAGTCCTTGTGACCCACAGCAAGGAACGACCATATACCCCACACAGCAAGGAGTGACCATATACCCCACACAGCAAGAGAGACCATGTACCCCACACAGCAAGAGAGACCATGTACCCCACACAGCAAGAGAGACCATGTACCCCACACAGCAAGAGAGACCATGTACCCCACACAGCAAGGAGTGACCATATACCCCACACAGCAAGAGAGACCATGTACCCCACACAGCAAGAGAGACCATGTACCCCACACAGCAAGAGAGACCATGTACCCCACACAGCAAGGAGTGACCATATACCCCACACAGCAAGAGAGACCATGTACCCCACACAGCAAGAGAGACCATGTACCCCACACAGCAAGAGAGACCATGTACCCCACACAGCAAGGAGTGACCATATACCCAACACAGCAAGAGAGACCCTGTACCCCACACAGCAAGGAGTGACCATATACCCAACACAGCAAGAGAGACCCTGTACCCCACACAGCAAGGAGAGACCATATACCCCACACAGCAAGAGAGAGACCATATACCCCACACAGCAAGAGAGACCATGTACCCCACACAGCAAGGAGAGACCATATACCCCACACAGCAAGAGAGAGACCATATACCCCACACAGCAAGGAGAGACCATATACCCCACACAGCAAGAGAGAGACCATATACCCCACACAGCAAGAGAGACCCTGTACCCCACACAGCAAGGAGTGACCATATACCCCACACAGCAAGAGAGAGACCATATACCCCACACAGCAAGAGAGAGACCATATACCCCACACAGCAAGGAGAGACCATATACCCCACACAGCAAGAGAGACCATATACCCCACACAGCAAGAGAGAGACCATATACCCCACACAGCAAGGAGAGACCATATACCCCACACAGCAAGGAGTGACCATATACCCAACACAGCAAGAGAGACCCTGTACCCCACACAGCAAGGAGAGACCATATACCCCACACAGCAAGGAGTGACCATATACCCAACACAGCAAGAGAGACCCTGTACCCCACACAGCAAGGAGAGACCATGTACCCCACACAGCAAGGAGTGACCATGTACCCCACACAGCAAGAGAGAGACCATATACCCCACACAGCAAGGAGTGACCATATATCCCACACAGCAAGGAGAGACCATATACCCCACACAGCAAGGAGAGACCATATACCCCACACAGCAAGGAGCGACCATATACCCCACACAGCAAGGAGAGACCATATATCCCACACAGCAAGGAGAGACCATATACCCCACACAGCAAGGAGAGACCATATACCCCACACAGCAAGGAGAGACCATATACCCCACACAGCAAGGAGCGACCATGTACCCCACACAGCAAGGAGAGACCATATACCCCACACAGCAAGAGAGAGACCATATACCCCACACAGCAAGAGAGACCATGTACCCCACACAGCAAGGAGAGACCATATACCCCACACAGCAAGAGAGAGACCATATACCCCACACAGCAAGGAGAGACCATATACCCCACACAGCAAGGAGTGACCATATACCCAACACAGCAAGAGAGACCCTGTACCCCACACAGCAAGGAGAGACCATATACCCCACACAGCAAGGAGTGACCATATACCCAACACAGCAAGAGAGACCCTGTACCCCACACAGCAAGGAGAGACCATATACCCCACACAGCAAGGAGAGACCATGTACCCCACACAGCAAGGAGTGACCATGTACCCCACACAGCAAGAGAGAGACCATATACCCCACACAGCAAGGAGTGACCATATATCCCACACAGCAAGGAGAGACCATATACCCCACACAGCAAGGAGAGACCATATACCCCACACAGCAAGGAGAGACCATATACCCCACACAGCAAGGAGCGACCATGTACCCCACACAGCAAGGAGAGACCATATACCCCACACAGCAAGGAGAGACCACATACCCCACACAGCAAGAGAGACCATGTACCCCACACAGCAAGAGAGACCATGTACCCCACACAGCAAGGAGAGACCATGTACCCCACACAGCAAGGAGAGACCATATACCCCACACAGCAAGGAGTGACCATATACCCCACACAGCAAGGAGAGACCATATACCCCACACAGCAAGAGAGACCATGTACCCCACACAGCAAGGAGAGACCATATACCCCACACAGCAAGGAGAGACCATGTACCCAACACAGCAAGAGAGACCATGTACCCCACACAGCAAGGAGTGACCATATACCCCACACAGCAAGAGAGAGACCATATACCCCACACAGCAAGAGAGAGACCATATACCCCACACAGCAAGAGAGAGACCATATACCCCACACAGCAAGAGAGACCATGTACCCCACACAGCAAGGAGAGACCATATACCCCACACAGCAAGAGAGAGACCATATACCCCACACAGCAAGGAGCGACCATATACCCAACACAGCAAGGAGAGACCATATACCCCACACAGCAAGGAGAGACCATGTACCCCGCGTCAGGGCAAAGTGGGGGAAAAGTGAAGAGTGAAAAAGGAAAAATTAAAATCAATGCTCTTACAAGGCTTATTTAGTATATTGGTACCAATGCGCTATAGGGAAAGATATTGTACTGAAAGACACACGTTTTAATGTTGTGTCGAAACACCATTTTTATTAAGTGTCAGCCGTGGCTCAGTGGGTAGTACTCTCACCTCTGAGTCAGACCGTTGTGGGTTCAAGTCCCACTCCAGAGACTCGAGCACAAAATCCAGGCTGACACTTCAGTGCAGTACTGAGGGAGCGCTGCACTGTCGGAGGGGCAGTACTGAGGGAGTGCTGCACTGTCGGAGGGGCAGTACTGAGGGAGCGCTGCACTGTCGGAGGGGCAGTACTGAGGGAGTGCCGCACTGTCGGAGGGGCAGTACTGAGGGAGTGCTGCACTGTCACAGGGGCAGTACTGAGGGAGCGCCGCACTGTCGGAGGGGCAGTACTGAGGGAGCGCTGCACTGTCGGAGGGGCAGTACTGAGGGAGCGCCGCACTGTCGGAGGGGCAGTACTGAGGGAGCGCTGCACTGTCGGAGGGGCAGTACTGAGGGAGTGCCGCACTGACGGAGGGTCAGTACTGAGGGAGCGCTGCACTGTCGGAGGGGCAGTACTGAGGGAGCGCTACACTGTCGGAGGGGCAGTACTGAGGGAGTGCTACACTGTCGGAGGGGCAGTACTGAGGGAGTGCTGCACTGTCAGAGGTGCCGTCTTTCAGATGAGATGTTAAACCGATGCCCCGTCTGCTCTCTCAGGTGGATGTAAAAGATTCCATCGCAGAGGAACAGGGGAGTTCTCCCCGGTGTCCTGGCCAATATTTATCCTTCAATCAACAGCGCTAAAACAGATTATCTGGTCATTATGACATTGCTGTTTGTGGGAGCTTGCTGTGCACATATTGGCTGCCGCGTTTGCTCCATTACAACAGTGACTACACTTCAAAAAGTACTTCAATGGCTGTAAAGTGCTTTGGAACGTCCCGAGGTTGTGAAAGGCGCTATAGAAATGCAACTCTTTCTTTTTTTTTTACAATGCTATGAATCCATCCCTATAATTGATCCTAGCACCACCACCAGTGGCAGACCTGCAAGCACAAATATTTTATCCAGCTCAAAATATTCTCTCCCGACACAAGTTTGGAAGGAGAAAAATCTATAATTCTACTGGAGGGTGTTTTTCCGCAGTTTAAAAGGACACAATGTGATACTTTTCTCCATCCACTATTAATCTTCACTGCAATCTTAATGACAATATAGGATTTTTTTTTTAAATGATGAAGAACAAACTTGCATTGATACAGCACCTTATCGGGTCTCAGAAACCTCACAAAGAGCTTCCCAGGCAGTAGGTAAATGTGGCTGCTATTTGTGCACAGCAAGATTCCAAACCGCAATGAGATGAATGACAAATTCATCTGTTTTGGTGGTACTGGTTGAACGAAGATTGGTGGTCAGGACACTAGGACAGCGCCCTACTCTTCTTCGAATAGTGCCGTAATAAGGGAAGGCGCAATTTTCAACCTTGACGAGGGTGGTAATCTGGAGAAATGGAAGCATCAGGGTAAACCTTACCCAGTGTGGCCAGACTGAAATGGCTGGCTCTAGTTGGCGACTTGCTCAGAATTAATCTTTATGCTCCGACTGCAGTGATACCTCCTAACGAGAACATTTCTCCCAATTTTAGGATTTGCTAAAGATAAATGAACAGCGTCTCCCTTCAGTACCTGAACTGCTCACATTAAACGATCAGGTGAAAATGGGGAAGGCAGCAATTTACATCGCACATTAGCAATGCAGCCGCAATCTTCAAAAGTCAATATTAATGAAGAATTTTGAATGTCTTGTAAAGAATTGTATTGATCAGTGTCAACCCTCATAGATAAAACTGCGCTCTAAACGTTCCTTTCCTAGACTATTAGCGGTGGACATGTCAGTGCAGGGTAAACCATGAGGAAGAGTGCCAACAGACCTTGCTGTTTTCTCAACTACTTCTCTGATAAGCCCTGGGGCTAGATGGATTTCCAGCTGACTTTAACTGACATAGGAGAGATGCATCAGCCGTGCCAAATACTCCTAATGCCCCTTTTTTAATGAATGAAAGGCCCTGCTCAGAGGGAATAACACGCACCATGGATTCTATTTTAATCTCACTGATTTCCGCACCAGACAGGGACCATCTCAAATGGTCCAATTACAGACCCATTCGTCTCTTCAATTTAGACTTAATAGCGAAGATCACAGATCTGCAAATGGGGAAATAAACAGGTTTTGCACTGTGATAAATGCAGGCATAGTAGTTTATTCCAGCAGGTTTCCTCACTTCTAAATTGACAAAATGCAGGATTCCATCTGAAACTGGATTCAGAAATGGCCTTCAATCTGTGAAGTGTAAATTACTGTTTAATGGGAGTGAGTTGTTAGCCGGGTTTCCTTCGACCTCGGCTTCCTTGGCTGTTTCTCTGCAGCAGCTGGGCTGGTGGAACTGGCAGCACGAGTGTTCGCAGGAGGCACCACAAGGCGAATGGAAAACTGTGAAGCACAGTCTGTGGGACCGGAAGTAGCACCTCTCCGAAGTGAAGATCACCATCAGTGTGACCGCACTGAAATGGCTGGCCCTAGTTGGCACCATGCTCGGAATGAATCTTTACGCTTCGACTGTAGTGATATCTCCTAATGAGAAGATTTCTCCCAATTTTAGGATTTACTAAGTCGCAACCTTTGAACAGCTAAAGAAAAAGGACTTGCATTTATCCAGCGCCTTGGGGCGTCCCGAGGAGCTTCATAGCCGGTGAAGTACTTTTGAAGTGCAGTCACTGTTGTAATGTAGGAATCGCAGCAGCCAATCTGCTCACAGCAAGCTCCCACAAACATCAATGAGATAATGACCAGATCATCTGTTTATAGATGTTGATTGAGGGATAACTATTGGCCAGGACACTGGGGATAACTCCCCTGGCTCTTCAAAATAGTGCCACGGGATCTTTTACATCCACCTGAGAGGGCAGACGGGGCTTCGGTTTAACGTCTCATCCGAAAGATGGCACCTCCGACTGTGCAGCACTCCCTCAGCACTGCACTGGAGTGTCAGCCTAGATTTTGTGCTCAAGTCTCTGGAGTGGGACTTGCACCCACAACCTTCTGACTCAGAGGCGAGCGCGCTACCCACTGAGCCACAGCTGACACTCCCTTGGATTCAGATAAGATATTCCTTATACAATTAATGTATTATTACAAACAAATATTACAATAAGAGCTCTTAAATGATGCCTCTGTATGCCTTTGAGAGGGAGCTGGACCGGTTCCTGACTAGGGCAGAGATCGCATCATATCATAAGTGTCTTTATAGACAACACTTGGTCCATGTGATCTTCTCGACTGGTTTCCATCACCTGAGGGGGTCGGAGAGGATTTTTCCAGAGTATTTCTTCCCTTATTGAGGTATTCCTCTTTTTTTGCCTCTCCCAGGTGATTATATGGCTGCAGGGGGTGGGCGGGGTGGTGAGGGAGGAAGTGATTAGTCACGATGCTCTAGCCAGCATGGTGTGGGGGAGGCTTGATGGTCCAGCTGGCCTTTTCCTGCCCGTCTTTTCCATATGTTTGTAAAATTGCAGAAGTGTAGAACAGCACAGCGCAGTTCAACATGCTGCATCACAACATTAGTGAGAGACAGCCTGGATTACCTCCTGCCACTTTGAGATGAGGACATTGGAGAGGAGGACATTGGAGAGGAACACATGACTACACTTCAGAGGTAATTCAGACTGTAAAATGCCTTGGGATGTTCTGAGGATGTGAAAAGTTCTAGTTAAATGCAAGTTCTTCTAGATGCCGACTCATCACCAAGTTACTCCCAGCAGTCAGGAGATATTACTGATTAGGGCCGAGCGTGGTTGACAATTCACTGCCTCTGAAGTGGCCTAGCATCAAACTGTGGTACTGCAGCGTTTCAAGAAGGCGGTCCACCACCAACATCTCAGAGCAACTAGGGATGGGCAATAAATGCCGGTCTTGCCAAATACGCCTACATCCCCAGAATTAATAAGAAAAGTGCAGCTTGCTCCCCTGTCTGTGGTCTCATCTCCAGTCGTATGTGACACAGGGAGGCCAAGGGAGAATAGGAACAGGAGGAGGTCCTTCAACATCTCAGGCTTGTTCCGCCATTCAATGAGATCATGGCTGATCTGCATCTCAACTCCATTTACCCGCCTTTTCTCCATACCCCTTGATACTCCTACCCAACCAAATCTATCGATTTCAGTCTAGAAAATTTCAATTGACCCCCAGCATCCACAGTCTTTTGGGGGAGAGAGTTCCAGATTTCCACTACCCTTTGTGTGAAAATGTGTTTCCTTATTTCACTCCTGAACGGCCTGGCTCTAATTTTAAGGTTCTGTCCCCTTGTTCTGGAGTCCCCCCACCAGAGGAAATAGTTTCCCTGCATCTACCCTATCGAATCCTTCAAGCTTCTAAACTCAAGGGAATACAAACCAAGCTTATGCAACCTGTCCTCTCAATTTAACCCTTTTAGCCCCGGTATCATTCTGGTGAATCTGCGCTGCTCCCCCTCCAAGGCCAATATATCCTTCCTGAGGTGCGGGGCCCAGAACTGAACGCAGTTACTCCAGATGGGGGTCTGACCAAGGCTCCGTACAACTGAAGCATCACTGCCTCACTCTTATATTGCAGCCCCCTTGAGATAAAGGCCAACATTCCATTAGCCTCTTTGATTGCTTTTTGTAGCTGTGCACCAGCTTGATTTGTGCACATGGACATGGACCGAAATCCCTCTGCTCCTCCACAGCTCCTGGTCTCTCACCATTAAGAAAATATTCTGATTGGTATTTCTCTGATCAAAAGTGGATGACCCCACACTGAATTCTGCCTGCAGACTAGAGAGAGAGAGAAAAAAATCGAGGCATTCATACTCTCATCAAAAAAAATCAAAAGCATCGGCATAAAGGGAAAAAAATGCAATAAATGGAGGATGTTCTTTGTAAATTTATATGTGGCACCATGGAAGAACAGTCACATAATAACTCGGTTCGTATGCTGATAATTGAGGTCAAATTATCTTGGTGTATAGACACTGCACAGGCTTTATGTACAGCACTATGAGCTTTGAATTTTTTAACAAAATATTTTTCTGCATTAAATTTATCATGGTATTAAAAGGTTCCTGCCCCTATTTTTAAAGCGTAGTTTGCAGCTCACAACAGTCAAACAGAGTTGTGTGAAAAAAAAGTCATGACACAGGAGTATTGCAGTATTGTAGGAGCCAAGGACAGTAGATAATATATGCAACACCCACTCCGCTCGAGCTGGGTTACAGAAGCAATTGATTCCTGCAGAAATAACCCTGGGCAGTGAATAGAAGCATTGATCAAATGAATACTGAAAGTGCCATAAAATTAAACGTTCTCCCTTACCACTGTGAATACAATGATAATGCCAAGGCATGTGTAGCCTTGTGGCAGGGAAGAGTGTGAGGATACAATACCACCACTGTAAATGCGTTTGGGAGCTGTTTCCGAGCAGAAGTCCCAATATCAGATAGACAGCAATACAGCCCCAAGTTAATCAGTGTGGGCACTTCAGGCACAAAGTCACAGAATCATAAAGTTATCATACATATAATCCAGACTCAGATGGATTATCTCCTCTTGGGTAATGGTCATTGGGTCTTTAATGCTCAGCTCACAATTTCTGGAAACCATGGCTGTGTAGGCTGGACTGAACCTACTGGGTGGGAGGGATGGAGGGAAGAAAGGAAGGAAAGGAAGGAAGGAAAGGAAGGTAAAGGAAGAAAGAACTTGCATTTATATAGCGCTTTTTACGACCTCAGGACATCCCAAAGTGCCTTACAGCTGAAGAAGTACTTTTTGAAGTGTAGTCACTGTTGTACGCATTGAAAAGTCTGAAAAGAATAAAAGATTACAGAAACTTCTTTCACGTGCTGGGGGAATCCATCAATTTGGAGACAATGAAAGATCTTGGGAAAAATCAGGAGTGTTGCTGTGATGGGAGAAGTCCAGGGGCTGACGGGAGCTCTGGAAGACCAGGTAACTGGATCAGGCTGAGGAAGACTCAGTGCTAAGGAACGTTAGCTCTGTTAAAGGTTTGTAAATCACAAAGCCACTACAGGAAAGCACTGCTTCAGGTTTGCAGCTACTCTCACAGGCAGTAGAGGAGCATCTAAGAGATAGAAGTAGAAAAACATGGGGATTCAAGTAAATAGGGTGGCGTCAGCTTAACTGATCTGAAAGGTTGCCAGCACCTGGAACAGCTCCCAATGTCAACGGCTCGAGTGACGGTGACAAAGATACACGTTTAGACAGAGACACAGCACGCTGGCGCTGACAGCCCTGAAGGGAAGTTCTCGTAAGAAACTTTAGTCTGAGACTCAAGAAGATTGAAAGGAGCAAGCCTTCCCAGAAACAATGACATGAGGGTGAGCAAGAAATTTTGTGAAGGAGATGTGCCGACTGTCTGATGCAGTCTTTCTCGTAGCTTGAAGGCAGGCAAAACGAGGTTCTGTATCAAGGCTGATGCCCCATCTCTATTGAAGTGGTAGGGCAATTATCCTCAGCTACAGGTAATGAGATACTTGTACAAGGAGAGATGGTTGCTGTCTTAATGCTGGCAGTAGGTGACAATGATGCTTCTTCACAGCACGATGTAGGAGAGAAGCCCATTAACCAGCACATTCCTCACAGCCAAAGAGCTTGTTCCAGAGGATTCTCGTAAGATGCACACCAGTCATTGATATGTTCTTAACACAGGCAATCCAGACATGTGTCAGCTTTGAGGAGGTGGTTGCTGCAACATAACCTGTGATAATGGACTGAAGGAAAGTCACTGAACACAAACACAAAGGTTGCAGAAGCTGCTGTTTATTGACAGAATAGAGATGTTGGAACTGGGATTCATCTTTCTGGTGTGTCAGATAAGCATAGTTGCATTCCAAAGGAGGTAGGTTTCTTGAGCTCTGTTGAACAGATGTCACAGGCTCCGTGCGATAGTACAATGAATCAGGATTCCTGGATTGCAACTCTGGGGAGAATTTAAGTAAAATACATGCAGGTCTCCAAATACCTGCAAAATTATTTCGAAAATAAGTTTATACCACTTACATACATCAGCCACACCTATGTGCACATGCACTGCACATACATACATACATACACAACATACACACAGACACACATGGGTAGAGCCAGCGATACAGTGCATAACTGTAGGAGTTAATGTAGCAAATCTTAATCAGAAACAAAACGATACAGAGTGCATTGCAAAAATAATACTTAATCGGTGAATGTTTACGGTACTCTGCTTATATTCTGCAACGAGTAACAATAAGCATTCCAACACAAAACAAAAAAAAATGATAAGTGAGATACAACTGAGAAGGGTAGGGGTATGTGTTTTCAAAAACTGAAAAGAACTTTCAATATTTGCATTGCGCTCTATTTAGATTTTGAATCTCTTGTAAAGTGCGTCACAAATTCAAACAGCAGTAATTAAATAATTAAAACTAGTGCTGATCCCCACAGTCAAAGACAGCGCTACGCGGAAAAGATAGAAAACAAACGAGAGGGTCTAGAAGAGCGAAGAATTAATACGGAGCACAATTTCAAGTTAAACCACGACTGCGGGACAAGGGACACGGGCACAGACTGGGGAAAGGCACGTTCAGGACTTGCGTCAGAAAGCACTTCTCAACAGGGCGTGATTGATATCTGGAATGGTCTTCGGGGTAGGATAACAGAGGCAAAAACACAAACCTTTCAAGAGATTTTTAGATACTATGACACGGAGGTGATGAGTTTCAATGCAAAGATTCAGTGGGCACTTACTTCCAGCTCCGTGACATCACCCACCCGAACCCCACAGCCACTGAAACCCTCATCCACATTTCGAGGGACTCGAGGGATATGGGGATAGTGCGGGAGGATGGAGTTGAGGTAGAAGATTAGCCATGATCTTATTGAATGGCGGAGTAGGCTCAAAGGGCTGAATGGCTCCTATTTATTATGTTCTTATGATTATCACAGGATTCAACTTCAAAGTCCTCAACAGCATCCCAGAGCTCCACCTTTCACAAACTCTGACTCATGCAAAGCTCTGCCAGCCACATCTGGTCCTCTACTGGGTTTTTATTTATTCATTCTTGGGATGTGGGCGTCGCTGGCAAGGCTGGCGGTTTATTGCCCATCCCTAGTTGCCCCTTGAGAAGGTGGTGGTGGGCCTTCTTCTTGAGCCGCTACAGTCCGTGTGGTGAAGGTACTCCCACAGTGCTGTTAGGTCGGGAGTTCCAAACTTTTGACTCAGTGACGATGAAGGAATGGCCGATATATGGCCACATTGTGATGGTGTGTGTGGCTTTGAGGGGAACTTAAAGGTGGTGGTGTTCCCATACACCTGCTGCCCTTGTCCTTCTAGGTGGCAGCGGTCACGTATTTCGGGGGGAGGGGGCTGTCGAAGAAGTCTTGGCGAGTTGCTGCAGTGTTTCCTGTAGATGGTACAGACTGCAGCCACGGTGAGCCAGTGGTGGAGCGAGAGGATGTTTATGGCTGTAGATGGGGACCCGATCAAGCAGACTTCTTTGTCCTGGATAGTGTCATTGAGTGTTGTCGGAGATGCTACCATCCAGGCAAGTGCAGAGTATTCCCCAACAACAACAACAAAAACTTATATTTATATAGCGCCTTTAACGTAGTAAAACATCCCAAGGCACATCACAGGAGCGTTATAAAACAAAATTTGACACCGAGCCACATAAGGAGATATTAGGACAGGTGACCAAAAGCTTGGTCACAGAGGTAGGTTTTAAGGAGCATCTTAAAGGAGGAAAGAGAGGCGGAGAGGTTTATGGAGGGAATTCCAGAGTTTAGGGCCCAGGCAGCTGAAGACACGGCCACCAATGGTGGAGCAATTAAAATCGGGGATGCGCAAGAGGCAAGAATTGGAGGAGCGCAGATATCTCGGAGGGTTATAGGATTGGAGGAGGTTACAGAGAAAGGGAGGGGTGAGGCCATGGAGGAATTTGAAAACAAGGATGAGAATTTTAAAATCGAGGTGTTGCTGGACCGGGAGCCAATGTCGGTCAGCGAGCACAGGGGATGATGGGTGAACGGGGCTTTGCGACGTTCTGAAGGACTGGAAGGTGCGCTTTACTACTGCTCACTGTTCATTCTCTCGCATGTGAAATTCCTTGGGACATTTATTGCATTAAAGGAGCTATGAAAAAGTGCAAGTTGTTGTTGGATGAGCTAGATGGGCCAAATGGCCTCCTTGCTCGGTACTTATCTTTGTGGTCAGTCATCTGGTTTTATGTAGAGTATTGTGTTTCCGTTTGCTCATCCACTGTAACATTCACAAAACTAAATGATAAGTTGCCCAAGTACGACTCAGGTGATATACATTCCCAGGCCTGTCAAGTGTCACTCGCTATGAGTAGCAATCATCTGTTTAAAAATGTGACTTAATTTGATGCATCAACACTGAATCACACGATTCAAAGAGTTGGAAATCTGTGTCTCTCTTGTCGATTATAAAGGTCACCCCTAACATCTTCCCAACATTGATGGTTCTAGACTCTTGGGAGAACTTAGCGAGATCAAAGTTACACAATTAAAAAAAACCTCACAGATCCATTAGGATATGGTGTAGTGGGTTAGATACCTATGGAACGGGGATTCAAATCCAGCCCAGGCGGACAGAGGAGTCTATTCTGTGGGCGGGCTATAAGGATACCACATGAAATGGGTTGGCCAGTCTCAGGCCATTTTTCCACCCACAACAGACAACCGCCAGGAATTCAGAACTAATCGACAGTATCATTCAGAGAAGCCACGCAGGGGCAGGTGTAGGAAGCAGAACAGTGCCATGCTGGTGCAGTAGTGGGTGTTTTGCTGATGCCGGAGGATGAGGCTCATTGTTGGGACGGGGTGGGGCAGATGTAGCTTTTACTTTAAATCTAGCCCGTGCTATATCTGATCTGGGAGTGGTCGACAGATTCCTGAAATGGGAAGTGCTTTTATCCCTTGGCATTAACATCCCTCAATTTGAGTGCAATATTCAGAAAGAAAAAAAGAACTTGCATTTCTCCAGCACCTTTCATGAGCTCAGGACGTCCCAAAGTGCTTTACAGCCAATGAAGTGCTTTTGAAGTGTAGTCACTGTTGTAAGACAGAGATGAGGGGGAATTTCTTCACTGAGGGTTGTGAATCTTTGGAATTCTCTACCCCAAAGGGCTGTGGATGCTGAATCGTTGAGTATATTCAAGCCTGAGATCGATAGATTTTTGGACTCGAAGGGAATCAAGGGATATGGGGATCGGGCGGGAAAGTGGAGTTGAGGTCGAAGATCAGCCATGATCTTATTGAATGGTGGAGCAGGCTCGAAGGGCCGTATGGCCTACTCCTGTTCCTATTTCTTATGTAATGTAGGAAACGCAGCAGCCAATTTGCACTCAGCAAGCTCCCACAAAGAGCAATGGGATAATGATCATATCATCTGTTTTAGTGATATTGATTGAGGGATAAATATTGGCCAGGACACCAGGGGATAACTCCCCTGCTCTTCTTCAAAATAGTGCCATAAGATCTTTTACATCCACCTGAGAGGGCAGACAGGGCCTCGGTTTAACATCTCATCCGAAAGACAGCACCTCTGACAGTGCAGCACTCCCTCAGTACTGCACTGGAGTGTCAGGCTAGATTTTGTGCTCAAGTCTCTGGAGTGGGGCTTGAACCCACAACCTTCTGACTCAGAGGCGAGAGTGCTACCCACTGAGCCACAGAAAGGGTTAATGCCACCCAGAAGGGTTGAGTTTAACCTTGACGGTGGAGGGCACATAAATCTTTTTGTTTAGCAGGTTGGAACAAATTGGGAGATTCTCCCCAGGCAACTGGATGAAACAGTCGAGTATATTTAGAAGTTTAATGGCTACTCTGGCTTTCATTATGCAGACGAGCATCCAGTACTGATTTGTTGCACACAGTAAATGCCACAAGAATTATGTAAACATGACTTGATAAAAAGTTTTATCATCGCTTACTGCACAAGCTCCACCATCTACCGTGCAGCTGATCGACTGCAGAAACCCACTGTCTTGACACATGCAGATCATATGTGCTTAGCTATGCTGTAAATTGAATTAGTTAGGGTAATTCTACCGTGGATTAATGGTCATTTCATAATGGATTCTCAGCACTAATATGTTTTAAATTATTGGTGCGCTATGTAAAGCAAGTTTTCCTAAATTAAAATGATCGGCCAAGCAAGGCCCTAAAGTACCCTTTGTGTTTAACGGGGAGGTGTATTCATTATCACACCAATCAGAAAGGTCATCACGGGACATCGCTGGATTGTAACTGCCGCCTCTCATTCTTCTCTTGTTCCTTTGTTTCAAACTCTTGGCCGCCTGAGAATATTTTTCATCCACTACGACTTCACTCTCAAGACACTGCAGATGCCTCACTTCAGGCGTAAAACAAGTGATGGGCTGGAGATGCTGGAGATCAGTCCGAGGAATGATGGTGGGAAGTCCATTTTAAACGGAAAAAAAATACCACTCAAGGGAACATTGCTGTTTGTTGGATGACTTGGAGTATGGGGTGGGGTGGGGGGAATGGAAATTTATACAACATATTACCCAGCTCTCAAGCCTTCTGTCCCATCTACTTCCATTCAGAGTCACATACTGACAAGATAGGTGCTGGGGCAAAGGTCACCAGTAGTTTTCTTTTACTGGGGCAAAACTAGATTAATAAATTCATCCAATGTGCTCTCCCCAAATATATATATATTTATTTTATAAATTCTAAGGCCATTGGCTTGAGTTGGAGTTCCCACTGAGTTTCCAGCTCCATCACTGTAGTACCAACTGGAGCCCAGAGGACTCACCAAGGCCAAGGGGAGCGAGGGGAAAGTCAGACTGGCACATGCCGCTGGGATGCCAGCATGCAGGATCTACCCAAAGGTTCAGGGTGGCAATGATGCAGACCCAAAGAAGTCACTGTGGTGCTGCAGTCAGGCATACCCTGGGTGAGTGAGACAGACCGGGGAGAAAAACAGATGGAAGCACAGAATACAATCAAGAATGTTGGGATTGTACTAAAAGGAGGAAGGACAGTGCTGGCCAAAGCTGGACTCTCCTGGATCCGATAATTCAAACTGACACTGAAAGGTGGGCTGGAGGTATTTTTACAGGCAATCATTATAGAATCAAGCGTATGTTTTACTGAACAAAACGCTTGCATTTTGGTGAGTCTAGCGCACACTCTCGTCAGTCAATGAGTTCGAGGCAGGGCGGGACTTACGGCAGGACTCACAGCAAACAGTTATTTACTCAGCATACAGAGTCTATTTAAACAGAGTCTCTATGGGAACTACAGCAAGCTGAACTCATGACTGAAACTACAGCAACATCTCCCGATAAAAGCGGGATTATTTCTCCGGCAAAATGCATTGAGTGGAGGATAGTTACATCATTCAAATGAGGTGCGTAAAATCAATCCAGGCATGATTGACGGGGGAATTACCCAATCATCTCCATCCTGGCCGGGATGTGTGGTGTCACTACACGCAGCCTAAAAATTAAAGTATCCTTCTCCTTTTTCTATCCTCTCTCCCTGTTGTACATGGCTAAGCAGGTTGGCAACTGATATGATCCCAGGCCTATGATAATATTGGCTGCCACGATGTACCTGAGAATGGCTCTGCGTTGCTCACCGAGTAATCTCTCCCCACTCCTCGTAGCAAAGGCTTGCGCTAACTAGCCACCTTTCTGATGGTGTAGAGGACCGATGGGGCTGTGCAGGAAATCACAAGTCGCACTTTGCAGACGTCCAACCACTTGGAGTCGTGTCAATGCGCTGCTACACTCGGGTATCTGATTACAGAAATCGAGTGCACTCAGATTACATCCGGTGCTTTGTTTTAAATAATCATAATCTACCTGCATCACACAGTTGGCTGACTTCTTTGGCTGTAAAGCACTTTGGGACGTCCTGAGATCATGAAAGGCGCTATATAAATGCAAGTCCTTTCTTTTAGAAACATAGAAAAATAGGAGCAGGAGTCGGCCTTTCGGCCCTTCGAGCCTGCTCCGCCATTCAATATGATCATGGCTGATCCTCTATCTCAATACCATATTCCTGCTCTCTCCCCATACCCCTTGATGCCTTTTGTGTCTGGAAATCTATCTATCTCCTTCTTAAATATATTCAGTGACTTGGCCTCCACAGCCTTCTGGGGTAGAGAATTCCACAGGTTCACCACCCTCTGAGTGAAGAAATTTCTCCTCATCTCAGTCCTAAATGTCCTGCCCCGTATCCTGAGACTGTGACCCCTCGTTCTAGACCCCCCCAGCCCGGGGAAACATCCTCCCTGCATCCAGTCTGTCGCCCTGTCAGAATTTTATACCACATAATAAAAGTAAAGAAATTATAACACTTCATACATGTGCACCTCAAACTTGAGGAACCTGTAACACTGCAGATGTTTCAGCAAACAGGAAGCTGGTGTAATGCTGCAAAGTGGAAGCCCGGATGATAAGAGAAGGCACTTTATGAAAGGCAGCCTGCTTGAATCCTCAATCCCCCAAATGGTGAGTGCACAGACCCCAGCTCCCAGGTTAGCGCAGCCCTGAACTAAACCAGCACTCTCACCAAATCTCTTCCACACCGAGCCTGTTTACCAACTATGTACTCTAGTAATTGCCAAACCTACTTCTGATCCTCGGTAGGAGTTAAATGTCTTTGCTGCAGTTATACTTCCATTTACTGTCAGGAGTCAGTCTCTCAAATTACCGCCTGTTAACTCTCCCAACTGCTTCTTTGTACACAACGTGCCGCAGTGTAGGTGGACATACAAAATAATTATTAATCCAACACCTGTGTGCAAGGGTTCTCCGGGAGGAGGGGAGCACACGGGAGGCAGGGAAAAAAAGCAGCTTGCTGCAGGCAAAATGGCTTTCACATGTGTACTCGTTTTTAAGTGGGGTGGGGGGCGTGGGGAAGAAAAGACGCAGAAAGATTTTATTCACAATGATATAGGGAGAAAGGCAGGAGAGTGTTAGAGACACTCATTATCCAAGACATGAGCCAACTGTGTGCGCTCAACACATTTGAGCATTTTTTTTTTAGTAAATCTCTGCGCCCTCTTGCACATCTTATTCATACCACCTGTTCACCGATTTCATAGCTTATCTTTGTTTTAAATATTTAACAAGGGGTTGCTGCACTCCCTGTGATAGGATTGCTTTGCTGCGATATAGGAGCCAGGCTGCCTGAAGCAGAGTAAATAGCAGTATCTGAATCTGTGGAATCTATTCTGGATAACTAGTATTTGAACTTGGAAACATCAAATGAAACGTGGGGTGGTTTTTAATTTTTCCCAATTTAAATTTTAATCTAATGAACCTGCGACAAATTCTGTGGTAATGTCACTATATCCAGATAGACAGAGGCTGAACTAGCTGTGTGCATATAATAGAGCTTTGTACAATGTGCAGCTGAGGCTGAGGAAGGCCGCCCAGCTCCGGCAGGTCTGGTTTCCAGAAGCAGCTTTTTTGTTTTCGACTGCCATACAGTTTAGTGAAGGCAGGAAGACCTTGTTTGGTTGGTGCTACCCATAGGAACAGGAGTAGGCCATTCAGCCCCTCGAACCTGTTCCGCAGGTAGATCATCAGCCTTGATCTTATTGAATGGCCCTCTTCTATGGGTCCTATTTAAGTGGGACCGTAAGAGGAAACATTAGGGCCGATTTTACCCCCACCCACCAACCTTGGCCAGTGAGAATGGTGCACGCGGGGGGGGGGGGGGCGGGGGGGGTAAGGGGCTTTTATCTCGTTCCCAACACATTCCAGCCCCCACCATATTTACTTACCTGACTCTAGCCACGCAAGGCTGCCTGACCCCGAGGAGTGGGAGCCTAATTTAAATGGCAGCGTCATGTCCCGATGACTCTCCGGGGGGATCGGGCGGTTTGCCACCCAGTTTGGACCCCCCACCCACGAGTAAAAATGGTCCCTATTTATTCCAGGCAGTTCAAAGGCGATTGTGATGTTTAAGGCTCGGGCCTAGAGGCAGGAAGAAAGACCAAAAACCACCAGGTGGTGTTGGGAGACACTGAACCAGAAGCAAATGCTGGAGGGGTGTTGCAGACTGTTGGCAAAGAGAAGCACAGTGGCATTTTAAAGGATCAGGCCATTTGCTGCTGTCATTATACATCACCTTGTGTGGCTCTGTATGTAATTGTAATTGTTTAATTTCCGTGAAGAAATCTAGTTAGTCAATTTGGAATCGGAGCCTGGCTGGGGTGCGGCGTGCTGCTGGTACCGCCTTCCAAAAGGGCTTGGAGAGAAACAAAATGCATCGGGCTCTACTGATCTAGGATTGGGAGAAACCAAGAAAAAAGACTTGCATTTATAGAGCACCTTTCACGACCTCAGGACATCCCAAAGCGTTTTACAGCCAATGAAGTAGTCTTGACGTGTAGTCACTGTTGTAATGTAGGAATGCAATGTAATGTTGTTGTTGTTGCCCGTTGCAAGAAGGAGCAGCTAGTTTTTTTTATTCGTTCACGGGATCTGGGCATCGCTGGCAATGCCAGCATTTATTGCCCATCCCTAATTGTCCTTGAGAAGGTGGTGGTGAGCTGCCTTCTTGAACCGCTGCAGTCCGTGTGGTGAAGGTACTCCCACAGTGCTGTTAGGGAGGGAGTTCCAGGATTTTGACCCAGTGACAATGAAGGATCGGCGATATATTTCCAAGTCAGGATGGTGTGTGACTTGGAGGGGAACTTGGAGGTGGTGGTGTTCCCATGCGCCTGCTGCCCTTGTCCTTCTAGGTGGAAGAGGTCGCGGGTTTGGGAGGTGCTGCCGAAGAAGCCTTGGCGAGTTGCTGCACTGCATCTTGTAGATGGTACACACTGCAGCCACGGTGCGCCGGTGGTGGAGGGAGTGAATGTTTCAGGTGGTGGATGGGGTGCCAGTCAAGCGGGCTGCTTTGTCCTGGATGGAGTCGAGCTTCTTGAGTGTTGTTGGAGCTGCACTCATCCAGGCAAGTGGAGAGTATTCCATCACACTCCTGACTTGTGCCTTGTAGATGGTGGAAAGGCTTTGGGGAGTCAGGAGGTGAGTCACTCGCCGCAGAATACCCAGCCTCTGACCTGCTCTTGTTGCCACAGTATTTATGTGGCAGGTCCAGTTAAGTTTCTGGTCAATGGTGACCCCCAGGATATTGATGGTGGGGGATTCGGCAATGGCAATGCCATTGAAAGTCAAGGGGCGGTGGTTAGACGCTCGCTTGTTGGAGATTGTCATTGCCCAGCACTTCTGTGGCGCGAATGTTACCTGCCACTTATCAGCCCAAGCCTGAATGTCGTCCACGTCTTCTTGCATGTGGGCATGGACTGCTTCATTATCTGAGGAGTTGTGAATGGCACTGAACACTGTGCAGTCATCAGCGAACATCCCCACTTCTGACCTTATGATGGAGGGAAGGTCATTGATGAAGCAGCTGAAGATGGTTGAGCCTAGAACACTGCCCTAAGGAACTCCTGCAGCGATGTCCTGGGGCTGTGATGATTGACCTTCAACCACCACAACCATCTTCCTTTGTGCCAGGTATGACTCCAGCCAGTGGAGCGTTTTCCCCTGATTCCCGTTGACTGCAGTTTTACTAGGGCTCCTTGATGCCACACTCGGTCAAATGCTGCCTTGATGTCAAGGGCAGTCACTCTCACCTCACCTCTGGAATTCACTCTTTTGTCCATGATTGGACCAAGGCTGTAATGAGGTCGGGAGCTGAATGGTCTTGGCGGAACCCAAACTGGGCATCAGTGAGCAGGTTATTGGTGAGTACGTGCTGCTTGATAGCACTGTCGACAACACCTTCCATCACTTTGCTGATGATTGAGAGTAGACTGATGGGGCAGTAATTGGCCGATTGAATTTGTCCTGCTTTTTGTGGACAGGACATACCTGGGCAGTTTTCCACATTGTTGGATAGATGCCAGTGTTGTAGCTGTACTGGAACAGCTTGGCTAGAGGCGCGGCTAGTTCTGGAGCACAAGTCTTCAGCACGATAGCCGGGATGTTGTCCGGGCCCACAGCCTTTGCTGTATTCAGTGCGCTCAGCCGTTTCTTGATATCACGTGGAGCGAATCGAATTGGCTGAAGACTAGCTTCTGTGGTGGTGGGGACCTCAGGAGGAGGCCGATATGGATCATCCAGTCAGCACTTCTGGCTGAAGATGGTTGAAAACGCTTCAGCTTTGTCTTTTGCACTCACGTGCTGGGCTCCACCATCATTGAGGATGGGGATATTCATGTAGCCCCGTTAGTTGTTGAATGGTCCACCACCATTCACGACTGGATGTGGCAGGACTGCAGAGCTTTGATCCGATCCGTTGATTGTGGGATCGCTTAACTCTGTCTATAGCATGCTGCTTCTGCTTTTTAGCATGCATGTAGTCCTGTGTTGCAGCTTCCCCAAGTTGGCACCTCATTTTTAGGTACGCCTGGTGCTGCTCTTCTACACTCGTTATTGAAGCAGGGTTGGTCCCCTGGTTTGATGGTAATGGTAGAGTGAGGGATATGCCAGGCCATGAGGTTACAGATTGTGGTGGAATACAATTCTGCTGCTGCTGATGGCCCACAGCGCCTCATGGATGCCCAGTTTTGAGCTGCTAGATCTGTTCTGAATCTATCCCATTTAGCACGGTGGTAGTGCCATACAACACGATGGAGGGTGTCCTCAGTGTGAAGACAGGACTTCGTCTCCATAATGACTGTGCGGTGGTCACTGCTACCAATGTTGTCATGGACAGATGCATCTGCGACAGATCGGTGTGGACGAGGTCAAGTAGGTTTTTTCTGTGTTGGTTCTCTCATCACCTGTCGCAGGCCCAGACTGCCAGTTATGTCCTTCAGGACTCGGCCAGTAGTGCTGCTACCGAGGCACTCTTGGTGATGGACATTAACACCCCCACCCAGAGTACATTCTGTGCCCTTGCTACCCTCAGTGCTTCTTCCACAAGTGGTGTTCAACATGGAGGAGCACTGATTCATCAGCTGAGGGAGGGCGGTAGGTGGTAATCAGCAGGAGGTTTCCTTGCCCATGCTTGACCTGAAGCCATGAGACTTCATGGGGTCCAGAGTCAATGTTGAGGACTCCCAGGGCCACTCCCTCCCGACTGTATACCCCTGTGCCGCCACCCCTGATGGGTCTGTCCTGCCGGTGGGACAGGACATACCCAGGGAAGGTGATGGAGGAGTTTGGGACATTGGCTGAAAGGTATGATTCTGTGAGTGTGACTAGTGTGGCTGTTGCTTGACTAGTCTGTGGGACAGATCTCCCAATTTTGGCAGAAGTCCCCAGATGTTGCAGGACTTTGCAGGGTCAACTGGGCTGGGTGTGCCATTGTCGTGTCTGTAGCCGGTGCCAAGGTCGATGCCGGGTGGTCCGTCCGGTTTTATTCTTATTGTTTTTTGTATCAGTTTTTTTTACAACAGAGTGGCTTGCTAGGCCATTTCAGAGGGCAGTTAAGAGTCAACCACATTGCCGTGGGTCTGGAGTCACATATAGGCCAGATTTCCTTCCCTAAAGGACATTAGTGAACCAGATGGGGTTTTACGACAATCCGATAGTTTCATGGTCACCATTACTGATACTAACTTTTTTTATTCCAGCTGCTGTGGTGGGATTTGAACTCCTATCTCCTGATCATTAGTCCAGGCCTCTGGATTACTAGTCCAGTGACATAACCACTATGCTACCGCCCCCGTATTATGCTCCACTGGTGGCAGAGAGCTGCGAGATTACTTGTTCCATCACAGATTCACTGGGGCTGTCCTCCAATTTCTCCCCTCTTCTCCTGTTTCTGTTGAATGTAATGTTGTGTCACCCATGGCTCAGTTGGCAGCTCTCTCGCCTCTGAGTCAGAAGGTTGTGGGTTCAAGTCCCACTCCAGAGACTTGAGCACAAAAATCTAGGCTGACACTCCCAGTGCAGTGCTGAGGGAGCGCCGCACTGTCGGAGGTGACGTCTTTTGGATGAGACGTTAAACCGAGGCCCCCGTCTGTTCCTCTCAGGTGGACATAAAAGATCCCATGGCACTATTTCCAAGAAGAGCAGGGGAGTTCTCCCCAGTGTCCCGGCCAATATTTATTCCTCAATCAACATCACTTCAGAGCGATGACCTTTTTATTCTGACGAAAGGACTTCGAGCTGAAATGTTAACTCTGTTTCTCTCTCCACAGATGCTGCCTGACCTGCTGAGTGTTTCCAGCATTCTCTGTTTTTATTTCTGTCTCCTTACTGTTTGCTCCCACTGTATAGAATTCCTGATCTAATTAAAACAGTTAAATACAAAGTCCTAATCTAATCTTGAAACATTTCCCAAGTGTGGTTTCCAAAATGCTTGTTCTACTTAAATCTAGTCAGCCCAGCGCCAATTGTACCCGGTGTCTGAGCCAGCACATTTCACAATTCTAATCGTGTTTGTGTAAAATATTAATTTTAAGTGTTTCCTGTTTAGATTTAATCAGTGAATGAATGATTAAAATGAACTGCGAAACAAAGGTTTGTAAATTGGTTGTTTTAATCGAAACTTTACAGGAATATCAATCTGATTTTGTTGTTGTGAGCCTCACCATTTCTCTCCTCTCCTGAAGGCGTCAGCTTCTCACTGCGTCCAGTTTCATGGGGCTGAATAGTTTCCGATGCCTCGCCCGAGTTGCCATTAATTATGGGTGAGCCTCTGTAGCGAGTATTGGCAGGTTATTCACCCACAGGAGGCATTGTGCCCGAGCTCGCTCCTGCCCTCACTGATGTCCACATACGTGCATTCTTGGCAGCAGACGCTGGATAGCCATCAAGGGTGGGGAGGGGGTTCTGGTGGCTTGCTCTCTGCCCCAATACAGGCGCACTGAGATCAATGATGGCATCCCTAACTGTACCCTGACTGGGATCCGCTAACTCAGCACAGACTGGAGACCCAGGCTGAGGTCCTTCCTTATCCGTATGACGCAACCAATCACGGGATAAACTCGCTGAGGAATCAAAGGAATGTGTTTTTTTCCCCTCTTAAAGCAAACTAGCTGGCTGTCTTAACGCTTTGGAAAACTGAAGCGTGGCTAAATAAAAATTTAATGGGATTAAGGTTAAGGGTTAGGCAGTGCCCTTCCACCTCTGGGACCCCCGGTTAAACCCCAGCCCAATTGGATAAACACGTTCTGTCTGCTGGCTGTATGGAATGAGTTTGGGTGGGCTCGATCCAGCCCATAACGGGCACTGCCCCCAATTCAGGGCTGATTGACTGTGTCTCCCAGAGCGGCTACAGGAAGACGGGCGAGGGAAATGGCAAATGTCATGCTGGCGTAGTAAGGGGTGGTCTTCTCAGCTGGCAGATGACGGCATATTATTGGGACAGAGTAGAGACAATATCAAGTCCATGCTGTACCTGACTTGCAGCTTCTCAGTGCTGTCCTGAGGCACCTATATTGAAACCTGTGCCATTGCTCTGCACTGACACCACTCGCCTCAGTTAAGCAACAAGTAAAACTCACTACAAAAAGGGTAGAAAAACATAGCTTTGCACATTCTATCTCACATCATAATTGATCGTAATTTATAGCAAATCACTTTTACAGGTGCTATACAAGCAGCTTTTCTGAGAACTGAAAGTGTCTCTCAGTGTTTGAAGATTGAGGAGAGTCCACAGTATCTTAGTAGGAACACCCCTACGATGAGGCAAACATTCATTTGCCCAGGTGCACCCTGCAGAACGTACGAGGACTGAATCCATGACCGCAGCAGGTGTTTTCCCTTTAAACAAGCATTCCCACCGACAGGGTGCCTATTAGCTGATGAATACTGCAATTACATTTTTACCTTTCCCCGGCCTCCCACTGCCCCGACACTCATTGCTTCCAGTTTTCTCATCCTGAAGTGCTATTATGGCAATGGCTGAGGGTGGAAGAGGCCTAATGATGTGCTGATCACCATTGAGAACATGCCTGCACTGGGGCACAGACCGGCTAATTATTACATCTCGCGTAGTGAGGTTTCAACGCTCGTATATTAAGTTAGCAAGGCTCAGCTGGCAACTTGTTCTATAGCGAATATCTAATGATTGTTAATTAGCTGACATTTAAGGTGCAGAGGACTTTATATCTTGTGCAGCACAGCGCTGGCTCATTCTAGGTGTGAGCACGAGGGAAGCCATTTCATTCTAAAGGTACACAAAGAATTGCTTTGGATTCTTTGAATGAAAAAGCCCACTTGTGCATCAGAGCACAACACCAGGGCAGTTTTAACAGTATCGTGCTGTGCAGATCATTTGCCCCGTCAATATGTCTTTCAGGAGGTTTTGAAATGAGCAATTGCCCACTTGCCCCAGACAACTGCTGTCGGATTCAAGCGAGAAATGCAGTGGAAATATAGTCAGCCTGGCGGACGAGCTTGGATGGTGACTGCAGGACAGGGTCCTCCAGAGCCAGCTGCGAAATGCCCAAATTATCCTTTTGGAATCCACTTGAAGCATACTTTCCTGCAGCTCGAGTCACTGAGCCGGCTTCACAGCCAACCCATTTAACTCTCCTATTCATTGGCATTCATCTGCTGGCCCCCTATCAATACTGCCTTGCTGATTTTGGGATTTATTCCAGCTAGCGAAACACCTCCTGCTACAGTGCTTGGAGACACTCCATTGCACTCGTCTCAAACTGTTGTAGCTTGAAGTCTCTTGCTCACTGAAATAGATCAGGCCAATCAGTAACAGTCTTTGAGCACTGAAGGACCTCTGCAACTTTCAAAATGCACAAATCTTTCTTTCTTCTTTTATACATCCACAAACATTGTTGTTCCATCTATTAGTCACGCATATGGATAATTCACTAATTTAAAAGATATATGAAGAGATACGCAGATGTGTCTTAGACAGCGTGCAAGTGCTGAATGGTGCAAATTCTAGAGTAGAACATTTCTTAACCCTTCAAGTACCTAGGACGCATTTATGATGTGACCATATCAATCTTCACAATCTGGGTTTTCAGTTGGCTAGAGAAAAAGTGGGCTGTTTAATTGATGAATTCATATTGTTGATAGCCTGGTGAATGGAGACTAGAATATTGTCTGGGTTGACCTCCAGCGGAGAACTCGCGTCTGGACGGAGTGACCACTGGCTCAGAGATAGTACTCCCGCCTCTGAGGCAGAAGGGCTGGGTTTGGGCTCCACTCCAGTGAGTGGAGATCGGAGCGCTGGATCTGAATACTGGGTTTGATGTCTGGGGGGGGGGGAGGCTTGTGTCCAATGGGTGCGGGTGCCCCCCACCACTCTAAAGGGTAGGTGGGTCTCTCCCAACCTTGGGTGCAGCCCACCTGGGAGAAGGTCCTCCGAAGATAAAAACCGTGAGGAAGGCAATGGGGAAACCACCTCAGCTGCTCTTCCCCAGCGAGTGGCTCAAGAATCTCATGTGTGAGGCCTGAGGTAGGACCTGCCCTCGGGGCAGAACACAACGAACAGACGGATATCAAATACCTTTATTACTGTAATATTATTTGTGTGTCACAGAAAAATGTTCAGTCCAGGAAGACTGGAGTTTCCATGATCCCGCTGGCAGTCTAAGAATTCATACTATTCTTGAAATAACCAAGCAATGGTAATTTGCTTTTGGAGAAAAGTACAGATCTCGGCGAGATGGCACTGCTGGGGATTAGGAATGTTGGAAAAGGAATGGAAACCAATAGAAAAATTGTGTAGTTGACTATCAGAGAGGTAAAAAAAAGAGGGGAGAAACAGAGAAAGGGGCAGAAACTAAATAAACCAACAACTTGCATTTATATAGCACCTTTAACGTAGTAAAACATCCCATGGCGCTTCACAGGAGTGATTATCAAACAAAATTTGACACCGAGCCACATAAGGAGATATTAGGACAGGTGACCAAAAGCTTGGTCAAAGAGATAGGTTTTAAGGAGCGTCTTAAAGGAGGAGAGAGAGGTAGAAAGGTTTAGGGAGGGAATTCCAGAGCTTGGGGCCCCGGCAGCTGAAGGCACGGCCGCCAATGGTGGAGCGATTAAAACTGGGGATGCGTTTGTGGCCATTGGGTCTGGAGCATGGTGGGGAAGGGATGCTGGGTGCCTGCAGTGTGAGGCCCATCAGCTGGGTTTCTGGCATCCGCAAGCCTTTGTGAGTCTCAGCCAGTCAACTGCTCCAAGGCATGCTACCTTCCTCCCCACTCCCAGTTCCAGCACAGAGCTAAGTGAGTGAGTCCTACAGCTAAAGAGCCCTCCTCATGCAAAGCCTGCCAACAGGAACAGCTGATCTGTTGGTGGGGTTACGGGATTTTTTTAATAATTCCTGTGAATTTTAACAAGCCTGTGAAGCGCCTTAGGACACTTTACTATGTTGAAGGTGCTATATAAAGGCAAGTTGATGATGCTGTTCTCAGGTGAAGGAGCATCAATAGAACCGAGAAGAGCCAGTGTCAGTAGTCCTCTTGGTGCTGCCTCTCCCCACCTATACTTGCAATCAGGAGAGAAAGGTGAAACAGAGGAGTGAGAAAGATAAAGAGAAAAAAATTGTAATAGAATAGTAAAAAAGAATGGAGAGGGAGAAAGAGAGAGAGAGTCAGGTCAGAAGTCAATGTTAAAGGAGGAGACACAGAAGGAAGTGAAGGAGGACAGAATGTTAGAGAGCCGATGAGCGAGCAAGACCACGTGTGCATGTGAGAATGAGAAATGGAAATGGAGGAGACAGATAGAAGTGAGGTGAGCAGAGGGAGGGTGACATAAGTGAAGGAGACATAAATGGTGTGGTCCAGGAATTTCCGTTAATGCAAATGAAATAGACTGGGTGGTTAACATAGCATTTAATCATGATTCTGCATGACTAAAATGCAATTTAATCAAATGCAGCCCACTCACTAACAAGGATCCAGCCCACTGCTCCAAGAGGTTAGAGTGTAGTCACACTACAGAGACAGGCTCAGCTCTATTGACGCTCCTTCATCTGCTAACAGCATCATCAGTGACTTTGGAGGAAGCAAGTGAATGACAACGAACTAAACCAGCCAAGAAGGTCTTGCTTTTTTCCAGTTCTTCCAATTACACAGAGGAGTTCTTTGCGCAAGTGCATGTTGGCATCAGACTTGGTTCAAATGAAAAATTACCACCACAGGATCACAACGGCAGTGTCAGAACATTATATATATGTATACTTGTGACCATTAATATCCAGCCTCTCTTCCATACATGTCCAGTGGAGCACACAGAACACATGACAGCAGCAATGGTCCAGGGCCAGTGTGACAAACTGGTAGTACACCAATGTAAATCTAGATGTCAATGAATGTCAGTGGTGAGGTTGACAGCGGAGATGCCGTTTTCGCGAGGCTAACGGCAAAGTGGTGCAAATCATCCAGCAACTTGTGGCGATTCGCAATTCACGGTGTATCTCTTCCTCGCCACAAGCTGCTGGACGATTTACACATTCACAACGGCGAGCGCCATTAATCTCGCCGTTATTTTGGCAGCAAATTCTGGGCCCATTGTGTCTTGCTCGGGTGAAGCAGGACAAAACATAAGGTGCGTTCTTTCAAGAAAGCGTTCAAAAATCAGCCAGTTTCTGATTTATTAAGGAACGCAGATGGATAGGACTCGCTGTCAAGGCAGAAGGGGGGTTCAAAAATTCCAAGAACTTCGAAAAACTAAATGTAAATGTTACATAAATCTGCAGACCAACCTAAAACATGCCTGTCCTGAGTAAAGAATTAAATGAAATGTTAAGCATTGCTCCACAGATGAGAAGCTAATTTGTTTTATTTTGAAGCTTGGCGCGCATTTTGCAGTCCCCACAAGGATTTTAATCTGAACTCGTTTTAATACTGAGTTCTGCAGTTCATCAGGCATGGGAATAAAATGATGTATTGATCCATTTTCCGTTAATACTAGCTCCTTGCCTTTGCACCATACCAGGTCACCACAGTAGGCTGGTTAATTGAGCTGCTTTGTGTTGAAGGTGAATAATTTATTAATTTTTTTTAAAGAAATGTTTGGCAGAACACCCTAGAGGAAAATATTCTTAAGATGATTAAGCTACAATAATGTCAACTGTTTCATATTAATTATGAAATCCCAACATAACCAGTATTCAAGAGGGCTCTTTTGTCTGCGCTCTGTACCTTCCCTCCTTCAGTTCCAAGGCCGCAGTTATTAAGTCTCAGCTCCTTGAGGGTGTAGCAGCTCCTGTTCATCAGAAGGTCTTTACAGCTCTGAATTCCATCCGGTCCAAATGCATTATCACTCAAATCCAGCTCTGTCAGCTCAGCCCCAGCCAGCATGACAGCTTCACCAAGTGACTTCTGAGAAAGCAAAAAATAAAAAATAAAATTAACATGGGCATTCCGTCCATTAAATGAATGTCCCCTCTATAGGCTGACTTACTAAACACTTACAGTCCCAAGCTCCTATTAAATTAGAGTAATTCCAACCTTGTAATTACTCTGAACCTGAACCCTGTCACCATTTACTTTTGCAAAATTAATACCAGAAAACATGTTGAAGGCTGAAGATTTTCTTTATCCACTGTCATGTTGCCAGAGTTTTCAAAACAATAAAGGATGTGGGCTGTCATGCTATAATGTGTATTAATAGAAGTCTACGGCACCACGGGTGGCTCAGCTGTAGGGGGAGGGGGGGAGGGGGAGGAGGAAGATAGGGAAAGCAATAGTGGTAGGGGATTCGATAGTTAGGGGAGCAGACAGGTGTTTCTGTGGCTGCAGACGTGACTCCAGGATGGTATGTTGCCTCCCTGGTGCCAGGGTCAAGGATGTCACTGAGCGGCTGCAGAACATTCTGAGGGGGGAGGGTGAACAGCCAGAGGCCGTGTTCCATATCGGAACCATCGACATAGGCAGAAAGAGGGATGAGTTCCTGCAGGCAGATTTTAGGGAAGAGATTAAAAAGCAGGACCTCAAAGGTATTCATCTCTGGATTACTTCCGGTGCCAAGCGCGAGTGAGTATAGAAATAGGAGGATAGAGCAGATGAATGCTTGGCTGGAGAGATGATGCAGGAGGGAGGGCTTCAGATTCCTGGGGCATTGGGGCCGGTTCTGGGGGAGGTGGGACCTGTACAGGCCGGACGGGTTGCACCTCAACAGAGCCGGAACCAACGTCCTCATTGGGAGGTTTGCTAGTTAGGGAGGGTTTAAACTAAGTTGGCAGCGGGATGGGCACCAGGATGTAGCATTAGAAAGGAGAAACAAAGGGCACAAAGGATTGGGAAAGACGGACAGCATTAAAGTAAGAAATAGTGCGGTATTAGGTGGGGTCAGACTAAGAGAGAACACAGGATGGTCTAAGATGGGTTTACAGTGTATGTATGAGAACGCACGAAGCGTAGTAAACAAGGTTGGTGAGCTGCAGGCACAAATAGCCACATGGGAATATGATGTTGTGGCAATGACTGAGACCTGGATCAAAAAAGTATTGGGTATTAAATATTCCTGGATATAGGGTGTTCAGGAAAGATAGGGAAGGAAAGATAGGAGGCGGGGTGGCAGTATTGGTTAAGGAAAATATTACAGTGCTGGAGAGAGAGGATGTCCTGGAGGGGTCAAGGACAGAATCTATATGGCTAGAGTTGAGAAATAATAGAGGTGCCATTAGACTACTAGGTGTATTCTATAGTGGGAAAAATATGGAGGAGCAAAGTTGCAGAGAATTTACAGAGAGATGCAAGAACTAGAGTAGTGATAATTGGGGTCTTCAACTGTCCTAATATAGACTGGGATAGTAATAGTGTCCCAGTGATGGCAGAGAGGGGGAAGAATTTCTGAAGTGTGTTCAGGAGAACTTTCTTGATCAGTACATTTCCGGCCCAATGAGGAAGGAGGCATTGCTGGATCTGGTTCTGGGGAATGAGGTGGGTCAAGTAGAGCAAATGTCAGTAGGTGAACATTTAGGGAACAGTGATCATGGTATCATAAGGTTTAGATTAGCTATGGAAAAGGGCAGGGAGCAATCGAGAGTAAAAATACTTAATTGGAGCAAGGCCAATTTCGGTGGGATGAGAACGGATCTGGCCCAGGTAAATTGGAATCAAAGCTTGGCAGGCAAAACTGTAATTGAACAATGGGCTGCTTTTAAAGAGGAAATAGTTCGAGTACAGTCGAGGTACATTCCCACTAGAGTGAAAGGTAGGGCAACTAAAGCCAGAACTCCCTTGATGACAAAAGAGATAGAAAATATGATGAAGCAGAAAAAGAGCGCGTATGACAGATGTCAGGTCGAGAATACATCTGAGAATCAGGCTAAATATAGAAAGTTCAGAGGAGAAATGAAAAAGAAAATAAGACATATAAATAGTAAACGGGTAGTAAGAGGAGGGGTAGGGCCGATTAGGGACCAAAAAGGAGACCTACGCATGGAGGCAGAGGGTATGGCTGAGGTGCTAAATGAGTACTTTGCATCTGTCTTCACCAAGGAAGAAGATGCTGCCATAGACATAGTGAAGGAGGAGGTAGAGGAGATACTGGATGGGATAAAAATTGATAAAGACGAGGTACTAGAAAGGCTGGCTGTACTTAAAGTAGGTAAGCCACCAGGACTGGATGGGATGCATCCTAGGACACTGAGGGAAGTGAAGGAAGAAATCGCGGAGGTACTGGCCATAATCTTCCAATCCTCCTTAGAAACGGGGGTGGTGCCAGAGGACTGGAGATTTGCAAATGTTTACACCCTTATTCAAAAAAGGGTGCAAGGATAAACCCAGCAACTACTGGCCAGTCAGTTTAGCCTCGGTAGTGGGGAAGCTTTTTAGAAACAATAATCAGGGACAAAATTAACAGTCACTTGGACAAGTGTGGATTAATTAAGAAAAGCCAGCACGGCTTTGTTAAAGGCAAATCGTGTTTATTCAACTTGATCGAGTTTTTTGATGAGGTAACAGAGAGGGTTGATGAGGGCAATGCGGTTGACGTGGTGTATATGGATTTCGAAAAGGCGTTTGACAAAGTGCCACATAATAGGCTTGCCAGCAAAGTTGAAGCCCATGGAATAAAAGGGACAGTGGCAGCATGGATACGAAATTGATAGAGAACTGGCTGTCAGATAGAAAACAGAGAGTTGGAATAAACGGCTCATTTTCTGAATGGCAGGCAGTAACAAGTGGGGTACCGCAGGGATCTGTCCTGGGTCCCCAGCTGTTCACAATTTACATTAATGACCTGGATCAGGGAGTCGGATGCAGCATTTCCAAATTTGCAGACGACACTAAACTAGTAGGGGGGGGTGGGCTCAGAGGAGGAGACCAGGAAGCTCCAGAGCAATTTGGACAGACTGGGTGATTGGGCGGATAAATGGCAGATGCACTATAATGTGGACAAGTGCGAAGTTATCCACCTTGGGTGCAGGAACGGGAGGGCAAATTATTATTTAAATGGCAATAAATTGGGAGAGGGGGAAGTAGAGAGAGACCTGGGTGTTCTTGTACACCAGTCACTGAAGGCGAGCATGCAGGTGCAACAGGCGGTCAAGAAGGCAAACGGTATGCTGGCCTTCATAGCAAAAGGGTTGGAATACAGGAACAGGGATACCTTGCTGCAGCTGTACAGGGCACTGGTGAGACCACACCTCGAGTACTGTGTACAGTTTTGGTCGCCTCATCTGAGGAAAGATGTTCTTGCCATGGAGGGGGTGCAGCGGCGATTCACCAGGCTGATACCAGGAATGGCGGGATTGACCTATGAGGAGAGACTATGTAGTTTAGGGATGTACACACTGGAGTTTAGAAGATTGAGAGGGGACCTCATAGAAGTGTATAAAATTCTGACAGGTCTAGACAGACTAGATGCAGAAGGAATGTTTCCCTTGGCGGGTGAGAACAGAACTAGAGGACATAATTTAAGGATAAGGGCTAAACCATTTAGGACAGAAATGAGGGGGAATTTCTTCACTCAGAGGGTGGTGAACCTGTGGAACTCATTGCCACAGAGAGCAGTGTACGCCAGCTCATTAAATATATTTAAGAGGGAATTAGATATATTTCTACAGGCAAAAGGGGTTAAGGGTTACGGAGAGAAGGCGGGGACGGGATACTGAATTGGAGGATCAGCCATGATCTCATTAAATGGCGGAGCAGGCTCGAAGGGCCGGATGGCCTACTCCTGCTCCTATCTTCTATGTATCTATGTATCTATGAAATTGGCTAAATGACAGGAGACAGAGAGTAGTGGTGAATGGTTGTTTTTCGGACTGGAGGAAGGTATACAGTGGTATTCCCCAGGGGTCGTTTCTAGGACCACTGCTTTTCTTGATATATATTAATTACTTGGATGTGGGTGTACAGGGCACAATTTCAAAATTTGCAGATGACACAAAACTTGGAAGTATAGTGAACAGTGAGGAAGAGAGTGAAAGACTTCAGGAAGACAGACAGGCTGGTGAAATGAGCGGACACGTGGCAGATGAAATTTAACGCAGAAAAATGTGAAGTGAAACATTTTGGTAGGAAGAATGAGGAGAGGAAATATAAACTAAATGGTACAATCCTAAAGGGGGTGCATGAACAGAGAGACCTAGGGGTATATGTGCATAAATCGTTGAAGGTGGCAGGGCAGGTTGAGAAAGCAGTTAAAAAAGCTTATGGGATCCTGGGCTTCATGAATAGAGGCATAGAGTACAAAAGCGTGGAAATTATGATGAACCTGTATAAAACACTGGTTCGGCCTCAAATGGAGTACTGTGTCCAATTCTGGGCATCGCACTTTAGGAAGGATGTGAAGGCCTTAGAGAGGGTGCAGAAAAGATTCTAGAGATGAGGGACTTCAGTTACGTGGATAGACTGGAGAAGCTGGGGTTGTTCTCTTTAGAGCAGATAAAATTGAGAGGAGATTTGATAGAGGTGTTCAAAATCATGAGGGGTCTGAACAGAGTAGATAGAGAGAAACTGTTCCCATTGGCAGAAGGGTCGAGAACCAGAGGACACAGATTTAAGGTGATTGGCAAAAGAACCAAAGGCGACATGAGGAAAAACTTTTTTACACAGCGAGTGGTTGTGATCTGGAATGCACTGCCTGAAAGGGTGGTGGAGGCAGACTCAATCACGGCTTTCAAAAGGGAGTTGGATAGGTATCTGAAAGAAATTTTTTTTGCAGGGCTACGGGGAAAAGGCGGGGGAGTGGGACTAGCTGAGGTGCTCTTGCAGAGAGCCGGCATGGGCTCGACGGGCCGAATGGCCTTCTTCCGTCCTGTAACCATTCTATGATTCTAAGTGAGTTCTGCAGCCTTGAACCTACTCACAATGGCTTTCAACTTGAGAGATGCAACCTCGATGGAAGCTTTTGAAGGTACAGTAGAATATTGGGAAGGAAGGAAGGGAGCTGGCTGTGCAGTGGGTCAGACACTCCTTTTACCTCAGGGACCTAGGTTTGAACCAGCTGTACTGGTCCAATAAGAAGTGAGTTGGAGGTGGTGTTAACCTAGTTCTCAGTGAGTTGCACAAAGCTGTCCATAGTTTGGCACCAAATGATCAGTCTCTGCAAAAAACCACAGGCTGGTTGATCTGGAAAATACGAATGCCATAAGGTACACTTGGGGGGCTTTCTTTTGAGACAGAGTTTAAAGGACATTGTTTAATAATGTGGGAGTTGCACTTGACCAAAGAATGCTTGTTGCAAATGACAACAGCTGCTACGTTAACTACTCTGTGCTGAAATGGGGTTGTTCGAGCACTACCAGAAATCTCTCACTTGCCCAGTAGCAGGAGAGTCCTCCTGTACAATTCATGAGCCATCTGTGTTCAGTGATTCTAGGAGTTATGCACAATAATACTGGTCCAACTGGTTGATTTTTGCATCCAGATGATGCTCGTTTTTTGTATCTTCTGATCAGATAGGATTAGAAGAGAAGGAAGAAACACGAGATCAAGAGGAAAAAGTCATGGGGTGGGGGGTGGGGGAGGTTCATGTTTAGTGTTTATTCTGAAAGCATAAAAATATGCCGATGAAAGTTGATTGAGAGTGGAAATGACAGACATTTGAGAGGTACGACAGAGCAGTGCTTGTCTTACTGGACGAGTAATCCAGAGAACGCGAGTTTAAATCCCACCATGGTAGTTTGAGAATTTGAATTCAGTTTAAAAAAATCTGGAAATAAAAAGCTGGTGTCAGTAAAAGTGACCATGAAACTGTCGGATTGTCGTAAAAACCCAGCTGGTTCACTAATGTCCTTTAGGGAAGGAAACCTGCCGTCCTTACCCGGTCTGGTCTATATGTGACTCCAGTCCCACAGCAACGTATTGACTCTCAACTGCCCTCTGAAATGGCCTAGCAAGTCTCTCAGTTGTATCAAACCACTACAAGAAGGCCCAACACCACCTTCTCAGAGCAACATGGGGTGGGCAGTAAATGCCAGCCTTATCAGCGACGCCCACATCCGCCTTGGTGTAAAACTGGTGTTGCGGATCAACTTCCCATTATAGAAACTATTTCTATCTATCCCATTGTATCCGATCTGGAATCTCCTTCCGACTTTGCTCTGAATTTCTTTCTTGCACTAGTGGCGTTTGCCAGTCGTCTGCCTAAACCTGAAGCAGCAATTGCAGGAAGATGCTGAAATTCTATTTGCAGAGGTCCAAGATAGCATGGCCAGTAAAAGAAAGAAAAGAACCAACTTGCATTTTATACAGTGCCTTTCAAGTCCTCAGGATGTCCCAAAGCACTTTACAGCCAACACATTTGAAGGGTAGTCACTGTTGCAATGTAGGAAACGTGGCAGCTGCAAGGTCCCATAAATAGCAATCTGTTGGTTGAGGGATAACTGGTGCCGGGACACTGGGAGAACACCCCTGCTCTCCTTCGAATAGAACCACAGGATCTTTTACAACCACCTGAGTAGGCAGACTTTGGTATAATATCTCATTCAAAACTCTGGCAATACAGCACTCCTTCAGTACTGCTCTAAAGTGTCAGCCTGGATTATGTGCTCAAGTGTCCAGATCGGGACTTCAACACACAACCTTCTGACTCAGAGGCGAGCGTGCTACCTACTGAGCCAGGTGAACACTTGCAAAAGTCTCTGGTCCACCAACAGAAACCAAGTGCCTGATTCTGCATGGTGTACCTTACACATACAGGTGTTAAAGGCCAGTCTGAAAGGGGCTTGAGTAAGGGTTTTTTATGGATGTCAAGACAATTTGCACTGCTCTTGGAGTATGTTCAAAAAGGTCATTAGACCAGTGGCACATACTGTCACAAGGTTGACAGCACCCACACCACTTCAGAACAACAATCACACCAGCTGCAAAGATGCACATGACCTCAGTGTAAGGTGGCTTTGGGTGGGAGGGGGAGGAGCGGAGAAGTGGGAAGCTGGTGAACATAAGAAATAGGAGCAGGAATAGGCCACTTGGCCCCTCGAGCCTGCTCCGCCATTCAGTAAGATCATGGCTGATCTTGGGCTCAAAGCCATTTCCCCCCCGGCTCCCCATAACCCTTCACTCCCTTATCTTGCAAAAATGTGTCTATCTCCACCTTAAATGTATTTAATGACCCAGCCTCCACGGCTCTCTGGGGCAGAGAATTCCACAGATTTACGACCCTCAGAAGAAGTTCCTCCTCATCTCAGTTCTAAAAGGGCGACCCTTTATTCTGAAACTGTGCCCCCGCGTTCTAGATTCCTCATAAGTCAACCCCCTCATCTCTGGAATTAACCTAGTGAATCGTCTCTGAACTGCCTCCAATGCAAGTATATCCTTCCTTAAATAAGGAGAACAAAACTGTGCGCAGTACTCCAGGTGTGGTCTCACCAATACCCTGTACAGTTGTAGCAGGACTTCCCTGCTTTTATACTCCAACCCCCTTGAAATAAAGGCCAACATTCCATTTGCCTTTTTGATTACTTGCTGTACCTGCATGCTAACTTTTTGTGTTTCATGCACAAGGACCCCCAGGTCCCTCTGAACTGTAGCATTTTGTAATCTCTCCCCATTTAAATAATAATTTGCTTTTTTATTTTTCCTGCCAAAGTGTATAACCTTGCACTTTTCCACATTATACTCCATCTGCCAAATGTTTGCCCATTCACCTAGCCTGTCTATATCCCTTTGCAGATTCTTTGAGTCCTCTGCACAACTTGCTTTTCCACCCATCTTTGTATCATCCGCAAACTTGGCTACATTACACTCGGTCCCTTCATCCAAGTCATTAATGTAGATTGTAAATAGTTGAGGCCCGAGCACCGATCCCTGTGGCATCCCACTAGTTACCTTTTGCCAACTGGAAAATTACCCATTTAACCTGACTCTCTGCTTTCTGTTAGTTAGCCAATTCTCTATCCATGCTAATATATTACCCCCAACTCCGTGAGCTCTTATCTTATGCAGTAACCTTTTATGTGGCACCTTATCGAATGCCTTCTGGAAATCCAAATACACCACATCCACTGGCTCACCTTTGTCCACCCTGCTCGTTACCTCCTCAAAGAACTCCAGCAAATTTGTTAAACATGATTTCCCTTTCATAAAACCATGCTGACTCTGCTTGACTGCATTATGCTTTTCCAAATGGCCTGCTACTGCTTCCTTAATGAAGGACTCCAGCATTTTCCCAACGACAGATGTTAGGCTAACTGGTCTATGGTTTCCTGCTTTCTGTCTCCCTCCTTTCTTAAATAGGGGTGTTACATTTGCGGTTTTCCAATCAGCTGGGACCTCTCCAGAGTCTAGGGAATTTTGGTATATTGCAACCAATGCATCCACTATCTCTGCAGCCACTTCTTTTAAGACCCTGGGATGCAGGCCATCTGGTCCAGGGGACTTGTCGTCTTTTAGTCCCATTATTTTACCAAGTACTATTTCCTTAGTGATAGTCTTTAGTTCCCCCCTCCCTGTGGCCCCTTGATTATCCATTATTGGGATGTTGTTGGTGTCTTCTACCGTGAAGACAGATAAAAAATATTTGTTCAGAGTCTCTGCCATTTCCCCGTTCCCCATTATTAATTCCCCAGTCTCATCCTCTAAGGGACCAATGTTTACTTTAGCTACCCTCTTCCTTTTTATATACCTGTAGAAGCTCTTACTACCTGTTTTAATGTTTCTTGCCAGTTTACTCTCATAATTCATCTTCTCTCTCTCTTATTTTTTTAGTCATCCTTTGCTGGTTTTTAAAAATTTCCCAATCCTCTGGCCTCCCACCAATCTTGGCAACATTGTATGCCTTCGTTTTCAATTTGATACCATCCTTTACTTCCTTAGTTAGCCACGGATGGTGCTCCCTTCTCTTAAAATCTTTCTTTCTCATTGGAATATATTTTTGTTGAGAGTTATGAAATATCTCCTTAAATGTCTGCCACTGCATTTCAACTGTCTTACCCTTTAACTTATTTTTCCAGTCCACTTTAGCCAGTTCTGCCCTCATGCCATTGTAATTGCCTTTGTTTAAGATCAGGACACTGGTTTGAGATACAACTTTCTCACCCTCCAACTGAATTTGAAATTCAACCATGCTATGATCACTCTTTCCTAGAGGATCCTTTACTATGAGATCATTTATTAATTCTGTCTCATTACACAGTACCAGATCCAAGAAAGCCTGCTTCCTGGTCGGTTCCATTACATACTGTTCTAGGAAACACTCTATGAACTCCTCCTCAAGGCTACCATGGCCAATTTGATTTGTCCAATCAATATGGAGATTAAAATCACCCATGATTATTACCGTACCTTTTTTACAGGCCTCTATTATTTGTTGATTTATACTCTGTCCAACAGTATTGCTACTGTTCGGGGCCTGTAGACTACGCCCACCAGAGACTTTTTCCCCTTATTATTTATTATCTCCACCCAAACCGATTCTACATCTTGTTCTTCTGAGCCAATATCACTTCTCACCACTGCACTGATCCCATCCTTTACCAACAAAGCCACCCCACCTCCCTTTTCTTTCTGTCTATCCTTCCGAATTGTCAAATAACCTGGAATATTCAGTTCCCAGCCCTGATCACCTTGCAACCATGTCTCTCTAATGGCGATCAGATCATACCCATTTGTATCTATTTGTGCCGTCAACACATCTATCTTGTTACGAATGCTGCGTGCATTCAGATATAGAGCTTTTAACTTTGTCTTTTTACTATTTCTCCTTGTTTTGGCCCCATTTTCTCTTGCACTCTTATTTTTAAACATTCTGTCCCTTCCTCTCACACTCTGGTTATTATTTCCTCCATCTCTATCCTGCTCTATTGCTTTCTCATTAACTTTTTAAATTCCCGCTCACCTGGATCCTCCTCCCAACTATTTAGTTTAAAGCCCTCTCTACAGCCCTAGTTCTTTGATTCGCCAGGACTCTAGCCCCAGCATGGCTCAAGTGAAGCCCATCCAAACGGAACAGCTCCCTCTTATCCCAGTACTGGTGCCAGTGCCCCACAAATGGTGTCCACTAAATAACTAGTCAGAAAAGCCCCGAGAGGTCCAGCTCAGAGTAAACAATAAAAGTTTATTTAAGTTGCTGTTGGAATATTTTAAAGCGGGTTAAAATGGTCAAAGCACCCCAGCATGCTTTGCTTTACATTTTAGCCAGAGCGCGAATGTGGAGGAAAGGGGAAATGCAATCTTGTCTCGATATATGAACAAAGACAGTTTAGAAACTCAAAAGACAGAGAATGATAAACACCCAGGTCAAGAGATAAGGGGGAAGTTGCTGAGACACCACATACCACAGTAAAAGATAGCACAGAGATACTGCTAAGGCAGTCAGAACTATGAAGGTCTGCAAGGCCACTTGGCCTACGCATTTAAAGTACAATAAACAAAGCTTGTAGGCCGAAAGATTAGAAGTAGGGTAAATACCTCAATATGTGGCCTCAGTAAATGTGCACCTACACATCCTGTTGTGCATAGGTGCAGCATAAGGTAGTCGAATAGTATAAGAATGGGACCTTTTTCCTCTAAAAGTTAGAGCGCTCTCGGGACAGTCGGAAGTCCATTCCCCATAACGGTGAGCCACGATGGCCATTTAATGTAATACCGTAGGACAGTTGTATAAGAACAATACTTTTAATTGGTCAATGTATATTAAAGCTTGTTGTTTAAAAACCACTCCGGCCTGAATCACGCGGAGGTTATTGTCGCAGGACTAACAATCCTTTGTTTCGACCGTGATCACGGGAAATCTGCTAACTGAGTCAGTGCAGAAACGTTGGTCTCAATGCCAAACTAGGTTGTTGCTCATCTGATAAATTTGGCTGTATTGAGTTTTTTTTTTTAAAAAGCTCGTAGTGCCTTCTTAAAATATCATCTGTATATCATGTATACATGGGGGTCATTAACCCCTGTACTGTTTGGAGAGAACTATACAAACGCATGAAATCCAAAGCAGCTGACACTTGCCTTGCTTTGAGCTGACAGTAATGAGCTGCTGTTGGAATTGTCAAGCTTATAGCAGTGTTTTACTTCTCAATGAAAACAGTGTCATGAAGTCAACTTCAGAGGATGTGAAGCAGGAGTGAATCAGACCAAGACAATGGCGTAACGTAGAGCAGTACGGAATTCAGCAACAGGTGGGGCTCCATTCACTTTTCATTTGAAGTTATATTTGGAGTGGGCGTCTCTCGAAACACGGGACTCTATTTAAAGAATGGCGGACTGAGGTGGCCACAGGTGCCGTTGCCTTAAAACGTTTAGCAGCCAATCAGTTGGTCAATAAACACGAATGCGTTGGGGAGAAGCAGCTGAAAGTAATTTATGTTTCCAAACTGAGAAACCAGGGTAAAGGACTAAGGCAAACAGTGCGAAACACCACCCAGGGAGAGTAGGAAAGAGATAAAGCAACACATGGTGGTGAGGCGGTCAGGTTTGAGTTTGAATTCAGCCCTGATTGATGGGATGAAAGTCTCTTCTCCCTGGGACAGGGTACATAGGAACAGGAGGAGGCCATTCAGCCCCTCGAGCCTGTTCCGCCATTCAATGAGATCACGGCTGATCTGTATCTTAACTCCATTCACCTGCCTTGGCTCCATATCCTTCTATACCCTTGTCAAGCAAAAAACTATCAATCCCAGATTTTAAACTATTGATTGAGCTCGCATCAACTGCTTTTTGTGGGAGAGAGTTCCAAATGTCTCTCTTAAATGACCTTTTAAGTTTATGCCCCCTTGTCCTAGACTTGAACTCATCCAAAACTCTGCCGCCCGTGTCCTAACCAAGTCCCGTTCACCCATCACCCCCTGTGCTCGCTGACCTACATTGGCTCCCGGTCCGGCAACGCCTCGATTTTAAAATTCTCATCCTTGTGTTCAAATCCCTCCATGGCCTCGTCCCTCCCTATCTCTGTAATTTACAACCTTCCGAGATCCCTGCGCTCCTCCAATTCTGGCCTCTTGCACATTCCCAGTTTTAATCGCTCCACCATCGGTGGCCGTGCCTTCAGCTGCCTGGGCCCTAAGCTCTGGAATTCCCTCCCTAAACCTCTTCGCTTCTCTACCTCTCTCTCTCCTCCTTTAAGAGGCTCCTTAAAAACTATTTCTTTGACCTGTCCTAAAGTCTCCTTATGTGGCTCGGTGTCAAATTTCGTCTGATTATGCTCCTGTGAGGCACCTTGGGACGTTTTACTACGTTAAAGGCGCTGTATAAATACAAGTTGTTGTTGTTGTATTGCTGGTGACATACATGCATCATGATATACGTGTTTCAAGCATGCTGCATGCGTGTTACCTGCTATGAAACGAGTAGGAAACAGGTCGGAGCTTGGTGGAAGCACCCAGCCGAGATGGTACAATGTGCACCACCCTGCCTGGTGAAAGCACAGGAAGCTCCGGGACTGATCTCGAAGGCCACTCCCAGCCATTGCATTTTAAAGGTTTGGAGAGCAAAGGCGGGAGTGTCCGCTTTCCCAAAACACTTTGTTTTTGTAAATTATCTGGGAATTTTTGAAACTGCAGCTAACCCTGAGAGAGCCCACACTGCAGTGTTGCTGCAACAGATCAGGACCTGAAAATCCAGAGTTAAATCACCGACCCACAGTGCCCGATTTTCTATTCATTCATTTAAACGAACTGAAAGACTGGGGCTGCGATCCGGTCATATCACAACTGCTCGCTGGGAGCTTTCGATCGGGGATTCGGGCCCATTTAGACTGCAAACTGGAAAACATAGTAACGCAAATCCTGAAGGTGTTCGGAGTGCCGCCCTGTGTACAGTGCACTGGTGCCGTGTAAAATTCCGCCACACAATTACTGCACTGGCGCTTCTCACACCGATGGACCGTTCATGATCCACAGTGACACTCTTTGCTGAGACTTTACTGAGCCTGCTTGACATGGAGGAAAAGTTTGCAGACACATCTTTAGTGAATGTTAAGCAGGTACTGCTGTACAGAGGCACAGACAGACTTTCACAACTCGAGAGATTCTGTCAGCCAGTTTCAAGATAATGCGAAGCTACGTGACACACAGCTCAATGAGATTTTAGAGCTCAAAATTAAAATTGTACAATCCGCAGTCTCTGATGCACCAACAATGATACACACACGCACTTGACCTCCTTCTTTTAGTCAAGTGGGTGTGTGGGGGTGTCGGGGGGTGTGTGTGGGTGGGGGTGTGTCAGTGTGGGTGTCAGTGTCTGTGGGTGTGTGTGGAGATGTCGGGGGGTGTGTGGGGGGTGTGTCTGTGGGTGGGTGTGTGTGTGTGTCTGTGGGCGGGGGTGTCTGTGGGCGGGGGTGTCGGGGCGTGTGTGTCAGGGTGTGTGTGTGTGTGTCTGTGGGGAGGGTGTGTGTGTGTCTGGGGAGGGGGGGTGTGTCTGTGGGGGGGGTGTGTGTGTGTCTGTGGGGGGGGGGTGTCTGTGGGGAGGGTGTGTGTGTGTCTGTGGGGAGGGTGTGTGTGTGTCTGTGGGGGGGGGGTGTGTCTGTGGGAGGTGTGTGTGTGTGTGTGTCTGTGGGGGGGGTGTGTGTGTGTCTGTGGGGGGGGTGTGTGTGTGTCTGTGGGGGGGGTGTGTGTGTGTCTGGGGAGGGGGGGTGTGTCTGTGGGGGGGGTGTGTGTGTGTCTGTGGGGGGGGGGTGTCTGTGGGGAGGGTGTGTGTGTGTCTGTGGGGAGGGTGTGTGTGTGTCTGTGGGGGGGGGGTGTGTCTGTGGGAGGTGTGTGTGTGTGTCTGTGGGGGGGGTGTGTGTGTGTCTGTGGGGGGGGTGTGTGTGTGTCTGTGGGGGGGGTGTGTGTGTGTCTGTGGGGGGGGGGTGTCTGTGGGGGGTGTGTGTGTGTGTCTGTGGGGGGGGTGTGTGTGTGTCTGTGGGGTGTGTGTGTGTCTGTGGGGGGGGGGTGTCTGTGGGGGGGGTGTCTGTGGGGGGGGGGTCTGTGGGGGGGGGTGTCTGTGGGGGGAGTGTGTCTGTGGGGGATGTGTGAGTGTCTGTGGGGGATGTGTGTGTGTCTGTGGGGGGGTGTGTCTGTGGGGGGGGTGTGTCTGTGGGGTGTGTGTCTGTGGGGGGTGTGTGTGTGTGTCTGTGGGGGGGGGTGTCTGTGGGGGGTGTGTGTGTGTCTGTGGGGGGGGTGTGTGTGTGTCTGTGGGGGGGGGGGTGTCTGTGGGGTGTGTATGTGTGTCTGTGGGGGGGTGTGTGTGTGTCTGTGGGGGGGGTGTGTCTGTGGGGGGGTGGTGTCTGTGGGGGGTGTGTGTGTGGGGGGGGGTGTGTGTGTCTGTGGGGTGGTGGTGTCTGTGGGGGGGTGTGTGTGTGTCTGTGGGGGGTGTGTCTGTGGGGGGGGGTGTGTGTGTCTGTGGGGGGGGTGGTGTCTGTGGGGGGGGGGTGCGTGTGTGTCTGTGGGGGGGGGTGTCTGTGGGGGGGTGTGTGTGTGTCTGTGGGGGGGATGTGTCTGTGGGGGGGGTGTCTGTGGGGGGGGTGTGTGTGTGTCTGTGGGGGGGATGTGTCTGTGGGGGGGTGGTGTCTGTGGGGGGGTGTGTGTGTGTCTGTGGGGGTGTGTGTCTGTGGGGGGGGGGGTGTGTGTGTCTGTGGGGGGGTGGTGTCTGTGGGGGGGGGTGTGTGTGTCTGTGGGAGGGGGTGTGTCTGTGGGGGGGGTGTGTCTGTGGGGGGGGTGTGTCTGTCTGTGGGGGGGTGGTGTCTGTGGGGGGGGTGTGTGTGTGTCTGTGGGGGTGTGTGTCTGTGGGGGGGGTGTGTGTGTGTCTGTGGGGGGGTGTGTCTGTGGGTGGGGGTGTCAGGGTGTGTGTGTCGGGGTGTGTGTGTGTGTGAGGGTGGGTGTCTGTGGGTGGGTGTGTGTGTGTCTATGGGCGGGGGTGTCTGTGGGTGGGGGTGTCAGGGTGTGTGTGTCGGGGTGTGTGTGTGTGTGAGGGTGGGTGTCTGTGGGTGGGTGTGTGTGTGTCTATGGGCGGGGGTGTCTGTGGGTGGGGGGTGTCAGGGTGTGTGTGTCGGGGTGTGTGTGTGTGTGAGGGTGGGTGTCTGTGGGTGGTTGTGTGTGTGTCTATGGGCGGGGGTGTCTGTGGGTGGGGGTGTCAGGGTGTGTGTGTGGGGGTGGGTGTCTGTGTGTGGGGGTGTCGGGGTGTGTGTGTCGGGGTGTGGGTGTGTGTGTGGGGGGGTGGGTGTCTGTGGGTGTGTGTGTGTGGGGGTGGGTGTCTGTGGGTGGGTGTGTGTGTCTGTATGCGGGGGTGTCAGGGTGTGTGTGTCGGGGTGTGGTTGTGTGTGTGTGGGGGTGGGTGTCTGTGGGCGGGGGTGTCGGGGTGTGTGTGGGGGGGGTGTCTGTGGGCGGGGGTGTCGGGGTGTGTGTCGGGGTGTGGTTGTGTGTGTGTGGGGGTGGGTGTCTGTGGGCGGGGGTGTCGGGGTGTGTGTGGGGGGGGTGTCTGTGGGCGGGGGTGTCGGGGTGTGGTTGTGTGTGTGTGGGGGTGGGTGTCTGTGGGCGGGGGTGTCGGGGTGTGTGTGGGGGGGGTGTCTGTGGGCGGGGGTGTCGGGGTGTGTGTCGGGGTGTGGTTGTGTGTGTGTGGGGGTGGGTGTCTGTGGGCGGGGGTGTCGGGGTGCGTGTGTCGGGGTGTGTGTGTGGGGGGGTGGGTGTCTGTGGGTGGGTGTGTGTGTCTGTGGGCGGGGGTGTCGGGGTGTGTGTGTCGGGGGGTGTGTGGGGGGGGGGGGGTGGGTGGGTGCCCTCCTTTGTGAACGATATTTTCGAGCGGGTGGTGGGGGAGGCTTCCCGCCTGGCCCATTATAATGAGCGCTCAAACATTGGCTCCAGGGAGAGCCAGCCTGCCGTGCGCCTGCTTCCACCCTGGGGGAGCTGGCCAAGTCCGCCGTGTTGGAAGAGACAAAGGCTGTGACCAAGTACACCAGCTCCGAGGAAACCTCCATAATGCACTGAGAAAATAAACACTCACACCTCAGACCTGATCCCCATTAGCATTGGTCAAGGCCTGACAACAAGTACATATCTTCTCCCAGATTACTCGTGCTAGCCCAGATACCCCAGTGTGGCATGCAGACATCCTGAGTGCATTACTCCAGGCAGGACAATGGAATGATGCAGTCAGGAAGCTTATGTGAAACACAGAGGGCAATTTATAAGGAATATACACTCCCAGCTTTGGTGTTGGTGGTGTTCTGCCTGTGAAATTCAAAGAAAGAACTTGTATTTCTATAGCACCTTTCATGACCTCAGGCAATCATAAGAACATAAGAACATAAGAAATAGGAGCAGTAGCAGGAATAGGCCAATCGGCCCCTCGAGCCTGCTCCGCCATTCAATAAGATCATGGCTGATCTGATCCTAACCTCAAATCTAAAGAACACAAGAAGTAGGAGCAGGACCCGGCCACTCAGCCCCTGGGCCCGCTCCGCCACCCACAGGGCCTTGACCGATCCGAACTCAGCCTCATGTCCAATTTCCTGCCCGCTCCCCGTAACCCCTAATTCCATTTACTTCTAGGAAACTGTCTATTTCTGTTTTAAATTTATTTCATGATGTAGCTTCCACAGCTTCCTGGGGCAGCAAATTCCACAGACCTACTACCCTCTGAGTGAAGAAGTTTCTCCTCATCTCAGTTTTGAAAGAGCAGCCCCTTATTCTAAGATTTTGCTCCCTAGCTCTAGTTTCACCCATCCTTGGGAACATCCTTACCGCATCCACCCGATCAAGCCCCTTCACAATCTTATATGTTTCAATAAGATCGCCTCTCATTCTTCTGAACTCCAATGAGTAGAGTCCCAATCTACTCAACCTCTCCTCATATGTCCACCCCCTCATCCCCGGGATTAACCGAGTGAACCTTCTTTGTACTGCCTCGAGAGCAAGTATGTCTTTTCTTAAGTATGGACACCAAAACTGTATGCAGTATTCCAGGCGCGGTCTCACCAATACCTTATATAACTGCAGCAATACCTCCCTGTTTTTATAATCTATCCCCCTAGCAATAAAAGCCAACATTCCGTTGGCCTTCTTGATCACCTGCTGCACCTGCATACTAACTTTTAGATTTTCTTGCACTAGGACCCCCAGATCCCTTTGTACTGCAGTACTTTCCAGTTTCTCGCCATTAAGATAATAACTTGCTCTCTGATTTTTCCAGCCAAAGTGCATAACCTCACATTTTCCAATATTGTATTGCATCTGCCAAATCTCCGCCCACTCACCCAGCCTGTCTATATCCCCTTGTAGGTTTTTTATGTCCTCCTCACTTTCTACTTTCCCTCCCATCTTTGTATCATCTGCAAACTTTGATATGTTACACTCGGTCCCCTCCTCCAAATCGTTAATATAGATTGTAAAGAGTTGGGGACCCAGCACCGACCCCTGCGGAACACCACTGGCTACTGGTTGCCAGTCCGAGAATGAACCATTTATCCCAACTCTCTGCTTCCTGTTAGATAACCAATCCTCCACCCATGCCAGAATATTACCCCCAATCCAGTGATTTTTTATCTTGAGCAATAATCTTTTATGTGGCACCTTGTCGAATGCCTTCTGGAAGTCTAAATACACTACGTCCACTGGTTCCCCTTTAGCCACCCTGTACGTTATGTCCTCAAAGAACTCAAGCAAATTTGTCAGACATGACTTCCCCTTCATAAAGCCATGCTGACTTTGTCCTATTAAATTATATTTATCTAAATGTTCCGTTACTGTCTCCTTAATAATAGACTCCAAAATTTTACTCACCACAGATGTTAGGCTAACTGATCTATAATTTCCAGCCTTCTGCCTACTACCCTTTTTAAATAAGGGTGTTACATTAGCAGTTTTCCAATCTGCCGGGACCTTTGCTGAGTCCAGGGAATTTTGGAAAATTATTACCAAAGCATCCACAATCCCTACTGCCACTTCCCTCAAGACCCTAGGATGTAAGCCATCAGGTCCAGGGGATTTATCCGCCTTGAGTCCCATTATTTTACTGAGTACCAATTCCTTAGTGATTTTAATCGTATTTAGCTCCTCCCCCCCTAGAGCCCCCTGTTTGTCCAGTGTTGGGATATTCTTAGTGTCCTCTACCGTAAAGATTGAAACAAAATATTTGTTCAGCATTTTTGCCATCTCCATGTTTCCCACCATTAATTTCCCGGTCTCATCCTCTAAGGGACCTACGTTTGCCTTAACCACCCTTTTTCTTTTTATATAACTATAGAAACTCTTGCTATCTGTTCTTATATTTTTTGCTAATTTATTTTCATAATCTATCTTCCCTTTCTTAATCAATCCTTTAGTTACTTTTTGCTGTCTTTTGAAGACTTCCCAGTCTTCTATCCTCCCACTAAGTTTGGCTACCTTATATGTCCTTGTTTTTAGTCGGATACTATCCTTAATTTCTTTACTTAGCCACGGATGGCTGTCATTTCTTTTACACCCTTTTTTCCTCAGTGGAATATATATTTTTTGAAAGTTGTAAAATAACTCCTTAAATGAACACCACTGCTCATGTACCGTCTTACCCTTTAATCTATTTTCCCAGTCCACTTTAATCAATTCCGCTCTCATACCATCATAGTCTCCTTTATTCAAGCTCAGTACGCTTGTTTGAGAACCAACCTTCTCACCCTCTAATTGGATATGGAATTCAACCATGTTATGGTCACTCATTCCAAGGGGCTCCTTAACTAGGACATTATTAATTAATCCTGACTCATTACACAGGACCAGGTCCAAGGTTGCTTGCCCCCTTGTAGGATCAGTTACATACTGCTCAAGAAATCCATCCCTAATACACTCAATAAACTCTTCCTCAAGGCTGCCCTGCCCAATTTGATTTGTCCAGTTAATATGATAGTTAAAATACCCCATAATTATAGCTGTTCCCTTATTACATGCCCCAACTATTTCCTGATTAATACTTCTTCCAGCAGAGTTGCAACTATTAGGAGGCCTATATACTACTCCCACTAGTGTTTTTTCCCCTTATTATTCCTTATCTCCACCCAAACTGTTTCATTATCCTGATCCTTCGACCCAACATCATTTCTCTGTATTACAATGATTCCTTCCTTTATTAACATAGCCACCCCCACCTCCCCTTCCTTCCTGCCTGTCCTTCCTGATTGTTAAATACCCTGGCATATTTAATTCCCAGTCATTGTCACCCTGCAGCCATGTTTCTGTAATGGCCACAAGATCATACCCATACGTAGTTATTTGTGCCGTTAACTCGTCCATTTTGTTACGAATGCTACGTGCATTCAGATAAAGAACTTTCAAATATGTTTTGTGACACTTAGTTCCTGCTTTTTCCTTTTTTAACACTTTGCCTTTTACTCCATACCTCTGTCCCTTCCTGACACGCTTTCCTCTGTCTCCCTGCTCAGGTGCCCAACCCCCTGCCACTTTAGTTTAAACCCTCCCCAACAGCACTAGCAAACACTCCCCCTAGGACAGCGGTCCCAAAGCGCTTTACTATTTAAGAAAGAAGGGAGAGAGAAAATGGGGGACTACAGACCAGTTAGCCTGACATCAGTAGTAGGGAAAATGCTAGAATCTATTATTAAGGACGTGGTAACAGGGCACTTAGAAAATAATAATAGGATTGGGCAGAGTCAACACGGATTTATGAAAGGGAAATCAGAATCTGTTTTTTGAGGTTGTAACTAACAGAATAGATAAGGGGGAACCAGTGGATGTGGTGTATTTGGATTTTCAGAAGGCATTCGATAAGGTGCCACACAAGAGGTTATTAAACAAAAATTAGGGCTCATGGGATTGGGGGTAATATACTAGCATGGATTGAGGAAAACAGAGAGTAGGAATAAACGGGTCATTTTCAGGTTGGCAGGCTGTAACTAGTGGGGTAGGATCGGTGCTTGGGCCTCAGCTATTCACAATCTATATCAATGATTTGGATGAGGGGACCAAATGTAATATATCCAAGTTTGCTGATGATACAAAGCTGGGTGGGAATGTAAGTTGTGAGGAGGATGCAAAGAGGCTTCAAGGGGATATAGACAGGCTAAGTGAGTGGGCAAGAACATGACAAATGGAATATAATGTGGAGAAATGTGAAGTTATCCACTTTGGTAGGAAAAATAGAAAAGCAGAGTATCTTTTAAATGGTGAGAGATTGGGAAATGTTGGTGTTCAGAGGGACCCGAGTGTCCTTGTACACAAATCACTGAAAGTTAACATGCAGGTACAACAAGTAATTAGGAAAGCAAATAGTATGTTGGCCTTTATTACAAGAGGATTTGAGTATAAGAGTAAAGACGTCTTACTGCAATTATATGGGGCCCTGGTGAGACCACACCTGGAGTATTGTGTACAGTTTTGGTCTCCTTACCCAAGGAAGGATATACTTGCCATAGAGGGAGTGCAACGAAGGTTCACCAGACTGATTCCTGGGATGGCAGGACTGAGATGAGGAGAAATTTCTTCACTCAGAGGGTGGTGAATCTTTGGAATTCTCTACCCCAGAGGGCTGTGGAGGCTCAGTCATTGAGTATATTCAAGACAGAGATCGATAGATTTTTGGATATTAAGTGAATCAAGAGATATGGGGATAGTGTAGGAAAGTGGAGATGAGGTAGAAGATCAGCCATGATCTTACTGAATGGCGGAGCAGGCTCGAGGGGCCAAATGGCCTACGCCTGCTCCTAATTCTTATGTTCTTATGTTCAAGTGTAGTCACTGTTGTAATGTAGGAAACGCAGCAGCCAATGTGCGCACAGCAGCAATGTGAAAAACACCAAATAATCTGTTATTAATAATGTTGGTTGAGGGATAAACATTGGCCCCAGGACACCGGGGATAACTCCCCTGCTCTTCATCGTAATAGTGCCATGGGATCTTTTACGTCTACCTGAGAGAGCAGACAGAGCCTCGGTTTAATGTCTCACCTGAAAGACGGCACCTCTGACAGTGCAGCACTCCCGCAGTACAGCACTGGGAGTGTCAGCCTAGATTTTTGTGCTCATGTCTCTGGAGTGGGGCTTGAAACCACAAACCAAATGGTAATGGAGCAAAGCTAGCTGGTAAAAGGTTACACAGGATTACATCGGATATACGGCACAGAAACAGGCCATTCGGCCCAACCAGTCCATGCCAGCGTTTATGCTCCACTCGAGCCTCCTCCCGTCTTTCCTCATCTAACTCTATCAGCATAACCCTCTATTGCCTTCTCCCTCATATGCTTCTCTAGCCTCCCCTTAGATGTATCTATACTATTCGCCTCAACCACTCCCTGTGGTAGCGAGTTCCACATTCTCACCACTCTCTGGGTAAAGAAGTTTCTCCTGAATTCCCTATTGGATTTCTTGGTGACTATCTTACATTGATGGCCTCCAGTTATGCTCTTCCCCACAAGTGGAAGCACTCTCTCTGTATCCACTCTATCAAAACCTTTCATAATTTTAAAGACCTCTATTAGGTTACCTCTCAGCCTTCTTTTTTCAAGAGAAAAGAGACCCAGCCTGTTCATCCTTTCCTGATATGTATACCCTTGCATTTCTGGTATCATCCTTGTCAATCATCTCTGCACCCTCTCCAGTGCCTCTATATCCTTTTTATAATATGGCGACCAGAACTGTATGCAGTACTCTATGTGTGGTCTAACCAAGGTTCGATACAGGTTTAGCATAATTTCCCTACTTTTCAATTCTATACCTCTAGAAATAAACCCTAGTGCTTGGTTTGCTTTTTTTATGGCCTTGCTAACCTGTGGTTCAACTTTTAGTGATTTGTGTATTTGTACTCCGAGATCCCTTTATTCCTCTACCCGATCCAGACACGCACCTTCCAAGTAATAAGTGACCTCCCTATTCTTCCTACCAAAATGTAAAACCTCACATTTATCAATGTTGAACTTCATTTGCCAATTATATGCCCATTCTGTAAGTTTATTAATGTATTCCTGTAATTTGTTGCAGTCCTCCTCAATTTGGTGTCATAAGCAAATTTAGAAATTGTGCTTTTGATTCCAAAGTCTGAATCATTAATATAAATTGTGAACAAGGCACAAGTAAGGAGTGTGATGGAATATTCCCCACTTGCCTGGATGAGTGCAGCTCCAACAACACTCAAGAAGCTCGACACCATCCAGGACAAAGCAGCCTGCTTGATTGGCACCCCATCGACCACCTTAAACATTCACTCCCTCCACCACCGGCGTACCGTGGCTGCAGTGTGTACCATCTACAAGATGCACTGCAGCAACTCGCCAAGGCTTCTTCGACAGCACCTCCCAAACCCGCAACCTCTTCCACCTAGAAGGACAAGGACAGCAGGCGCATGGGACCACCACCACCTCCAAGTTCCCCTCCAAGTCACACACCAGCCTGACTTGGAAATATATCGCCGATCCTTCATCGTCACTGGGTCAAAATCCTGGAACTCACTCCCTAACAGCACTGTGAGAGTACCTTCACCACACGGACTGCAGCGGTTCAAGAAGGCGGCTCACCACCACTTTCTCAAGGGCAACTAGAGATGGGCAATAAATGCTGGCCTTGCCAGCGACGCCCACATCCCATGAATGAATTAAAAAAATCAGTGGTCTCAGCACTGATCCTTGTGGAACACCACTACCCACCTTCTGCCACGGTGAATAGCTACCTGTTAACCCCTACTCTCTGCTTTCTGTCTTGAAGCCAGCTAGCTATTCATTCTGCTACTTGTCCCCTGACTCTGCATTCTCTGACCTTGTTCATCAGTCTATTATGGGGTACCTTATCGAAGGCCTTTTGAAAATCTAGATAAATTACATCTATTGCATTACCATTGTCTACTCTCTCTGTTACCTCTTCAAAAAATTCAACGTGGTTGGTCAAGCAAGACTTTCCCTTTTGAAATCCATGCTGACTATTCATTACTATGTTTTTGGTTTCTAGATGTTCTTCTGTTTTCTCCTTTAGTAGGGATTCCATTATTTTTCCTACCACCAATGTTAAGCTGGTCTATAATTCCCTGGATATGTTCTATCCCCCTTCTTAAATATAGGTATTACGTTAGCTATCTGCCAGTCCTCTGGCACTATACCTTTTTCTAACGAATTATTAAATATGTGTAGTAATGCCTCTGCTATCTCTTCCCTAGATTCTTTTAAAATGCGTGGATGCAATCCATCTGAACCAGGGGTTTTATCCTCTTTGAGTTTGATTAGTTTATTTAATATATCCCCTCTTTTTATTTTAAATGCACTTATCTCATTACTAATACGATAGCAAAATACTGCAGATGCTGGAAATCCGAAATAACAACAGAAAACGCTGGAAAAACTCAGCAGGCGAGGCAGCATCCGTGGAGAGAGAAACAGAGTTAACGTTTCAGGTCGAAGACCTTTCGTCAGAACTGGAAATAGCAGGAAATCAAATAGATTTAAGGCAAGGATAAAGCTGGGAAAAGGGGTAGGGGATGAAAGAACAAAAGGAGAGATTAAGAGACATTAAGAGATATTCAAGGCAAGAGGTGGTGTTAATGTGACAGGTTAAGGCTAAAAGAAGTGTGAAATGCACTGGCAGAATGAAGGACAGCTGCCAGCTTCTAGGAGGGGAAAAAAAGGGGGGGGGGGGGCAAACAAAAGGGTGGATGACAAAATAAAATATAAATGTGATTGGGGTTGAGGTTATGATCTAAAATTGTTGAACTCGATATTGAGTCCAGAGGGCTGTAGTGTGCCTAAACGAAAGATGAGGTGCTGTTCCTCGAGCTTACGCTGCGCTTCCGTGGAACAGTGTAATATCTCATTACTAATCTCATCATCCAATGTCATGTCCACCTGTTTTATCTCCCTGGTAAATACTGAAGCAAAATAATTATTTAATATTTCTGCCATCTCTCTATCGTTACCTGTGGTATTATCCTGTCTATCCCTTAATGGCCCTATTCCCATCCCAACCTTCCTTTTCTTATTGCTGTGCCTGTAAAATATTTTACTATTTTGTTTTATGTTCCTTGATAATTTAATTTCATAGCTCCTCTTTGCCTTCCTAATAATTTTTTTGACTTCTCTCCTAATCTCTTCGTATTCTTCCTTATCATGCTCTCCCCTGCTATTTATGTACTTAATGTGTGCCTCTTTCCTTACCCTCAATTGTTCCCTTATTGCTTTATTTATCCATGGAGTTTCATTCGTGTTTAGTTTATTCTTTCCTTTTAGCGGAATATATTGTTCCTGCACTCTGTTGAACACCGTTTGAAATGTTTCCCATTGCTGTTCTACATCGTTGTTTGCCAATATTGTTGCCCATTTTATTTTCCCCAAGTTCTATTCTCAGCCCCTCAAAATCAACATTTCTCCAATCTATTACCCTGGTTTTCGTCATACTTATGTCCTTCTCAATCATCTTAAAGCGTATTATATTATGGTCACTATTGCCTAGATGTTCCCCTACTTTTACTTCTCTTATCTGCTCTGGTTCATTCCCCATTTCTAGATCCAATAGCGAATCCTCCCTTGTTGGGCTTTTTACATACTCCATTCCCTCATCCCCTTTACCTACCTCTTCTGTCCAATTAATATCGGGGTAGTTGAAATGCCCCATGATTATTCTTCTAAGTTTTTTACTAATTTCCCTAATTTGTCTGCCTATTTCTTCCTCCACCTCCCTTCCATTATTAGGTGGTCTGTAGACTACACCTATTAGTGTGATTGATCCTTTATTATCTTTTATCTCTATCCATATGGATTCTATTTTTGTCTTGCTGATAGCTGCGTCACTTTTTTCTACTGCCGTTATGTTATCCCTAATAAGTACAGCCACTCCACCTCCTCTTTGTCCCTCTCTATCTTTTCTAAATATGTTATACCCTGCAATATACCCTGCGGTCTGCACAGAGCAGGATTAAACGGAGTGGACTTGAACAGAGTGTTTTAGTTGGGAATTTGGAAAGAGTGGGAATTTGGAGAAGAGGGGGAAGGAGCTGTTGCTTTTTGCCTACACTACTTGTAATCCTTTGTGTTAAAGGTAGATATTTAATTTCAGTACCCTTAACTTAATCTAGATCAAGTAATTAGTCAAGAAACTACACTGTAAATTAAGTTACCTAATTACAAATTTAATTAAATTTAATTAAATAAAACAAGGTCATATAGAGATGGCGGTGCAAGTGGTGTGCCGCAACTGCAGCATGTGGGAGTTTGTGGAGAGCATTGTGATCCCAGACAACCACATTTGCAGTAAGTGCCTGCATCTTGAGGAACTTCAGCTCAGAGTTTTTGAGCTGGAGTCTGAGGTGCAGACATTGCGGGGCATCAGGGATGGGGAGAGTTACCTGGACACTTTGATCCGGGAGACAGTCACACCCCTTAGGTTAGGTAGTGGTACAGGTCTGGTTAGTGGTCAGGGACAGGAGGGTGTGACTGCAACTCAGGCAGGTAAGGGGACCCCAGGTGCAGTGCTGGAGGAGCCTCAGCCTTTGCCCTTGTCCAACAGGTATGAGGTTCTTGCAGCCTGTGTGGATGAGGGAAAAGCCTGCAGGATGGATGAGCAAGCTGACCATGGTGCAGGAGGCCATTCAGGTGGGGGGAGTGAATTACAATGTAGTTGTGGTAGGGGACAGGATAGTCAGGGGGAAAAAGATACTGTTCCCTGCAGCTGCGACCGAGAGTTCAGAAGGTTGTGTTGCCTGCCTGGTGTCAGGGTTAAAGACATCTCCTCACGGCTGGAGGAGAAGAACTTGGAGTGGGAGGATCCAGTTGTCGTGGTCCACGTAGGAACCAACAACATAGGTAGAACTAGGAATGAGGTTCTGCTGAGGGAGTTTGAGGAGCTAGGATCCAAATTAAAAAGCAGAACTTCAAAAGGTAATAATTTCTGGATTGTTACCTGAGCCACGTGCAAATTGGCATAGGGACGAACAGATTAGAGGTTTAAATGTGTGGCTCAAAGAGTGGTGTGGCAGGAAGGGGTTTCAGTTCACGTGGCACTGGCACCAGTACTGGGGAAAGAGGGAGCTGTTCCATTGGGACGGGCTCCAGTTAAACCAGGCTGGGACCAGTGTCCTGGCGAACCAAATAACTAGGGCAGTAGACAGGGCTTTAAACTAATGATGGGGGGGGGGGGATTCAGGAAAGAGTAAATTTAAAAGCAGTGCGAGAAATGTCAAGGCTCTAGAGCAGAGCAGAGTTTTGGATAAAAATAAGCAGAGTGGGTCAGGAAGGGACAGCGAGAGTAACAAAGGTAATAAGGCATCAGTGACTAAGTTGACATCAGGGAAAAATAGAAATGTCAAAGCTAAAGGCACTATATCTGAATGCGCAAAGCATTCCCAACAAAATAGATGAATTAATAGCGCAGATAGAAATTAACAGGTTTGATCTAATAACATGGTTGCAAAGTGGCCAAGGTTGGGAACTAAATATTCCAGGATACTTAACTTTTAGAAGAGATAGGCAAAATGGAAAAGGAGGCAGGATAGCCCTGATAATAATGGATGGGATAAAGACAGCAGAGAGAAAGGATCTTAGCTCCAAAAATCAAGAAGTAGAATCAGTTTCGGTGGAGCTAAGAAACAGCAAGGGGCAGAAAACATTGGTGGGAGTTGTTTATAGGCCCCCAAACAGTAGTTGTAATGTAGGGCAGAGCATAAATCAGGAAATTAGAGGCGCATGTAACAAGAGTAATACAATAATCATGGGGGACTTTAATCTACATATAGACTGGGCAAACCAAATTTGCAGTAATAGTGTGGAGGACGAATTCATGGAATGTATGCAAGATAGTTTTCTAGATCAGTATGTTGAAGAACTAACTAGGGAACAGGCTGTTTTAGATCTAGTATTGTGCAATGAGAAAGGGTTAATTAATAACCTTGTAGCAAAGGGGCCTTTAGGGAAGAGTGACCATAATATGATAGAATTTTATAGAGAGTTTGAAAGTGATTTAGTTAAATCCGAAACTAGGGTCTAAATCTAAACAAAGCACACTACGTAGGTACGAGGGGCGAGTTGGCTAAGGTAGATGGGGAAACTACATTAAAAGGTATGACGGTGGAGAAGCAATGGCTAGCATTTAAAGAATTAATATATAATTTACAACAAATATACATTCCTTTAAGGCACAAAAACCCCACAGGAAAAGTGGTCCAACCGTGGCTAACAAGAGAAGTTAAAGATAGTATTGGATCAAAGGAAGAGGCTTATAATGCTGCCAAAAAGAGTAGTAAGCCTGAGGATTAGGAGGATTTTAGAATTCAGCAAATGAGGACCAAGAAATTGATAAAGAAAGGGAAATTAGAATGAGAATAAACTAGCGAGGGACATAAAAACAGACTGTAAAAGCTTCTATAGGTATGTAAAAAGGAAATGATTAGCGAAAGTAAATGTGGGCCCCTTACAGGCTAAGACAGGAGAAATTATAATGGGCAATAATGGCAGAGAAATTAAACAAATACTTCGTGGCTGTCTTCATGGAAGAAGACGCAAAAAACTCCCCGGAAATAGTGGAGAACCAAGGGTCTAGCGAGATTCAGGAACTGAAAGAAATGAGTATTAGTAAAACAATAGTACTGGTGAAATTAATGGGACTGAAAGTCGATAAATCCCCTGGGCCTGATGGCCTACATCCTAGGGTTTTGAAAGAGGTGGCTATAGAGATAATGGATGCATTGGTTGTCATTTTCCAAAATTCCATAGATTCTAGAACGTTTCCCACGGATTGGAAGGTAGCAAATGTAACCCCGCTATTTAAGAAAGGAGGGAGAGAGAAAATGGGGAACTACAGACAAGTTAGCCTGACATCAGTAGTAGGGAAAATGCTAGAATCTATTATTAAGGACGTGGTAACAAGGCACTTAGAAAATAATAAAAGGATTGGGCAGAGTCAACACGGATTTATGAAAGGGAAATTGTGTTTGACGAATTGAGAGAGTTTTTTGAGGTTGTAACTAGCAGAATAGATAAGGGGGAACCAGTGGATGTGGTGTATTTGGATTTTCAGAAGGCATTCGATAAGGTGCCACACAAGAGGTTATTAAACAAAATTAGGGCTCATGGGATTGGGGGTAATATACTAGCATGGATTGAGTATTGGTTAACGGACAGAAAACAGAGAGTAGGAATAAATGGGTCATTTTCGGGTTGGCAGGCTGTAACTAGTGGGGTACCGCAAGGATCAGTGCTTGGGCCTCAGCTATTCACAATCTATATCTATGATTTGGATGAGGGGACCAAATGTAATATATCCAAGTTTGCTGATGATACAAAGCTGGGTGGGAATGTAAGTTGTGAGGAGGATGCAAAGAGGCTTCAAGGGAATATGGACAGGCTAAGTGAGTAGGCAAGAACACGGCAAATAGAATATAACCTGGAAAAATGTGAAGTTATCCACTTTGGTAGGAAAAATAGAAAAGCAAAAGTATTTTTTAAATGGTGAGAGATTGAGAAATGTTGGTGTTCAGAGGGACCTAGGTGTCCTTATACAAGAATCACTAAAAGTTAACATGCAGGTACAGCAAGCAATTAGGAAAGCAAATGGTATGTTGGCCTTTGTTACAAGAGGATTTGAGTACAAGAGTAAAGACGCCTTACTGCAATTATATAGGGCCCTGGTGAGACCACACCTGGAGTATTGTGTACAGTTTTGGTCTCCTTACCCAAGGAAGGATATACTTGCCATAGAGGGAGTGCAACGAAGGTTCACCAGCCTTGTTCCTGGGATGGGGGGATTGTCCTATGAGGAGAGATTGAGTAGACTAGGCCTATATTTTCTAGAGTTTAGAAGAATGAGAGGTGATCTCACTGAAACATACAAAATTTTAAGGGCTTGACAGGGTAGATGCAGGGAGGATGTTTCCCCCGGCTGGGGAATCTAGAACCAGGGGTCAGAGTCTCAGAATAAGGGGTCGGCCATTTAGGACTGAGAGGAGGAGAAATTTCTTCACTCAGAGGGTGGTGAATCTTTGGAATTCTCTACCCCAGAGGGCTGTGGAGGCTCAGTTGTTGAGTATATTCAAGACAGAGATCGATAGATTTTTGAATATTAAGGGAATCAAGGGATATGGGGATAGTGCAGGAAAGTGGAGATGAGGTCGAAACATAGAAGATAGGAGTAGGCCATTCGGCCCCTCGAGCCTGCTCCGCCATTCAATGCGATCATGGCTGATCATCCAAATTCAGTACCCTGTCCCTGCTTTCTCCCCATATCCCTTGATCCCCTTAGCCTTAAGAAATATATCGAACTCTTTTTTGAATATATTTAATGAATTGGACTCAACTGTCTTCTGTGGTAGAGAATTCCACAGGTTCACCACTCTCTGGTTGAAGAAATTCCTCCTCATCTCTGTCTTAAATGGCTTACCCCTTATCCTTAGACTGTGACCCCTGGTTCTGGACTCCCCCGCCATTGGGAACATCCTTCCTGCATCTAGTCTGTCTAGTCATAGAAACATAGAAACATAGAAACATAGAATCTAGGAGCAGGAGTAGGCCATTCGGCCCGTCGAGCCTGCTCCGCCATTCAATACGATCATGGCTGATCATCCAAATCCAGTACCCTGTCCCTGCTTTAATCCCCACAGTACACATATCCCACCCTACCCCCGTAACCCCACGTATTTAATTCCCCCCTAACATATCCCATCCTATCCCCATAACCCCACATATTTAATCCCCCCTAACACTAAGGGTCAATTTATCATAGCCAAATCAACCTAACCCACACAGTCCTGTTAGAATTTTATAAGTTTCAATGAGATCCCCTCTCATTCTTCTAAACTCCAGCGAGTATAAGCCCAATCGACCCAATCTCTCCTCATACGTCATTCCTGCCATCCCAGGTATCAGCCTGGTGAATCTTCGCTGCACTCCTTCCATGGCAAGAACATCCTTCCTCAGATAAGGAGAACATCCTTCCTCAGCCATGATCTTATTGAATGGCGGATCAGGCTCGAAGGGCCAAATGGCCTACTCCTGCTCCTATTTCTCATGTTTAATTCCCAGTCCTGATTTTTCTGTAGCCATGTCTCAGTAATTCCTACTATGCCTGGTTCCTCTCAACGCATGATTGCCTCCAGCTCCCCTGTTTTATTGCAGACACGGTGTGCATTGCTGTACAGACAATTTAACTCATTTTTAATAGAATTTCCTCTCACTTTATGTTTAACCATCTTTTTAGACTCCTGTTCTATAACTCTATTTATTCCCTTGCCGTCAATGTCCTCCCTTACTTTATTCTTTCCTGTGCTCTCTTTTCCTGTTTTGTTTATAATTAGGCTGGTTACGTTTCTTGTAGATCCCTCCCCCTGCCTTACTAGGTATTTAAAATAGCAGTGAACTGTAAAACCAGTAACTGAGAAGAAACAATGACTCTGAGAGAGAGAAAAGTAAGAGGTGAAACCCCACTCCACACACTGGGCCCAGCCAACATAACCATAGTAGAAGCTCAAAATTTACTTCTACAGTATCTCACACCTGCTAATTGGAGGTAAGGTGTTAAAAAACTGCATAAGGCACTTTGTGGATATGAACTCGCAGCAAATGTGGGTTGGATTGTGTCCACTGCTCCATCAGCAGCACATTGTGTATTTGGATTTTCAAAAAGCATTTGATAAGCTGCCATGCAAGAGATTATTACACAATATTAGGGCTCATGGGATTGGGGGTAATATATTAGCATGGATTGAGGATTGGTTAACGGACAGAAAACAGAGAGCAGGAATAAACGGGTCATTTTCGGGTTGGCAGGCTGTAACTAGTGGGGTATTTACAATCTATATCAATGACTTAGACGAGGGGACCGAGTGTAATGTATCCAAGTTTGCTGACAATACAAACTAGATGGGAATGTAAGTTGTGAGGAGGATGCAAAGAGCCTGCAAAGGGATACAGACAGGTTAAGTGAGTGGGCAAGAACATGGCAGATGAAATATAACATGGAGAAGTGTGATGTTATCCACTTTGGTAGGAAAAATAGAAAAGTAGAATTTTTTTTTTTAAATGGTGAGCAATTAGGAAATGTTGGTAATAACAACAGGAAACGCTGGAAAAACTCAGCAGGTCAGGCAGCATCCGTGGAGAGAGAAACAGAGTTAACGTTTCAGGTCGAAGACCTTTCGTCAGAACTGGAAAAAAGCAGGAAATGAAATAGATTTAAAGCAAGGATAAAGCTGGGAAAAGGGGGAGGGGGTGAAAGAACAAAAGGAGAGATTGAGAGACATTAGGAGATGATCAAGGCAAGAGGAGGTGTTAATGTGACAGGTTGAGGCTAAAAGAAGTGTGAAATGCACTGGCAGAATGAAGGACAGCTGCCAGCTTCTGGGAGGGAAAGCAAAAAAAAAAGGGGAGGCCAAACAAAAGGGTGGAAATGTTGGTGTTCAGAGGGACCTGGGTGTCCTTGTACACGAGTCACTGAAAGTTAACATGCAGGTACAGCAAGCAATTAGGAAAGGAAATGGTATGTTAGCCTTTATTACAAGAGGATTTGAGTATAAGTGTAAAGATGTCTTACTGCAATTATATAGGGCCCTGGTGAGACCACACCTGGAGTATTGTGTACAGTTTTGGTCTCCTTACCTAAGGAAGGAAATACTTGCCATAGAGGGAGTGCAACAAAGGTTCACTAGACTGATTCCTGGGTTGGGGGGATTGTCCTATGAGGACATATTGAGTAGACTAGGTCTATATTCCCTAGAGTTTAGAAGAATGAGAGGTGATCTCATTGAAACGTATAAAATTTTTAAGGGGCTTGACAGGGCGGTTGATCCCCTGGTTGGGGAGTCTAGAACACGGAGTCACAGTCTCAGAATAAGGGGTCGGCCATTTAAAACTGAGATGAGGAGAAATTTCTTCACTCAAAGGGTTGTGAATCTTTGGAATTTTTTACCCCACAGAGCTGTGGATGCTCAGTCGTTGAGTATATTCAAGACAGATAGATTTTTGGATACTAAGGGAACCAAGGGATATGGGGATAGTGCGGGAAGGTGGAATTGAGGTAGATGATCAGCCATGATCTTATTGAATGGCGGAGCAGGCTCGAAGGGCCGAATGGCCGACTCCTGCTCCTATTTCTTGTGTTCTTATGTTCTAATCACTCCCACCCATCCCCAAGGAGTCTCAGACCAGCATCTCAGTATTAACCTGGAGCTCTGACTGAGAGAGAACTGGAGCCAGTTGTTCCACTATAACTGACATTGCTGTTACAGTAGAGCAATCAGGGAATGCTGCCCGTTTGTAAAGCAGATGAATGGTGGACAATCAATCTAAATAGAGCAAATATATATGTGTATATATAGGCTCAATGTAATGTGTAAACCTTTGTGGATTAGTCAAGCAGCATTATTACTGTAGCCCAGTTGCACGTACAGCAGCAGCAGTCACTGCTGTTAATTCAAAAGCTGAATCACAATTAGAGGGGGAAATAAAGGCTGTTGCAGGAGCGAGTGATTGACTGCTAATGTAGAGTCAAAGAGCTTCCCCGCAGGCTGGGAAATTAAGGAGGGTATTTTTCTTGCTTCAATATCCATTGAGCACAGTACGAGGAGGAATGACTCCAGCCCTCCTGCATCAAGACACATTTACACGTACAGGGCATGGATTCAAATAAATCAGTAGCTCCAGAGGATGCAAAATAACAGAGCCTGGTATCGCATCTCGGACACCGATCTTGTTAAAAAGACTATGATTAATGAAAATGCATGCACCTGCTAGTTCGGAATTACACCAATCCTGCTCAACCACTGCATTGTGTTAGAGCAACATAGAGCTGCCAAGGCACCCACGTTATTCACTGTCCATTTCTTTCACCAACTTTGTCTGAGGGAGATCAGGGTTTCCCTTCTCAGGTGTATCATAAAAGGTTGCATCTGACTTGAGTCTTGCCCTCAAGTCAGTTACAGCTCATAAGAACTGCCCCAATGTATAACAGCTAGCCCAAGAGTCTCGAGGTGCTCCAACACTGCTAAACAGCCAACCACACCTCAGGAAGGGTATATTGGCCTTGGAGGGCGTGCACCAGAATGATACTGGGCTAAAAGAGTTACATTATGGGGACTGGTTGCATAGACTAGGCTTGTATTCCCTTGATTAAGGGATGATCTAATTGAGGTGTTTAAGGTGATTAAAGGTTTCGATAGGGTGGATAGAGAGAAACTATTTCCTCTGGTGGGGGGAGTCCAGAACAAGGGGACAGAACCTTAAAATTAGAGCCAGGCCGTTCAGGGGTGATGTCAGGAAGCACTTCTTCACACAAAGGGCAGTGGAAATCTGGAACTCTCTCCCCCAAAAAACTGTTGGGGGGGGGGGGGGGGGGGTGAGTGGGGGTCAATTGAAAATTTTTAAACTGAGATTGATGGATTTTTGTTGGGTAAGGGTATTAAGGGTTACAGAGCCAAGGCAGGTAGATGGAGTTAAGATACAATCAGCCATGATCTCATTGAACAACAACAGTAACAACCTGCATTTGTACAGCGTCGTTAACGTAGTAAAACATCTCAAGGCTCTTCACAAGAGCGATTAGAAAACAAAATTTGACACCGAGCCACATAAGCACCTCCGACAGTGCGGCGCTCCCTCAGTACTGCCCCTCCGACAGTGCAGCGCTCCCTCAGTACTGCCCCTCCGACAGTGCAGCGCTCCCTCAGTACTGCCCCTCCGACAGTGCAGCGCTCCCTCAGTACTGCCCCTCCGACAGTGCAGCGCTCCCTCAGTACTGCCCCTCCGACAGTGCGGCGCTCCCTCAGTACTGCCCCTCCGACAGTGCAGCGCTCCCTCAGTACTGCCCCTCCGACAGTGCAGCACTCCCTCAGTACTGCCCCTCCGACAGTGCAGCGCTCCCTCAGTACTGCCCCTCCGACAGTGCAGCACTCCCTCAGTACTGCCCCTCTGACAGTGCAGCTCTCCCTCAGCACTGCACTGGAGTGTCGGCCTAGATTTTTGTGCTCAAGTCTCTGGAGTGGGACTTGAATCCACAACCTTCTGACTCAGAAGCGAGAGTGCTGCCCACTGAGCCATGGCTGACAACTAAAGATGTCTGACATGTATTAACTAAGTTTTGATGTACTAATATGGAGCTTGGGTAAAATTATGGTTAAGACCGGCTCCCAGTTCCTTTTTTATTAAGGATTACTATATTGTAGGACATTTTCAGACTGGAGATGGATCTTGTGCTCGATCCTTGCATGATTTGCCTGGTCTAATACACAGATATTTTGAACACTGCCACGGTGGCTGAGTGAGTTTATCTAGTGAGTAGCTAAGCTGTACTGCTGTACAGAGCTTCCAGGTTTGATCACTGAGCTAAGCCGAGTTAGTTGATTTCAGAGTAGGGGTTTAATAATTAGCCATAGTGTTCTTGGGTTAAGAAGATTGCTATCGAATGACCCTGCTCGAAGTGTGCATGTCTGGCTATCAGGTGAGAACAGGAACAACAGCAGCTTGCATTTATAAAATGTCTTTAACATCAATTACATCCCAAGGCGCTGCTTGGAGGCAAAAGGCAAAATGGACACCAACCCAAAGCTGGAGTGATTGGGAGGGGTGACCTAAAGCTTGGGTCAAATGGCGGGGGAGAAGTTAGGGAGTGTCTTGGAGGAGCGGGAGATGGAGAGGCAGAAGGGTTTAGAGAGGGAGTTCCGGAGAGTGGAACCTAGGCAGGTGAAGGTATAGCCTCTAGTAGTGGAACCTGGGCAGGTGAAGGTACAGCCTCTAGTAGTGGAACCTCGGCAGGTGAAGGTATAGCCTCTAGTAGTGGAACCTGGGCAGGTGAAGGTATAGCCTCTAGTAGTGGAGCCTGGGCAGGTGAAGGTATAGCCTCTAGTAGTGGAACCTGGGCAGGTGAAGGTATAGCCTCTAGTAGTGGAACCTGGGCAGGTGAAGGTATAGCCTCTAGTAGTGGAACCTGGGCAGGTGAAGGTATAGCCTCTAGTAGTGGAGCCTCGGCAGGTGAAGGTATAGCCTCTAGTAGTGGAACCTGGCAGGTGAAGGTATAGCCTCTAGTAGTGGAACCTCGGCAGGTGAAGGTATAGCCTCTAGTAGTGGAGCCTCGGCAGGTGAAGGTATAGCCTCTAGTAGTGGAACCTCGGCAGGTGAAGGTATAGCCTCTAGTAGTGGAACCTGGGCAGGTGAAGGTATAGCCTCTAGTAGTGGAACCTGGGCAGGTGAAGGTATAGCCTCTAGTAGTGGAACCTGGGCAGGTGAAGGTATAGCCTCTAGTAGTGGAACCTCGGCAGGTGAAGGTATAGCCTCTAGTAGTGGAACCTCGGCAGGTGAAGGTATAGCCTCTAGTAGTGGAACCTCGGCAGGTGAAGGTATAGCCTCTAGTAGTGGAACCTCGGCAGGTGAAGGTATAGCCTCTAGTAGTGGAACCTGGGCAGGTGAAGGTATAGCCTCTAGTAGTGGAACCTCGGCAGGTGAAGGTATAGCCTCTAGTAGTGGAGCCTCGGCAGGTGAAGGTATAGCCTCTAGTAGTGGAACCTCGGCAGGTGAAGGTATAGCCTCTAGTAGTGGAACCTGGGCAGGTGAAGGTATAGCCTCTAGTAGTGGAACCTGGGCAGGTGAAGGTATAGCCTCTAGTAGTGGAACCTGGGCAGGTGAAGGTATAGCCTCTAGTAGTGGAACCTCGGCAGGTGAAGGTATAGCCTCTAGTAGTGGAACCTCGGCAGGTGAAGGTATAGCCTCTAGTAGTGGAACCTCGGCAGGTGAAGGTATAGCCTCTAGTAGTGGAACCTCGGCAGGTGAAGGTATAGCCTCTAGTAGTGGAGCAAAGGAAGAGGAGGATCTGCAAGTGGATTGAAGGTTTACAGGAGGTTACAGAGATAGGGAGAGGCATTTAAGCACAAGTATGAGAATTTGAAATTGAAATGTCATTGGGCTACTGGAAGCCAGTGTAGGTCAGCGAGTTTAAGGTGCTGGGCGAGTGGGACTTTGTGCAGCATAGGATACAGGCAGGGTTTTGGATGAGCTGAGTTTATGAAGAGTGGAGGATGGAACGCTGACGAGGAGAGCATTGAATCAATTGTGTCTGGAGGTGACAAAATGTATGAGTGTTTCAGCTGCTGGGTGTGGGCAGAGGTAGGCGATGTTACTCAGGCGGCTTTTGTGATGAAGAGAATAAGGAGTCAGAAGCTCAGCTCGGGGCCACATAAGATGCTGAGGTTGTGAACAGTCTGCTTCAGCCCGAGACAGTGGCCAGGGAAGGAATGGAATCGGTGTTGGGGGGGGGGGTACGGAGATTACAGCGAGGGTCTTCCCAATATTCAGCTGGAGGCTCAGCTTGTTTGAGTAGCCTACAGTGGCAAGGCTCACAAACGAATAAGGCCATGTGGGCGAGGTAATGGAGGGCAACGGATATCTACGGAGCCATACCCAACTCCGGCTCGAAAGGAGGGGGGCCAAATTGGCTGGGAACAAAATCCGGACGCACCCCATTTATTTTTATTTGATGTAAGATTTGTTTTTGTGCATTTAAACTGAACATGCTCTGCGCGTGGGAATGAACAGAGGAAACTATTTTGGCTGCTAGCTGAAGTGGGCGTTGTGGCTCCTTGTGTGGGCTCTTCCAATCCTCCCAATGGGACTGAAAATTCATCTGGCCCTGTAATGAAGGCCAATAACTTATTACCAAAGAGTTGAGCCTTTCACAGTAAAGCACCATCAGATAGGCAAGGACTTAATAAGGCAATGCAGACAACTGTTTGCGGGTAATATCAGTGAGGAGGTTGCTTTGTTTGTGCATTATGATCATTAGCAGGGACAATCATGACCATAATTCCTTTCAAAATTGTATTATTGCTACATTAACATTTGCAATATTCCAAACACATTTGAACTGTCAGTGACTTAACACTGAATGGTTACGTGTCGAAAACTGAGATTTTAGTTTTATTGAGGAAACTAATTCACAATCAACGGTTTGGATAGAGATTATTTAATTATATTTAAATAGATAATGACAGGAGCAGAGCACTCTCTGCATAATTACTGGCAATTACACAGGATACAGCAAATGGCAGCATGTGCTACGTTCTCTAAAAGACATACACTGCTTATACAGTTTGTGATGCCAGTTAATGTGCCATAGAGTCACTATCGGCAATTTCAAGGCATCACTGCTGCAGGCTAGTGCAACCTCAGTGCTTTGATCAGGAGAGCAATGGGTTCCAAGAACATGTTTCCCAGTCTGTCAAGTTCAAAGTCCTCACCCTCATTTCCAATCCCTTCCACCATACCTCTGCAATCTCCTTCAAGCTTAGTCTCAGCCTGTCTGTTTCAGTTTTACGATTACGCTCTCCTGTGCATTCCTCGCCACCCCACTCCATCATAGAGCCTTTATCCTTCCCTAAAGTCCTGCCCCTAATCACCTCTCTCCCCAACTTCAACCATACTTTTGGTCAACTCTCCTTATTCTTCAACTTCTGCTCGGTGTCCATCTCTCTTTGGTGTAAAAGAACGAACTTGCTTTTATATTACGCAGAATTACAAAGAATATACAGCACAGAAACAGGCCATTCGGCCACACCAGTCTCCTCCCATTCCATCTAGCTCATCTCAGCCTTTCAGCATATCTTTCTATTCCCTTTTCTCTCATGCACTCGTCTAGTTTCCTTTTGAAAGTATCTAAGCGATTTGCCTCAACCACTTCCTGTGGTAGCGAGTTCCACATTCTAACCACACTCGGAGTAAAGAAATGTCTCGGAGTAAAGAAATGTCTCCTTATTTGCCTATCGGATTTATTAGTGATTATCTTGTATTTATGGCCCCTAGTTTTGGAGTCTCCCACAGGTGGAAACATTCTCTCTGCATGCTAGCAGCTCTCTTTGTGCTTAAAATTTCCCATCGCAGTAGCGCTCCCCACCCCTCCGCCCCCGCTCTCCCAAACCTCCCCCCCCGCTCTCCCACCCCTCCCCCCCACTATCCCGACCCCACCCCTCCCCCCGCACTCCCACCCCTCCCCCCGCTATCCCTACCCCACCCCTCCCCCCGCTCTCCCACCCCTCCCCCCCGCTATCCCTACCCCACCCCTCCCCCGCTATCTCTACCCCACCCCTCCCCCCCGCTATCCCACCCCCACCGCTCCCCCCGCTCTCCCCGACCCCTCCCCCCCGCTATCCCTATATCACCCCTCCCCCGCTCTCCCACCCCCCCCGCTATCCCTACCGCACCCCTCCCCCTGCTCTCCCACCCCTCCCCCCCGCTCTCCCACCCCTCCCCCCGCTCTCTCCCACCCCTCCCCCCGCTCTCCCTACCTCACCCCTCTCCCACCCCTCCCCCCCGCTCTCCCACCCCTCCCCCCGCTCTCCCTACCTCACCCCTCTCCCACCCCTCCCCCCCGCTCTCCCACCCCTCCCCCCGCTCTCCCTACCTCACCCCTCTCCCACCCCTCCCCCCCGCTCTCCCACCCCTCCCCCCGCTCTCCCTACCTCACCCCTCTCCCACCCCTCCCCCCCGCTCTCCCCGACCCCTCCCCCCCGCTCTCCCACCCCTCCCCCCCCGCTCTCCCTACCTCCCCCCTCCCCCCACCCCTCCCCCCGCTCTCCCTACCTCCCCCCTCCCCCCACCCCTCCCCCCGCTCTCCCTCCCCCCACCCCTCCCCCCGCTCTCCCTCCCCCCACCCCCCCCCCCCGCTCTTCCTCCCCCCACTCTCCCACCCCTCCCCCCGCTCTCCCACCACTCCCCCCCGCAGTCCCACCCCCCACCCCTCCCCCCGCTTTCCCTCCCCCCACTCTCCCACCCCTCCCTACCCCTCCCCCCGCTCTCCCACCCCTCCCCCCAGCTCTCCCTCCCCCCACTCTCCCTACCCCTCCCCCCACTCTCCCCCCCGCCCCTCCCTCCCCCTCCCCCACTCTCGCACCCCGCCCCTCCCTACCCCTCCCTGCCCCTCCCTACCCCCTCCCCTCGCTCTCCCTCCCCCCGCCCCTCCCTACCCCCCTCCCCCCCCCTCCCCCCCCCGCCCCCCCCCCCCCCCCCCCCCTCCCCCCCCCCCCCCCCCCCCCTCCCCCCCCCCCCCCCCCCTCCCCCCCTCCCCCCCCCCCGCCCCCCCCCCCCCCCCCCCCCCGCCCCCCCCCCCCCCCTCCCCCCCCCCCCCCCCCCCCCCCCCCCCCCCCCCCCCCCCCCCCCCCCCCCCCACCCCCCCCCCCCCCCCCCCACCCCCCCCCCCCCCCCCCCCGCCTCCCCCCCCCCCCCCCCCCCCCCCCCCCCCCCCCCCCCCCCCCCCTCCCCCCCCCCCCCCCCCCCCCCCCCCCCCCCCCCCCCCCCCCCCCCCCCCCCCCCCCCCCCCCCCCCCCCCCCCCCCCCCCCCCCCCCCCCCCCCCCCCCCCCCCCCCCCCCCCCCCCCCCCCCCCCCCCCCCCCCCCCCCCCCCCCCCCCCCCCCCCCCCCCCCCCCCCCCCTCCCCCCCCCCCCCCCCCCCCCCCCCCCCCCCCCCCCCCCCCCCCCCCCCCCCCCCCCCCCCCCCCTCCCCCCCCCCCCCCCCCCCCCCCCCCCCCCCCCCCCCCCCCCCCCCCCCCCTCCCCCCCCCCCCCCCCCCCCCCCCCCCCCCCCCCCCCCCCCCCCCCCCCCCTCCCCCCCCCCCCCCCCCCCCCTCCCCCCCCCCCCTCCCCCCCCCCCCCCCCCCCCCCCCCCCCCCCCGCCCCCCCCCCCCCCCCCCCCCCCCCCCCCCCCCCCCCCCCTCCCCCCCCCCCCCCCCCCCCCCCCCCCCCCCCCCCCCCCCCCCCTCCCCCCCCCCCCCCCCCCCCCCTCCCCCCCCCCCCCCCCCCCCCCCCCCCCCCCCCCCCCCCCCCCCCCCCCCCCCCCCCCCCCCCCCCCCCCCCCCCCCCCCCCCCCCCCCCCCCCCCTCCCCCCCCCCCCCCCCCCCCCCCCCCCCCCCCTCCCCTCCCCCCCCCCCCCCCCCCCCCCCCCCCCCCCCCCCCCCCCCCCCCCCCCCCCCTCCCCCCCCCCCCCCCCCCCCCCCCCCCCCCCCCCCCCCCCCCTCCCCCCCCCCCCCCCCCCGCCCCCCCCCCCTCCCCCCCTCCCCCCCCCCCCCCCCCCCCCCCCCCCCCCCCCCCTCCCCCCCCCCCCCCCCCCCCCCCTCCCCCCCCCCCCCCCCCCCCCCCCCCCCCCCCCCCCCCCCCCCCCCCCCCCCCCCCCCCCCCCCCCCCCCCCCCCCCCCCCCCCTCCCCCCCCCCCCCCCCCCCCCCCCCCTCCCCCCCCCCCCCCCCCCCCCCCCCCCCCTCCCCCCCCCCCCCCCCCCCCCCCCCCCCCCCCCCCCCCCCCCCCCCCTCCCCCCTCCCCCCCCCCCCCCCCCCCCCCCCCCCCCCCCCCCCCCCCCCCCTCCCCCCCCCCCCCCCCCCCCCCGCTCTCCCTCCCCCCCCTCCCCCCCGCTCTCCCTCCCCCCCTCCCCCCGCTCTCCCTCCCCCCACCCCTCCCCCCCGCTCTCCCCCACCCCTCCCCCCCGCTCTCCCCCACCCCTCCCCCCGCTCTCCCTCCCCCCACCCCTCCCCCCGCTCTCCCTCCCCCCACCCTCCCTCCCCCCACCCCTCCCCCCGCTCTCCCTCCCCCCGCCCCCACAAAAACTGATGTAAATCCATTTCGTTTCTGCAGCACCTTTCATGACCTCAGGATGTCCCAAAGTGCTTTACAGCCAATGAAGTACTTTTGAAGTGCAGTCACTGTTGTAATGTAGGAAACGCAGCAGCCAATTTGCGCAGAGCAAGCTCCCACACACAGCAACGTGATAAATGACCATCACTTTTGTTGCAGTCAAATAAGCAAAAAGTTAAGAGTCTTCACACCTTGGCAGACGATACGATAACTGGCTGTAGTGACTGTATTTCCCCACAAGCATGTTCAGTTGCACAGTAATCTGGTGAATGCTGCATCACTAGTAACAGAAAATGCTGGAAACGCTCACCAGGTCAGGCAGCATCCGTGGGGAGAGGAATAAGATTAGGTTAACGTTTCAGGTCTATGACTCTTTGTCAGAACCAGTGATACGTGGTGCCAGCATTTTCTGTTCTTATTTCTAAGTTCCCGTATCGGCAGTACTATGCTGTTTGCTGCATCATTAACTTTGTAATCACCCTGCCAACCCCCACATCAAAGGCAATCCTTCAGCAGCTAATTTGTGACAGCAACCCTACATTGTTCACGCAAAGTCAACCACCGGGGCTCAGTGGGCAGCACTCTTGCCTGAGTCAGTAGGTCGTGGTTTCAAGTCCCACTCCAGAGACTTGAGCACATAATCAAGGCTGACACTCCCAGTGTAGTACTGAGGGAGTGCTGCACTGTCTGAGGTGCTGTCTCTCAGATGAGATGTTAAACTGAGGCCCCGTCTCAGGTGGACGTAAAAGATCCCACTGCACTATTTGAAGAGGAGCAGGGGAGTTATCCCCGGGGGCCTGGGCCAATATTTATCCCTCAACCAACATCACTAAAAAACACCAGGTTATCTGGTCATTATCACATTGCTATTTATGGGAGCTTGCTGTGCTCAATTTGGCTGTCGCGTTTCCCACATTGCAACAGTGACTGCACTTCATCGATCAGCTGTAAAACGCTTTGGGACGTCCTGAGGTCGTGAAAGGTGCTTCTTAAGTGCAAGTTCTTTTTTTCCTTCTTTCATAATTGCATCTAGTCCATCATACGGTGAAAAGAGCAGCCCCCATTGTAGGCCCTCGCTATTTGAACTAGTCAAAGTCAAAGGCAGAAATTCCATCTTTTTTAAAACTCACAGACAAGATCTCAGCCAAAAGGAGACAGTCTGAGGTGGATATGAACTCCAGACCCAGAGGTGAAAGAATCTCTTGACCCACTGAGTTTGTGTGAAAATTGAGTTATTGATTAACATTTGAACAATAAAGCACAGGTCTGTAGGAGCAGATTGGCTAAATATTTGGAATTATTTTTAATTCAGGAAAGTGAGAGCATCATATTATATGTGAGGTACGTCCAGCATATTGTATTAGAATGGCATTAAATCACAGGGCTGTCCACTCTCACCCTCATGAGTAGCCTCAGCGCTGAATGGAACTCAATGATCTGAGGTTATACAATGTAAACCTGATTGATTGCACTAAAACCCCATGTTGTTCTGTAAATATTTTCCTACAATGAAATCCATTTTTAGTGAAATGCTCAGGAGCAAATTTGTGGAGAGCAGCCTGGTTACAATGACCGAGGCCATTCATCACAGCTACCATTTTAAAATGGCTGTTGAGAATGAAGTTTGTCTGTCAATTTTTCACCACCTCTTCTGTCCTGTCTCTTTGGTTCGGTGTCAGTTTTCTGTCTGATTATGCTCCTGTAAAGCACATTGGGACGTTTTACTACGTTAAAAGCACATGTTGCTGTTGTAAGCCGTCCAGTTTTTCAGCATGTGTCCATGCATTTCTAAAATGTGACGTGGGCATTAAAAGTCTGTCCAATAAGTCTTTTCTTTCCCCACCTGCTTCTGCGTCTTCTGATGTGGAGCCATTGGTTACAGGCAATCTTCATCAGCAGCAAAGAATATACCAGAACTCACGTCACAACCCAGTCTCTCTCCGTGTTGTTTGGAAGTTGGCAAATGGCGGCAACCTGGCTTAGATTCCAAAGGATCTGCTCACTTCCATTTGGAAAACCGGAAATGATCAAAACGGCACCATGTGATAATCCAGCTTCAATGGGGCTGGGGGGGGATTTAAACCCCCAAGGACGGGTGGGCTGGGGGTGGGTGAGAAGGTAAAAATTGTAAAATTCTCAAACCCAACCCGCCCACTTCCGCTTTTAACGGAGGCGGACCGTGGGGCGGGCGACCAATCCGCTCTCAGGAGGCGAGGCGGACCGGGGGGCGGGCGACCAATCCGCTCTCAGGAGGCGAGGCGGACCGTGGGGCGGGCGACCAATCCGCTCTCAGGAGGCGGGTCGGACCGGGGGGGGGCGGGCGACCAATCCGCTCTCAGGAGGCGGGTCGGACCGGGGGGCGGGCGACCAATCCGCTCTCAGGAGGCGAGGCGGACCGTGGGGCGGGCGACCAATCCGCTCTCAGGAGGCGAGGCGGACCGGGGGGCGGGCGACCAATCCGCTCTCAGGAGGCGAGGCGGACCGTGGGGCGGGCGACCAATCCGCTCTCAGGAGGCGGGTCGGACCGGGGGGGGGCGGGCGACCAATCCGCTCTCAGGAGGCGGGTCGGACCGGGGGGGGCGGGCGACCAATCCGCTCTCAGGAGGCGGGTCGGACCGGGGGGCGGGCGACCAATCCTCTCTCAGGAGGCGAGGCGGACCGGGGGGCGGGCGACCAATCCTCTCTCAGGAGGCGAGGCGGACCGGGGGGGGCGACCAATCCGCTCTCAGAAGGCGGGTCGGACCGGGGGGCGGGCGACCAATCCTCTCTCAGGAGGCGAGGCGGACCGGGGGGGGCGACCAATCCTCTCTCAGGAGGCGAGGCGGACCGGGCGACCAATCCGCTCTCAGGAGGCGAGGCGGACCGGGGGGGGCGACCAATCCTCTCTCAGGAGGCGAGGCGGACCGGGCGACCAATCCGCTCTCAGGAGGCGAGGCGGACCGGGGGGGGCGGGCGACCAATCCGCTCTCAGGAAGCGAGGCGGACCGGGCGACCAATCCGCTCTCAGGAGGCGAGGCGGACCGGGGGGGGGGGGGCGACCAATCCGCTCTCAGGAGGCGAGGCGGACCGGGGGGGGCGGGCGACCAATCCGCTCTCAGGAGGCGAGGCGGACCGGGGGGGGCGGGCGACCAATCCGCTCTCAGGAGGCGAGGCGGACCGGGGGGGGCGACCAATCCTCTCTCAGGAGGCGAGGCGGACCGGGCGACCAATCCTCTCTCAGGAGGCGAGGCGGACCGGGGGGGGCGGGCGACCAATCCGCTCTCAGGAGGCGAGGCGGACCGGGGGGGGCGACCAATCCTCTCTCAGGAGGCGAGGCGGACCGGGGGGGGCGACCAATCCGCTCTCAGGAGGCGAGGCGGACCGGGGGGCGACCGACCAATCCGCTCTCAGAAGTGGGTCGGACCGGGGGGTGGGCGACCAATCCGCTCTCAGGAGGCGAGGCGGACCGGGGGGCGGGCGACCAATCCGCTCTCAGAAGGCGGGTCGGACCGGGGGGGGGCGGGCGACCAATCCGCTCTCAGAAGGCGGGTCGGACCGGGGGGCGGGCAACCGACCAATCCGCTCTCAGAAGGCGGGTCGGACCGGGGGGCGGGCAACCGACCAATCCGCTCTCAGGAGGCGAGTCGGACCGGGGGGTGGGCGACCAATCCGCTCTCAGGAGGCGAGTCGGACCGGGGGGCGGGCGACCAATCCGCTCTCAGAAGGCGAGTCGGACCGGGGGGCGGGCGACCAATCCGCTCTCAGAAGGCGGGTCGGACCGGGGGGCGGGCGACCAATCCTCTCTCAGGAGGCGAGGCGGACCGGGGGCGGGCGACCAATCCTCTCTCAGGAGGCGAGGCGGACCAGGGGCGGGCGACCAATCCGCTCTCAGAAGGCGGGTCGGACCGGGGGGCGGGCAACCGACCAATCCTCTCTCAGGAGGCGAGGCGGACCGGGGGGGGGGGGCGACCAATCCGCTCTCAGGAGGCGGGTCGGTCAGTACGATCTTTTAAGGAGGCTGCGTGCCTCCATTTTAACTGGAGTTTTATTTTTAACTCATGGAGGCGAGATTCCCGGGCCTTGGGAATCCCGGCAGGTAAAAGAAGGCGAGAAGGGCCGGAGCCGTGAGGTAAGTGCCTTGACAGTACTGCTTGTGGCCCAGGAGGAGTAGCAGGAGTGTTTCCCCCAGGCCCAACAAGTTAACCTGCATGTGATCAGACCCCCCCGCGATGTCCAACCTCACCCCCGCTATATCGGACATCCCCTCGCAATGACTGAGCCCCCCGCCGTGATGTCCAACCTCACCCCCGCTATATCGGACATCCCCTCGCAATGACTGACCCCCCCGCCCCCCGCCGTGATGTCCAACCCCCTTGCAGTATCTGAGTAAATATCGGGGCCAGTAAGTTGGGGTCTAGTTTACCTCTTTTGAGGGCTACATTCTAATTTCATCTCCTTCTCTGGCCTCCTTAGACCGTGTTTGTACATTAAACCATTATTTTAAATAGAATGGAAGTAATTGGTAATTGGTCTGCAATTACCTGCGTCTGTTTAGTCAACATTTTTGATAATGGGCCCTACATTAGGATGTTTCCAACCTATTGGTACCTCCCTGGTGTCTAGTGACTTCCTCATTGGCAGTGTCTCCTAAATCTCCTTGTTAATCTTGCTCCGCAATTGGGGATAACTACCTACGAGCCCTGCGCATTCAGTTTCGCTTTAAACTCTAGGGGGGAAAATTCAGTTGCTTTGCGCCTCCCATTAGCGCCCTAAGAGGGCGCTAACGGGGCACAAATCAACTAGCGCCCGGGCGTGGCGCCGCCAACGCCTCCCGCGACATTCAGCGGGAGGTTAGCGGCGGCACTAACCGTTAGCGCCCCACGGCGATGACATTATCGCCGTACGCAGCGCCCCGCTCGTGATCTTCGGTAGCGCCCCGACTTACCGCCGGACGTTATGTCATTAACCCCCGGCCCCACCCACTGTCATTAACCCCCGGCCCCACCCACTGTCATTAACCCCCCGGCCCCACCCACTGTCATTAACCCCCCGGCCCCACCCACTGTCATTAACCCCCCGGCCCCACCCACTGTCATTAGCCCCCGGCCCCACCCACTGTCATTAACCCCCCGGCCCCACCCACTGTCATTAACCCCCGGCCCCACCCACTGTCATTAGCCCCCGGCCCCACCCACTGTCATTAACCCCCCGGCCCCACCCACTGTCATTAACCCCCGGCCCCACCCACTGTCATTAGCCCCCGGCCCCACCCACTGTCATTAACCCCCGGCCCCACCCACTGTCATTTACCCCCGGCCCCACCCACTGTCATTAACACCCCCGGCCCCACCCACTGCAATTAAAATAATTAACCCCCGGCCCCACCCACTGTAATTAAAATAATTAATGCCCGGCCCCACCCACTGTAATTAAAATAATTAATGCCCGACCCCACCCACTGTAATTAAAATAATTAATGCCCGGCCCCACCCACTGTAATTAAAATAATTAATGCCCGGCCCCACCCACTGTAATTAAAATAATTAATGCCCGGCCCCACCCACTAATTAAAATAATTAACCCCCGGCCCCACCCACTGTAATTAAAATAATTAACCCCCGGCCCCACCCACTGTAATTAAAATAATTAACCCCCGGCCCCACCCACTGTCATTAAAATAATTAACTCCCGGCCCCACCCACTGTAATTAAAATAATTAATGCCCGGCCCCATCCACTGTAATTTAAAAAATTAATGCCCGGCCCCACCCGCTAATTAACCCCCAGCCCCACCCACTAAAATAATTAACCCCGGCCCCACCCACTGTAATTAAAATAATTAACCCCGGCCCCGCCCACTGTAATTAAAATAATTAACCCCCCGGCCCCACCCACTGTAATTAAACAACCCCTTAAGAGTTTTCAGTTCTTCTCTGTGGGAGAACTTAAAGGCTTAGTGAAAGTCTGGATTCACAGAATGAACTACACTGGCCTCATCCATATCCTCAAAGTATTCTAATAAACTGGTTAGGTAAAGTCCGCCTGTCCAAAGCCCATGTCAGTTTGGATTTACTGCCTTTATTATTGTTAGGTACCCTTGAACTGCTTACTGTACAATAGTCTCATTATTTTCAAATAAATTTCTAGGCGATAGACCTGTAATTTCCAGGCTCACGCTCCTGACCTTTAAGAATTGAAGTAACGTGAGCTATTTCACTGCTGCCTGCTACCACCTAATGAGCTGCAGAAACATTTTCTGCCACAGTACTATATGGAACCAACCAGGGAGAAGACTATATTAGATCTGGTAAGGTGTAACGAGACTGGATTAATTAATGATCTCGAAGTGAAGGATCCTCTTGGGAAGAGTGATCATAGCATGGTAGAATTTCAAATTCAGTTTGAGGGTGAGAAAGCTAGGTCTCAAACTAGTGTCCTGAGCTTAAACAAAGGTAATTACAAAGGTATGAAGGCAGACTTGGTTAAAGTGGACTGGGAAAATATATTACAGGGCAAGACTGTAGAAAAGCAGTGGCAAACATTTAAGGAGATATTTCATAACTCTCAGCAAAGATATATTCCAGAGAGAAAGAAAGACTCTAAGAGAAGGATGAACCATCCGTGGCTAACTAAGGAAGTAAAGGATGGTATCAAATTGAAAACAAAAGCATACCATGTTGCGAAGAATAGTGAAAGGCCAGAGGATTGGGAAATTTTTTAAAACCAGCAAAGGACGACTTAAAAATGATAGAGAGAAGATAGCTTATGAGAGTAAGCTAGCAAGAAATATAAAAACAGACAGTAAGAGCTTCTACAGGTATATAAAAAGGAAGAGAGTAGCTAAAGTAAACGATGGTGATCAAGAAGGCCAACGGAATGTTGGCTTTTATTGCTAGGGGGATAGATTATAAAAACAGGGAGGTATTGCTGCAGTTATATAAGGTATTGGTGAGACCGCATCTGGAATACTGCATACAGTTTTGGTGTCCATACTTAAGAAAAGACATACTTGCTCTCGAGGCAGTACAAAGAAGGTTCACTCGGTTAATCCCCGGGATGAGGGGGTGGACATACGAGGAGAGGTTGAGTAGATTGGGACTCTACTCATTGGAGTTCAGAAGAATGAGAGGCGATCTTATTGAAACATATAAGATTGTGAAGGGGCTTGATCGGGTGGATGCGGTAAGGATGTTCCCAAGGATGGGTGAAACTAGAACTAGGGGGCATAATCTTAGAATAAGGGGCTGCTCTTTCAAAACTGAGATGAGGAGAAACTTCTTCACTCAGAGGGTAGTAGGTCTGTGGAATTTGCTGCCCCAGGAAGCTGTGGAAGCTACATCATTAAATAAATTTAAAACAGAAATAGACAGTTTCCTAGAAGTAAAGGGAATTAGGGGTTACGGGGAGCGGGCAGGAAATTGGACACGAGGCTGAGTTCGGATCGGTGGAGGCCCTGTGGGTGGCGTAGCGGGCCCAGGGGCTGAGTGGCCGGGTCCTGCTCCTACTTCTTGTGTTCTTTAGATTTGAGGTGAGGATCAGATCAGCCATGATCTTATTGAATGGCGGAGCAGGCTCGAAGGGCCGATTGGCCTACTCCTGCTCCTATTTCTTATGTTCTTATGTCCCCTAGAGGATGAGTCTGGGGAATTAATAATGGGAAATGGTGGAGACTTTGAACAAATATTTTGTATCAATCTTCACGGTAGAAGACACTAAAAGCATCCCAATAATGGATAATCAAGGGGCTATTGAGGTGGGGGGGGGGAACTTAAAACAATCACTATCGCTAGAGAGAAAGTACTAGGCAAACTAATGGGACTAAAGGTGGACAAGTCCCCTGGACCTGATGGCCTGCATCCTAGAGTCTTAAAAGAAGTGGCTGCAGAGATAGTGGATGCATTGGTTGTAATCTACCAAAATTCCCTGGATTCTGGAGAGCTCACAGCGGACTGGAAAACCGCAAATGCAACGCCCCTATTTAAGAAAGGAGGGAGACAGAAAGCAGGCAACTATCAACCAGTTAGCCTAACATCTGTCATTGGGAAAATGCTGGAGTCCATCATTAAGGAAGTGATAGCAGGACATTTAGAAAATCATAATATAGTCAAGCAGAGTCAGCATGGTTTTATGAAAGGGAAATCATGTTTGACAAATTTGCTGGAATTCTTTGAGGATGTAACGAGCAGGGTGGATAAAGGGGAACCAGTAGATGTCGTGTATTTGGATTTCCAGTAGGCATTTGATAAGGTGCCACATAAAAAGTTATTACACAAGATAAGAGCTCACGGGGTTGGGGGTAATATATTAGCATGGATAGAGGATTGGCTAACTAACAGAAAACAGAGAGTCGGGATAAATGGGTTATTTTCAGGTTGGCAAACTGTAACTAGTGGGGTGCCACAGGGATCAGTGCTGGGGCCTCAACTATTTACAATCTATATTAATGACTTGGATGAAGGGACTGAGTGTAATGTAGCCAAATTTGCTGATGATACAAAGATAGGTGGGAAAGCAAATTGTGTGGAGGACACAAAGAATCTCCAAAGAGATATAGATAGGCTAAGTGAGTGGGCAAAAATCTGGCGGATGGAGTTTAATGTGGGAAAAAGCGAGGTTATCCACTTTGGTAGGAAAAATAAAAAAGCAAATTATTATTTAAATGGGGAGAGATTACAAAATGCTGAGGTACAGAGGGATCCGGGGGTCCTTGTACATGAATCACAAAAAATTAGCATGCAGGTACAGCAAGTAATTAGGAAGGCAAATGGAATGTTGGCCTTTATTGCAAAGGGAATGGAGTATAAAAGCAGGGAAGTCCTGTTACAACTGTACAGGGCGTTGGTGAGACCACACCTGGAGTACTGCGTACAGTTTTGGTCTCCTTATTTAAGGAAGGATATACTTGCATTGGAGGCAGTTCAGAGAAGGTTCACGAGGTTGATTCCGGAGATGATGGGGTTGTCTTATGAAGAAAGGTTGAGCAGGCTGGGCCTATACTCACTGGAGTTTAGAAGAATGAGAGGGGATCTTATTGAAACATAAGATTCTGAAGAGGCTTGACAGGGTAGATGCAGAGAGGATGTTTCCCCTCATGGGGGAATCTAGAACTAGGGGGCATAATTTCAGAATAAGGGGAAACACTTTTAAATCGGAAATGAGGAGGAATTTCTTCTCTCAGAGGGTCGTGAAACTTTGGAATTCTCTTCCCCAGAGAGCTGTGGAGGCCGGGTCATTGAATATATTTAAGGTGGAGATAGACAGATTTTTGAATGGTAAGGGAGTCAAGGGTTAGAGGGAGCAGGCAGGGAAGTGGAGTTGAGGTCAAGATCAGATCAGCCATGATCTTATTGAATGGCGGAGCAGGCTCGAGGGGCCAAATGACCTACTCCTGCTCCTACGTCCTATGTTCTTATATTATGCCCATATCTTCTGCATCTAGCGAATGCCCATCACATTCCAATGTCTGAAGTGTATATTTTATTTAAAAAACACAAGAAAGGTATGATGTTTATTCTGATCTGGAGCTGGATTGTTACAGACAACCTCAAAGTTTTCTGATGAAAGAGCAATTCAATTCTGATTGGGGAAATTATCTAAATAAACCCTGAGATCAAACGGAGTAGCCAAGCAGTGGTCATCATGGGATAGGCCAGACTGGCAGCTAAACATCACAATTCTGCTCCAGATAATCACTCAGCAACTCCACTGAAGATCTAGATCGGTATTTGGGGCTCCATGTGGCGGTTGCTGGGGACCAAGGCAAGGTGTGGACACTTCACATTTCAGCACCTACCCTCGGGCAGCAACAACAACAACTTACATTTAAATAGCACCCCGAACGTACTGAAACATCCCAAGGTGCTTCACAGGAGCGTAACTAGACAAAGAGGTGACACCGAGCCAAAGAGGAAGACATTAGGGCAGGTGACCAAGCGTTTGGCCAAAGAGGTAGGGTTTAAGAAGCATCTTAAAGGAGGAGAGGGAGTTAGAGGCGAAGAGGTTTAGGGAGGGAATTCCAGAGCTTAGGTCTAGATGGCTGAAAGCATGGCCACCAATGGTGAGGCGAAGGCAACTGGAGATGCGCAAGAGGCTAGAGTTGGAGGAACGCAGAGATCCCAGAGAGCTGTAGGGCTGGAGGAGGCTAAAGAGATTGGGAGGGGCGAGGCTAGAGGGATTTGAATACAAGGATGAGAATTTTTAAATTGAGCAAAGATGACAGCTTAAATCAAGAACTGAAGCATCGCCTGGCGCATTTAAAAAACTTACAATTTGCTGATGCATATCTTATCGTAAAGAGCAGTGAAGAACTGCAACACAAGATACCCACGTTCATAGTGCGTGATTCGGCTGAGTAACCGGATTACGAGGTCATTGTGTAGACATTCCAGACCCACTCTTGCCATTCGAAACATGGGATTCTTTAAATGGGTATAGCAGCAACAAACAACAAAAGGTACACCAATGAAGCTGAGCATTGGTGCTGTTACAGGTGATGTTCGCGCTATTAATTCTACCTTAAATCCTAACCCTGCAATTCCTGCTGAGGTACAGTTCCACAGACACCAGCAGCTCTCCAATAACTCACCCAAGAAGCTGATTTTCAGAAGAGAGCTTGGACATTGAGCTTCGGTGGGCCATTCATCACAGCCTGATCCTGTCTACCCTGAGGTCCACATGTGCACTTTTCAGCAGGGGTCACTGGATAGGGATGAAGAGCAGGAACCCTGGCTGATTTTTTATCTACTTTGCTAGTCAGATATGAGCATGCCAACAGTAAACCGCCCACCATTGCTCCAGCTATGACCAGCTAACTGATTTACAGACCAGGCACCGAACCCAGGGCCTTTCTGGACTGCATGTTTGAGTGCCGCCCCTTGGAGTTCACAGCAATATTCGAATAGTGTATCTGGCCTGATGGTCACTCACTGCAGTCACCGCTCACTCTAAGCACTCTGCAATAGACAAGTGTCTATCTCATAACACCTGACATGGTCTGTCATAACAGAGTGAAGAGCAGCATTTTTGAAAGTCATCCCCAGCTCCTCAGTGCTTTAGTGTGGGTGGAAGCAATTAGTATTGATTCATTCAAATATAAATGAGTTAGATTTCTTTGAGAAATTAACAGTTTGTGCTCCAGTATCTGAGTAATGTGAGACATGACGTGTGGGGAGTGCAGCAAGCTCGGGAGGAACAGGTGACTTTGGACCTCTGGTTCCCAAAGCTCTCCCCCACTGGGGGTTTCCTCGCCTCGTAGACTCATTGATAGAGATTGATCGCTGTGATTGGTCAACAACTCCATTATCATTGTATCTGCGATTACCAGGATGGGAGAAGGCAGACTAGACGGACCCCAGTGTTTTTTTGTCCAGTGATTCCCATGTCCCTACTGGACCTCGGAACCCATGACGTCCGACGGTAGAAAAATAAATTCAGCCAGGGTGGCGACTCTTGGTCAGCATCAAGTGACCCCTGCTGGGGAGTGAATGTGTGGAGATTGGTAAGGACAGGATTGAGCTAGGCGGTGGAACTGTCCCCCAGCAAGAGTCAGAAGAGGAGGGGATAAAACTGGGGTAATTCTAGGGTACAGGTGTGTGGTAGGCTGGAGGTCCTGGGAGTCGGGAGTTGGCAGCAACACCAGCAGATGCATTCTTGTCCTCCAGACTGTAAAAACTGAGCACAACCTTTAAAGCAGTCACACATTTCCTTTATTAAATATTGGCACGTGCAAAAGCCAACGGCACTATTTTAACACCATCGCCTGGTAATACTGAAATAGCGCTGGTTTTCTAGTGCCTTAAGGACAGTGGTCATTTTTCAGTTCATCATTTGAGAAACTTCTTAAAAGGTTCCAACACACTTGAGGAGTTTGGATGATTTCATAAATCAAGGAGTAAATGGCAAACAGCTAAGCAGTTACTCGGTGCCCAGGAGCCTGCTACAACCTTGTAACATACCCTCAGCCCCATTTAAACAAAGTGTATTTACACACAGTGAATATCTTTTATCTTTTCTCAGCTCCTTGCTGCCTTTGGTCACTTCTGCTGTAAAATGAAATGACCAGGTTTTGTTCACTTAGCCCTGAGTTAGCCAGCAGCTGCTTTGGGACATGAGGAGACTGGACCAGGGTTCCACCAGGAGTCAAGACTGACACTTGTAATTCAGATTGAGAAATGGGTGGGTGCCAATCCCTGCCTATCTCCAGCTCTCATCCCCGGGGCAGATTTGTAGACCAATTAAAAACTGGGTCTACGATGTATGTTCCCGGGGTAAGGGAGCTAGATTTAGCAGCGTGAATGCCTGGAGCTGGTTCATAGATGCCACTCTCCCAGAATCTGAATTAAAATGCTTCCAATATTAAAGGACAATGAGTGCTGGAAATCTGAAATAAAACGGCAGCATCTGAGAGATAAAAGCCAGGTTAACATTTTGGCTTTGTGAGTTTCTGATCACTCCCCATAAAAGATAACCTACCTTTTCTCTTTCAGATCATAGAATAGAATCATAGAATGATACAGCACAGAAGGAGGCCATTCGGCCCATCGTGCCTGTGCCAGCTCTTTGAAAGAGCTTCCAATTAGTCCCACTCCCCCCTGCTCTTTCCCCATAGTCCATCATATTTTTCCACTTCAAGATTTATCCGATTCCCTTTTGAAAGTTACTATTGAATCTGCTTCCACCTCCCTTTCAGGCAGTGCATTCCAGATCACAACAACTCACTGCGTAAAAACATTTTCTCCTCATCTCCCCTCTGGCTCTTTTGTCAATTATCTTAAAGCTGTGTCCTCTGGTTACCGGCCCTCCCGCCAGTGGAGACAGTTTCTCCTTATTTACTCTATCAAAACCCCATATAATTTCAGAATCACATGCTGACTGATCTGCAGTGTATTTCCAGCATTTCCTATTTTTATTCTCCAATAAAGGGAGTTGGCCTGTCCCAAGAGTAGTTCATTCTGTCCATGTTGCCTAGAAATTAGCTGCCCATGTCCCAGTGCCTGCACGTCCTGACAGGAGGCGAGGTATCCGTACGCACAAACCCACAGCGCACCTCTTTGGATCGGGTGCTTTCCTGCGAAGTGACACTTTTGTGCAAGCTAGAGGCTAAGTGCTTGATGGCAGCATCCAGCATGCAACGGTGCTGCTCATTTTATACAGCTCGTTTATTACGGCTTTTACGAGCGACGTAACTAACATACAGTGCACTGGCATCAATGAATCTTGCCTTGGAAACTATTTCTGTCAGTCAATAGCAGTCCCTGGCAGACACACAGCTAATAAATATTTCTAGATCCATAAAGAAAACAACATTGGGAGTGTGGGGCTGCATTCCTAATGTGGTATATGTTGTCTGCATGCTGTGCTTCTCAACAAAATTACCCGCAAGACTCAAAATGTAACTTTATGAGACCATTTTTACTGAACTCGGATGTATTCTCCTATCAATGCTGTGTTTAACGATAATATGTACAAAAGGAATCCACCAAAAATTGGGGGGAAGGGACTTTAAACTGAAGCTGCGATGCGATGACAGTGCCCGAGAGCGACAGTGTGCTGAGCTACGGAAAGAAAGACGTGGTTGTGGTCACCATCCCCCTCCCTGCCCACTGTCTCAGGCTGAACCAGACTGTCCACTGCCCTGGCGACCTAGTCGACCCTGAGCTGAGCTGTTGACCCCACATCCTCTCCATCACAAAGTACGTCTACTTCCACCTCTATAGACAGTGACAACCATGGCTCAGTTGGTAGCACTCTTGCCTCAAATTTAAAATTCCCATCCTTGTTTTCAAATCCCTCCATGGCCTCGCCCCTCCCTATCTCTGTAACCTCCTCCAGCCCTACAACCCTCCGGGATCTCTGCGTTCCTCCAATTCTGGCCTCTTGCGCATCCCCTGATTTTAATCGCTCCACCATTGGTGGCCGTGCCTTCAGCTGCCTGGGCCCTGAGCTCTGGAATTCCCTCCCTAAACCTCTCCGCCTCTCTCTCCTCCTTTAAGTCGCTCCTTAAAACCGACTTCGTCGACCAAGCTTTTGGTCGCCTGTCCTAATATCTCCATGTGGCTCGGTGTCAAGTTTTGTTTGATAATCGCTCCTGTGAAGTGCCCTGGGACGTTGTTGTTATCTAGCAGTAAATAGAGAGAATAGTCGTGAATTGGTACTTTTCCGGTTGGAAAGAGTTACGAGCATGACACCCGGGGTGGGGGGGGGGGTTAAGGGTTGAAAGGGGGATGCTGATGGCCAAAATATTGCTCAATGTAGGTTTATTTTGTATGAAACACTTGGAGCCTTTTTGATGTAATTCAGTGCTACGTAACTGCAAGCCTTTCTTCAATTTCTGTCCCTCTCTAGTTCTTTGCATGTCATTTTCTCTCACCATGGCTGTTTAGGCATTGTGAGTTTTACCGATATTGCGTGAGCAGAATTTTAATTTATAATATTTCTTATGCAAGAGATGCAACTGATTTTTTTAACTCAACATTTAGCAGCCAACATGAAACTTGGATGGTGTACTTGCGATCTGAAGTATTAGTTACCCAAAAAGAGGCAATGAAAGAAAGAGGGGATTTTGAGATGAACTAATTGAAATTTTCACGGTTATTAAGGGATTTGACAAAATTGATACAGGCAAGTTGCTCATTATGTAGGGCTAAAATTTCAGTGGACACAAATTAAAAATGAGGTAGTTGGGAAATAAGAAGGGAATTAAGGTGGAACTTTATCTCCCAGAGAGTAACAGGGTTGTGGAATAAGTTAGCAGGGAAGGTCTTTGAAGTAGACAGGATAAATAGTCAATTAGTGCCAAACTATCCTTACAAAACGGACAGGCTCGAGGGGCCTCGTGCCCTTTTCCGTTCTTAAAATCTTCTTAAGTTCTTATGACTCGACTGAAAAAAATCCATATTTCTTATGTTCTTATAAGAAATGTCTTTACACAGAGGGTGGTGAATCTTTGGAATTCTCTACCCCAGAGGGCTGTGGAGGCTCAGTCATTGGGTATATTCAAAACAGAAGTCGATAGATTTCTGACTAGTAAGGGCATCAAGGGATATGGTGATAGGGCCGGTGAATGGAGTTGAGGCAGAAGATCAGCCATGATCTCATTGAATGGCGGAGCAGGCTCGAAGGGCCGAATGGCCGATTCCTGCTCCTATTTCTTATGTTCTTAAGCCTTTCAAACCAGTTTTCAGCCAAAGCACAAATCTTTTTATAGGATTTGGCTCGCACCTCAGAGATGGATGGGGCAGAGGACATCAGGCACCTTTAAAGCTCAACCAGCGTCTGTTATAGAAAAGGAGAGGGAACACTTTTGTGGGTAAAAGTAAAGATAAAATAGTAAAACAAAGAGAGATATGTTTGGGAAGATTAAAAAGATGGGGATAGGGAACGCAGGAGCACTTACTTTAGTAACTGCGGCGTTTCAGCAGCTTTATTACTGTAATGTTAAGGTTTGTTCCAGCATCATAGTGCACAAACAGAATCTTTTTAAAAAATGGGTTCCCCCCCACACAAAAGGAAGCTGGAATTTCCCAGGATCGACCTGGCAGTCAAGGGTCAATAGTTCTAGGTATTGATCAGTTTACACTCAGTTGAATTTATAGATCAGTAATACCAACTTTGCACATTACCATTTATATAGAGAAAATACTGGAGGACAGGGAGTGATTACAAGGCAGTAATCTAATTGAGAGATTCAGGTGATGTCATAAATCGCAGCAGTGAACCTTGAGCATGTTATTGCCTCACTGGGGCCCAGAGATGCAATTACAGCCTCAAAATCTCAAGGGTACTTTTCTTCTACACATATATAAAAAGAACATATTAGTTGATACGAGTTGATCCTTTTTGCACTAACTGCTGTTGTCTTTGGCAAATGCCAGCAGTTAAAGATGTTTGTGTCACTGTGACATGGTAAGGTACATCATGAAGAATGATTTGAAATAATACCTGAAACCTTATTATAATTAACAGCCACTTACTGGGAAGTAATATGCCAGATATATGTTATTAGAAAACATTAAACTCTGAAACCACAGCTCAGCAGATGGAATTTTTAAACTTATGCCAAAGAGATGGCTGTGGGAAATATAAAAGGGCTCTGATGAGAAGTAAAATTGCAACGCTGCACGTCCTAGAGCAACAATTGGATTTCATTCAAAATGTATATACATTATATGCAGAATCAATTGCTGCTTTAGGACATGCAGTGGTTGCAGTTTTACTTCCCAACAGTCCTCCTGCTAGTTAACTGCTCCTCCGATCCAGCGCTCCTCACATCTAGCAGCACTGCTGCCGTTACAGTTATGATCGTTGCACCAACAAATCTCTGGGTGTTGCTTATGTAAGGGAATCAGGCACTTGTGAATTTAATTAACTAGTTACTCAAAAGATATTAAAGAGACAATATCCCCACTTGGAGCCTAGGGCTGTCACATATTGATGTCACTATAGGATGGGGAGGGGCGAATCGCACTTAATGTTCCACAATATACTTGTTTGATATTTTTAATTTATCTTCCAAAATTGCTCCCACCATCAATGACAGGCCTACAACTAGCTTTAGTGTTATGCAGCTCAAAATGCTCTCCAAACACAAACCAAGTTTGGAAGGACAGAATCTAAAGGTACCAGTGGGTGTTTTTCACAGTTCAAGTTGCAGAGTTTGACCCACCCAATATGATGCTTTACTTTCAATGTTTGCAAAGAATTCTAAGACGGGGGGGGGGGGGGGGGGGAATCATTCCTGTTGCTTTTTATTTGTGGAATAGCTCTCCTTAAACAGCAAATGCTGTTAACATTGTCAGGAAAAGAAGGGGCACTGTGGAGGAGGAAGTTCTTGTCGAGCTGCATTTTCTCCATGTGAGATCTACAAGTCATGGATTTGAAGGGCCTGTAGATCTTGAGCGAGGCTGTCACGCAGCCAGACAAGAAAGAACTTGCATTTACACAGCACCTTTCACGACCACCGAACGTCCCAAAGTGCTGTACAGCCAATTAAATACTTTTGAAGCACAGTCACTGTTGTAATGTAGGATAAGCCACCCAGCTCCCACCCAGCTCAGCCAGACTCCATGCACAGTCTGGGCTCTGAGACCAGTCTGGAAGGAGAGAAAGTCAATTTGGTTGTTTTAAAATTCAAAACCATTAAAGATTTAGGGCTAGAAATCCATTATAGCCAAGAAATGGGTTGTGTTTATACTAAAAAAGGTTAAGCTGTGCCACCTGAAAATCGTCTAGGATGCACGCAAAACTCGTGCTCACTCCTCATTAAAATGATTGCAGTCATGATTCTAGTCTAAAAACTCAAAGCTCATAGTGACATGAATCTTGTCATTCATGTATGAAGTAATACTGGGCGGCCTGCTGGTGGCGCTGTCCAGGGAGAGTATAAATACTCGGGCATGGGCCCAGCTTGCTTAGGACATTCCTCAACAGGAACTAGGGAAAGGACACAACTGGATCTCCATGTTGAAAAACAGTTGATTAAAGCTTTGTTTAACGCTTAGACCAAGTGCTTAGTAGTTTTCTTACGTCACATAGTACTGGAGGAATTAATGGGACTGAAAGCCGATAAATCCCCTGGACTGATGGCTTACATCTTTGGGTTTTGAAAGAGGTGACTATAGAGATAGTGGATGCATTGGTTGTCATTTTCCAAAATTCCATAGATTCTAGAACGGTTCCCGTGGTTTAGAAAGTGGCAAATGTAACCCCACTATTTAAAAAAGGGAGAGAGAAAATGGGGAACTACAGACCAGTTAGCCTGACATCAGTAGTAGGGAAAATGCTAGAATCTATTATTAAGAACATGGTATCAGGGCACTTAGAAAATAACAACAGGATTGGGCAGAGTCAACACGGATTTATGAAAGGGAAATTGTGTTTGACAAATCTGTTAAGAGTTTTTTGAGGTTGTAACTAACAATAGATAAGGGGGAACCAGTGGTGTGGTGTATTTGGATTTTCAGAAGGCATTCGATAAGGTGCCACACAAGAGGTTATTAAACAAAGTTAGGGCTCATGGGATTGGGGGTAATATATTAGCATGGACTGAGTATTGGTTAATGGACAGAAAACAGAGAGTAGGAATAAATGGGTCATTTTCGGGTTGGCAGGCTGTAACTAGTGGAGTACCACAAGGATCAGTGCTTGGGCCTCAGCTATTCACAATCTATATCAATGATTTGGATGAGGGGACCAAATGCAATATATCCAAATTTGCTGATGATACAAAGCTGGGTGGGAATGTAAGTTGTGAGGAGGATGCAAGGAGGCTTCAAGGGGATATAGACAGGCTAAGTGAATGGGCAAGAACATGGCAAATGGAATATAATGTGGAGAAATGTGAAGTTATCCACTTTGGTAGGAAATATAGAAAAGCAGAATATTTTTTAAATGGTGAGAGATTGTGAAATGTTGGTGTTCAGAGGGACCTGGGTTTCCTTGTACACGAATCACTGAAAGTTAACATGCAGGTACAGCAAGCAATTAGGAAAGCAAATGGTATGTTGGCCTTTATTACAAGAGGATTTGAGTAGAACAGTAAAGACGTCTTACTGCAATTATATCGGGCCCTGTGAGACCACACCTGGAGTATTGTGTACAGTTTTGGTCTCCTTACCTAAGGAAGGATATACTTGCCATAGGTGCAACGAAGGTTCACCAGACTGGTTCCTGGGATGGGGGGATTGTCCTATGAGGAGAGATTGAGTAGACTAGGCCTATATTCTCTAGAGTTTAGAAGAATGAGAGGTGATCTCAGACCCACATCTCACACCTTGCACGCAATGACAGCTGTTCAACTATGGCAGGCACATCACCCAAACATATTGCTCCACACTCACTCACGCACTTTCCTTTCTGTGGCAGGCCAAGATGGCTCACAACCGGCATGAGCAGGCATGGACAGGCGGGGGCCAAGCCCACACTGAAGAGCTGAGCCAACTGGAGACAAGAATGCTGGAGCTCATCGGGCGCCAGGTCATCGGCACCGTGGCCACCGGAAACGTTGACCTCCTTGGGGACAACAACGGTATGTTCATTCTTAATCCTTCTTCTCACATCCCAGTCAGCTCACAATCGTTTCTCACTTACAAGCTACTCATGCTGTATGCATGCATTTCTGCCTTCCTGCCCCCCTCCCTTCACCATAACCAGACTCTTGTGTCTTTCTGCTTTCAGATAATCAGCAAGCACCCGAGCAGCCTGTGCCCGAGGGCACCGATGAGCGTGAGGGGAGTGGGAGAAGACACCGTGTCACTGCATCTGTCACTCGCAGACACCAGCTCAGATACTGGCACTACCTGTTCTTTAGAGGCTAGTGTAGTAGCGGGATCTGCACAGCGTGAGGCACCAGGCACGAGTGGGCTGCAGCAAGGCTAGGGGGAAAGGGTAGCTTGGGGGCCAGCTCCCCGGGGGGAAGAGTTTGCGCGTGAGTTCTGCTGCACAGGACTCAGATGAGGATCTCGGTGGGGAGGCCTTCAGAAGAAAGGTGATGGGCATGCACATGGAAATGATAGGTGCAATGGCAAGGTTCTTAGAGAGCCTCTCGGCAATAGCAAGGAGCGTGGAGGAGTCCGTCTCCAACATTGCACGGGGTTCTGCGCAGAGCATGGAGCACAGGATTTCTAGTCTGGAAATGACGTTGCACTCCGAGAGACCGTGGCGACCTAGATGTGATGGCGGCATGATGAGCGATGTCGCAGCTTCCATTGCAGTACAGGCGGAAGCGACCCAACATCTTAGTACTGCAGCCAAGCTCTGACTGCTCTCTTCCAGTCACAGCGTGATGCCACGCAAACTCTGCCTGCTGCCTACATGGCTGGGTCTACCACTGTCGACCGGGGCTTTCACGGTGTTGCAGCAGGCCAGCAATCTGTACCCCAACAGATCGCTAGGGATGCTGAGGTGCTGCCCCGGGGGGAGTGGCAGTGGGTCAGTGGAGCAGGAACCTGCTGTCCTCTCTCAGGATGACAGCATTCCTACTCCCACCACTGCCACTCCATCACTGCCCTTGCAGCTGCCCGTCAGCCAGCCAGCCCAGACTGCTGCCACACATACCGAGGTGGTACAGTCCACAGCCGGGCCATCTAGGTTCATAGCTGGTCAAGGTCGCCCTGCAAGGCCATCTGAAGTCTCCCGCACGGAAACTCAGCAGCCTTGCAACAGCCGTGCCGCAGCCACTGGGGGTGCACTGCGTGGGAGCGCTAGAGTAGGAAAAGACACATGAATGACAGGCACTAAGGGATTGCACAAAGGTGATTAGTTTTTTAAAATTTGTTTATGGGATGTGGGCGTCGCTGGCTAGGCCAGCATTTATAAGAACATAAGAAATAGGAGCAGGAATAGGCCACTTGGCCCCTCGAGCCTGCTCCGCCATTCAATAAGATCATGGCTGATCTTGGGCTCAAAGCCACTTCCCCGCCCGCTCCCCATAACCCTTCACTCCCTTATCTTGCAAAAATGTGTCTATCTCCACCTTAAATGTATTTAATGACCCAGCCTCCATAGCTCTCTGGGGCAGAGAATTCCACAGATTTACGACCCTCTGAGAGAAGAAGTTCCTCCTCATCTCAGTTCTAAAAGGGCGACCCTTTATTCTGAAACTGTGCCCCCGAGTTCTAGATTCCCCCACGAGGGGAAACATCCTCTCTGCATCTACCTTGTCGAGCTCCCTCAGTATCTTATATGTTTTGATAAGATCACCTCTCATTCTTCTAAATTCCAATGAGTATAGGCCCAACCTGCTCAACCTTTCCTCATAAGTCAAACCCCTCATCTCTGGAATTAACCTAGTGAATCGTCTCTGAACTGCCTCCAATGCAAGTATATCCTTCCTTAAATAAGGAGAGCAAAACTGTACGCAGTACTCAAGGTGTGGTCTCACCAATACCCTGTACAGTTGTAGCAGGGCTTCCCTGCTTTTATACTCCAACCCCCTTGAAATAAAGGCCAACATTCCATTTGATTTTTTGATTACTTGCTGTACCTGCATGCTAACTTTTTTGTGTTTCATGCACAAGGACCCCCAGGTCCCTCTGAACTGTAGCATTTTGTAATCTCTCTCCATTTAAATAATAGTTTGCTTTGTTATTTTTCCTGCCAAAGTGGATAACCTCGCACTTTCCCACATTATACTCCATCTGCCAAATGTTTGCCCACTCACTTAGCCTGTCTATATCCCTTTGCAGATTCTTTCCTTACTTTCCCACCCATCTTTGTATCATCCGCAAACTTGGCTACATTACACTCGGTCCCTTCATCCAAGTCATTAATGTAGATTGTAAATAGTTGAGGCCCCAGCACCGATCCCTGTGGCATCCCACTAGTTACCGTTTGCCAATCGGAAAATTACCCATTTATCCCGACTCTCTGCTTTCTGTTAGTTAGCCAATTCTCTATCAATGCTAATTATTACCTCCAATTCCGTGAGCTCTTATCTTATGCAGTAACCTTTTATGTGGCACCTTATCGAATGCCTACTGGAAATCCAAATACACCACATCCACTGGCTCACCTTTGTCCACCCTGCTCGTTACATCCTCAAAGAACTCCAGCAAATTTGTTAAACATGATTTCCCTTTCATAAAACCATGCTGACTCTACTTGACTGCATGATGATTTTCCAAATGCCCTGCTACTGCTTCCTTAATGAAGGACTCCAGCATTTTCCCAACGACAGATGTTAGGCTAACTGGTCTATAGTTTCCTGCTTTCTGTCTCCCTCCTTTCTTAAATAGGGGTGTTACATTTGCGGTTTTCCAGTCCGCTGAGACCTCTCCAGAATCCAGGGAATTTTGGTATATTGCAACCAATGCATCCACTATCTCTGCAGCCACTTCTTTTAAGTCCCTGGGATGCAGGCCATCTGGTCCAGGGGACTTGTCGTCTTTTAGTCCCATTATTTTACCGAGTACTATTTCCTTAGTGACAGTGATTGTCTTTAGTTCCCCCTCCCTGTGGCCCCTTGATTTATTGCCCATTCCTAATTGCCCTCGAGAAGGTGGTGGTGAGCTGCCTTCTTGAACCGCTGCAGTCCGTGTGGTGTTCCGATGCGCCTCCTGCCCTTGTCCTTCTAGATGGAAGAGGTCGCGGATTTGGGAGGTGCTGTCGAAGAAGCCTTGGCGAGTTGCTGCAGTGCATCTTGTAGATGGTACACACTGCAGCCATGGTACGCCGGTGGTGGAGGGAGTGAATGTTTAAGGTGGTGGATGGGGTGCTAATCAAGCGGGCTGCTTTGTCCTGGATGGTGTCGAGCTTCTTGAGTGTTGTTAGAGCTGTACTCATCCAGGCAAGTGGAGAGTATTCCATCACACTCCTGACTTGTGCTTTGTAGATGGTGGAAAGGATTTGGGGAGTCAGGAGGTGAGACACTCGCCGCAGAATACCCAGCCTCTGACCTGCTCTTGTTGCCACAGTATTTATGTGGCTGGTCCAGTTAAGTTTCTGGTCAATGGTGACTCCCAGGATGTTGATGGTGGGGGATTCGGCGATGGTAATGCCGTTGAATGTCAAGGGGCAGTGGTTAGACGCTCGCTTGTTGGAGATAGTCATTGCCTGGCACTTCTGTGGCGCGAATGTTATCTGCCACTTATCAGCCCAAGCCTGAACATCGTCCAGGTCTTGTTGCATGCGGGCATGGACTGCTTCATTATCTGAGGAGTCGTGAATGGCACTGAACACTGTGCAGCCATCAGCAAACATCCCCACTTCTGACCTTATGTTGGAGGGAAGGTCATTGATGAAGTAACTGAAGATGGTTGGGCCTAGGACTCTGCCCTTAGGAACTCCTGCAGCGATGTCCTGGTGCTCTAATGATTGACCTTCAACCACCACAACCATCTTCCTTTGTGCTAGGTATGACTCCAGCCAGTGGAGAGTTTTCCCCCTGATTGCCATTGACTTTAGTTTTACAAAGGCTCCTTGATGCCACACTCGGTCAAATGCTGCCTTGATGTCAAGGGCAGTCACTCTCACCTCACCTCTGGAATTCAGCTCCTTTGTCCATGTTTGGACCAAGGCTGTAATGAGGTCAGTAGCCGAGTGGTCTTGGTGGAACCCAAACTGGGCATCAGTGAGCAGGTTATTGGTGAGTAAGTGCTGCTTGATAGCACTGTCGATGACACCTTCCATCACTTTGCTGGTGATTGAGAGTAGACTGAAGGGGAGGTAATTGGCCGGATTGGATTTGTCCTGTTTTTTGCGGACAGGACATACCTGGGCAGTTTTCCACATTGTCGGATAAATGCCAGTGTTGTAGCTGTACTGGAACAGCTCGGCTAGAGGCGCGACTAGTTCTGGAGCACAAGTCTTCAGTACGATAGCCGGGATGTTGTCGGGGCCCACAGCCTTTGCTGTATCCAGTGCACTCAGCCATTTCTTGATATCACATGGAGTGAATTGAATTGGCTGAAGACTGACTTCTCTGATGGTGGGGACCTCAGGAGTAGGCCGATATGGATCATCCACTCGGCACTTCTGGCTGAAGATGGTTGCAAACGCTTCAGCCTTGTCTTTTGCACTCACGTGCTGAGCTCCACCATCATTGAGGATGGGGATATTCATGGAGCCTCCTCCTCCAGTTAGTTGCTTAACGGTCCACCACCATTCACGACTGGATGTGGCAGGACTGCAGAACTTTGATCTGATCCGTTGATTGTGGGATTGCTTAGCCCTGTCTAAAGCATGCTGCTTCCACTTTTTAGCATACATGTAGTCCTGTGTTGCAGCTTCCCCAGGTTGGCACCTCATTTTTAGATACACCTGGTGCTGCTCCTGGTATGCTCTTGTTGAACCAGGATTGGTCCCCTGGCTTGATGGTAATGGTAGAGTGAGGGTTATGCCGTGGCATGAGGTTAGATTGTGGTGGAATACAATTCTGCTGCTGCTGATGGCCCACAGCGCCTCATGGATGCCCAGTTTTGAGTTGCTAGATCTGTTCTGAATCTATCCCATTTAGCACAGTGGTAGTGCCACACAACACGATGGAGGGTGTCCTCAGTGTGAAGACAGGACTTCGTCTCCATAATGACTGTGCGGTGGTCACTGCTACCAATACTGTCATGGACAGATACATCTGCGACAGGTAGATTGGTGAGGACGAGGTCAAGTAGATTTTTCCCTCGTGTTGGTTCTCTCACCACCTGTCGCAGGCCCAGACTGGCAGTTATGTCCTTCAGGACTCGGCCAGCTCGGTCAGTAGTGGTGCTACCAAGCCACTCTAAGTGATGGTCATTGAAGTCCCCCACCCACAGTACATTCTGTGCCCTTGCTACCCTCAGTACTTCTTCCAAGTGGTGTTCAACATAGAGGAGTACTGATTCGTCAGCTGAGGGAGGGCAGTAGGTGGTAATCAGCAGGAAGTTTCCATGCTTGACCTGAAGCCATGAGACTTCATGGGGTCCGGAGTCAATGTTGAGGACTCCCTGGGCCACTCCTTCCCGACTGTATACCACTGTGCCGCCACCCCGGTGGGTCTGTCCTGCCGCTGGGACAGGATATACCCAGGGATGGTGATGGAGGAGTTTGGGACGTAGTTAATAATATTCATGTTATATGTGTGATATGTTTATAGATAAATTTATTAATTGTATTTGGAATCTTTTGTGGTTTCTCTCATTTCAGCTTTGCGCCCAGGAGGACGTTATGATATGGTGTGAGACAGGGATGGTATGATGGGGATGTGGTCAGCTACGGGGATCTGGGGTTTCATTCATGTGAATCGGAGTCTGATGAGCCGGTCACAGACAGCCCGTCCAGAAGGCCAATTGTCTGCCTGCCTCCTCCCTTCCTCCAGTTCCTCCTATCCCTCTTCCTCTTCTGAGGTGGTCCCGCAATCCCTGGTGGCAAGGGCTGTGTCCTTATGATGGCCAAGTTGTGAAGCATGCAGCAGGCCACCACGAAATGGGACACCCGCTCAGCCGAGTACTGGAGGGCTCCTCTCGAGCGGTCAAGGCAGTGGAAGCGTTGCTTCAGAAGGCCGATGGTCTGCTCGATGATGTTCCTGGTGGCGGCATGGCTCTTATTATGAGTGCTGAGCATGAGTGTTGAGGTTGCGGAGGAGCGTCATGAGCCAGGTGGAGAGCGGATAGCCCTGGTCTCCGAGCAGCCACCCTCGAGCTTGACGTGGTGGCTGAAAGTGTTGGCACACTGGTCTGGCACAGGATGAAGGCATCATGGCTGCTGTCAGGATAGCGGGCACTCACACTGAGGATTCGCTGTGTGTGGTCGCACACCAACTGCACATTAAGTGAGTGGTAGCCTTTGTGATTACGGAAGATCTCAGGATTGTTATGCGGTGCCCACAAAGCCATTTGGGTGCAGTTGATGGCGCCCTGCACGATGGGGAAATCCGCTATCCTGGCAAAGCCACGTGCACGCTCGTCCTGCTTCTCTCTGGTGATCGGGAAGCCAATGTAGTCCCTTCTCCTGGTGTAGGGAGCCTCTGTGACCTGCCGGATGCAGCAATGGACGGTGAACTGCGAGATGTTAGCTATGTCTCCTGTTGCAGACTGGAAGGATCCGCTGGTGAAGAAATTGAGGGCCACTGTGAGAGCTGTGGTCACCCTGGTCTGAGGTTGGAGGTCTGGTTGCAGGAGGTGGCAGAGTTCTGTGACCACCTCCTTGGTGAAGTGAAGCCTCCTAATACATTGCTCCTGGCTTAATTGAAGGTAGAAGAAGTGATGTCGGAAGACCCTAGGTGGGTAAGGCCTCCTGTTGAGAGTCCTGATGGCCCTCCTCCTCCCTCTGCGCACATGTTCCCGTCTTTCTCGCTGCCTCCGCCGTAGATGCTGGAGGGTGAGGTCGACTGCCAGTACAGCCCCCATGACTTTTAGCAAGTGTTGTAGTTTGAAGCTTCTCAAAAATAATCAGTGAGTTTTTTTACTTGCCAGAACACTCTCCGATATCAAATAACCTTGAAATAACTAAAGAAAACTCTTGCAGTTGCAGGAAGTAGCACACAGCCACTCAAACTGCAAAACCCTGTCAGGTGCAAGTGATTGGTGAGGGTCCCTTTAAATAGCATCGCTGGAGCCGGCTTCCTGCTGCTACTCGCCACCTCAGCCTATTGTTGCTTTCTCCAGCCAGTAAGTTCAATGGCCAAAACCAAGTTGGCAGATCGGGAGTCAAGTGAGCATTGCACACTCACCGACGTCATGATCTCCAGGATTGCGATGTGCCTGGCGATCGAGTTTAGTGGCAACGCTACTGACAAGACGGATATATCGTGCGGCGCTGGAACTGCCACCAGCTGGCGGTAGAGCTCTGAACGGCGGTTTAGCCCCACAACACATGAATTTCTCCCCCTTAAACTTTTCATTCAACAACATAAAGTTAATAAGCAGCCAATAAAAAAAAATCAAACAAAACTGAGGTCACCAGCTGCGAACCAAAACTCTCAGTACTTTAACTGTAAGAGGGCCAGAGTTAAAAGATCTAAAGACTGCTAATGAGGCTGAAATGAAGGATGATTATAAAACAGTTAACATACTCTGTGATCACTTCTTCCAAGCATTCATTAGAGAAGAAACAGGAAGCGTGCCTTCTATAATTGGAGATAATCCAAGCAGGATTAATCATTTCAACATCAATCAGACAGAGGTCCTGAACACACTAAAAGGGCTCAAAGCAAATAAATCCCCAAGGATTAATGGTATTGATCCTAGGGTAAGAAAGCTGAAAGGTGAGATCTGAGAGGGAGTCAATGAATGTTGGGAAAGTCCTGCTACATTGGTAACAAGCTAATATGGTACCTATTTTCGAAAAGGGACTCAGGACAAATCCATTAGGATTAGATCAATTCCCAGGTAAAATAATAGATTTGTTTATCAGGAGCAAAGATGAAGATTTTCTGGCTGATAACTTAGTTAACCTCAGCCAACTTGGCTTTGAAAGGGAGAAGATCCTGCCAAGCCAGCCTCCTTGACTTTGATCTCTCAATTAGTGTGGAAAGCCCGACAACGTGATACACACACATTGCCATAAAGCCTTCTTTAAGAACAGAAGAAAGAGTCATGGATGAGTTTGGCTATTCTTCGCTTGAGCTTGTCCCTCCAGTATTTTAACTCGTCCACCTTTGCCTCTAACTCCATCACCTGATTGCACTACCTCCTGTGGCGGATCATTCCAAACATTTATTACTCGGATTGAATACGGTTTTTTCTAAGATGAGTATTAAATTTGCTTAAAATTGATGTCCTCTACTTCTGGCAGGATTCTGGGTTCACCTTGTCCCGGCCATCTAATACTTAAAGGCCACCCTTTAACCACCTCCTTTGACGAGCTTAAGCTCAGGAACATAGGAACAGGAGGAGACCATTTAGCTCCTTGAGCCTGTTCAGCCATTCAATTAGATCATGGCTGACCTGTATCTCAACTCCATCTACCCGCCTATGATCCATGTCCCTTGATACCCTTGCCCAACAAAAATCTTCCATCTCAGTCTTGAAAATTTCAATTGTCCCCCAGCATCCTCTATGAGGGAGCGAGTTCCAGATTTCCACTACCCCATATGTGAAAAAAGGCTTCCTGATGTCACTACTGAACAGCCTAGCTCTAATTTTAAGACTGTGCCCCCTTGTTCTGAACTCCCCCTCCCCCCCCCCCACCCCCCACCAGAGGAAATAGCTTCTCTAATCTTTCCTCATTGCTCACCCACTTTACATTTGGGATTCTTCTTCTTGCTCTTCTCTTTCAATGCATGCCTCCCTTTCTGCTCAAAAGGCTGCTACTTAAACTTAAACCAATGGAAATTCAGAGCTAAAATGGGCTAAAGAAAGAAGATAAGAAAGACTGGCATTTCTACAGCGCCTTTCACCACCTCAGGACGTCCCAAAGCGCTTTACAGTCAATGAAGTACTCCTGAAATGTCACTGTTGCCATGTAGGAAACGCGGCAGCCAATTCGTGCACAATGGGACAATAGGGCCGAATATGCCAGGAAGTCAGTGTTGGGACTCTGCTGTTCTAATTTGCATCAACTAATCAGATTCAAACCAAACTGGTCCAATTTGTAGACAATAGCAAACTGAGGCCAGTTGAATCTGAAGAGTTAGCCAAGGACCTCAAAATGATTTAGATAAAATATGTAGGTGCTCAGACCAGTGGCAAATAAGCTGGACAAGTGTAAAATACTGCACACGGGCAGAAAAAAATTGGTTACATACATACTCCACGAACAGTGTCAAAAAAGGCAAAGATAAAGCTGAAAAAGTGCTGGGGTATCAGGATCTCTGTAATCTCCTCCAGCACTACAATGCTCCGAGATCTCTGTAACTTCCTCTGGCCCTACAACCCTTCTTCAGCATTCAAAAGGAGCTAACTGAGAAGTGACTTTATACTGGTCTGTAAGTTCGATCTCACTGTACATCCTGAGCAGTGCTTCATGTTAAACCGTGACAGTAGGACAAAAACGCACAGGCTCATACTAGCAAAAGGCAGATTTAGGACTGATGCCTTTTTCATACACAGAGTGATCAACACTTGGAATGGACTTTCGGGTAGTGCAGAGCAGACTGAAAGCCTTGGAATAACTGAAGCAGTTGGATGCTGTGACTGGGGAGGGGGGTAAAGGGGAGCTTCACATTCTTTCTGAATACTTCTCATCAGCATCAATCTCGTGAAACAACTGCCTGCCCCTGCAGCACAGTTTGTATTGGGGTGGGGAAGAGAAGAGGCATAAATCTGGCAATCAGACTCACAAACGGATCCCAAGCGAGTTTCTAAAATACAATTAAATAAAAGGGCAAGCATGTGGCTGTAAACTATAACCATAAAGCCTCTTTCATATAGGCTGGATCTGGAGCAACACATCTTTGAGGAGAAGGGAGAACAATGCTTAATAATAAAAAGGTTTCCCAGAATGCTACATCTGGCACACTCGAACCTCACTCACCAGAGTTTGGTTTCCTATCATAGTTTTTAATCCCTTCAAATATCTGGCACCGTGACCTCCTTTCATAAACCCATCCCATACAGACCATTGCTCCCTCCTCTTCTCACTCCCTTCCTATTTCATGCAGTTCTGCAACAACTTTTAGCTGGAAGTTGTTAGCCTGTGTCAGCTGTGACTCAGTGGGTCGCACTCTTGCCTCTGAGTCAGAAGGTTGTGGGTTCAAGACCCACTCCAGAGACTTGAGCACAAAAATTCTAGGCTGACACTCCAGTGCAGTGCTGAGGGAGTGCTGCACTGTCTGAGGAGCTGTCTTTCAGATGAGACGTTAAACCCAGGCCCGTCTGCTCTCTTAGGTGGACGTAAAAGATCTCATGGCACTATTTCAAAGAAGAGCAGGGGAGTTCTCCCCGGTCGGTATCTGCCCAATAGTTAGTCCTCAATCAACATCACTAAAACAGATGATCTGGTCATTATCACATTGCTGTTTGTGGGAGCTTGTGGCCGTGTCTCCTACATTACAACAGTGACTACATTTCAAAAAGTAATTCATTGGCTTTAAGGCGCTTTGTGACGTCCGGTGGTCATGAAAGGCGCTGTAGAAATGCAAGTCTTTCTTTCTTCTGGAAGTTGTAAGCAGTCAGATTGTACAAATCATCACGCTGTGAGGACACTGCATGTGTAGAAACCCGTGTGCAATTTTTAACAAATTGGATAATGTTTTCAGATTAAATTGCTGTTCCTGCTCTGTTAAAAAAAAACATGTCAACTACTGAACTAAAATAGTGAAGAGAGACATTCCTACCCAACAGTGTTATGATCACACGCTCAATGAAAAGAATCTTTGAGAAGAATGCAGCAAATGTGTAATTGTGTGGTCAGACTTAACTGGGGGAGGAGCTTTCAATTTTGTAGTTGCTAATAAATTGGGATTGTGAACAAAATGTATTTTATCCAAAAAAAGGCGGCCTCTGATGAATTGAAGAAAATAAAAACCACACGTCCAATTTCTCTCCAAGTTCTGTGCAACTAGCCGTGCGCTCTTTGGGGAGAGCTCGAGCTGGAATCTCACCGTGTAATGCAGCTTGTAGTTCTTTAATGCACAAGGATAACATGCAAATTACCTTTAGCTTACGCACCGAGCTCCCCAGACTGCAGAATGGCACGGAGTTATTAAACCTTTGTACAAAGCACAGTGGTTTATTACGAGGGCCTTTTGCTCCCAGTCAAGTTTTAATTGATCTGATCTGCTGAGTTGAGGTTTCTGACCAGTGTGGTCCCTTGCATGTGTAATAGGTTGGGAACTCTACCACGGTAGGTACTTATTAAAAGAAAGATAAAATAAAAATTGCAAGCCTGTAAGATTTGTTAGTGATTTCAGATCATAACCTCTGCCCCCATTTTTCGGAGCAGCTGTTGATGATTCTGCTGTTCCCAGTTACACCTCCTCTGGACCCAGCTTTTGTTTCTTCACTTGTCCGATTACCATTACCACCCCTTTCCCCCTTTTGCCTCGCACTATCATCCCTTTTGTTATTTAATCTCTCCTGCTTTCCAAGCTATCACAGACCTTCCCTCTTGTTCTTGCCTCCCCTCCCCTCCTTTCCCAGCCTTTGTACTTGCTGAAAACCTGTTACACCTCTAACATAAAAGCAAAATACTGCGGATGCTGGAGATCTGAAATAAAAACAGAAAATGCTGGAAATACTCAGCAGGCCAGGCAGCATCTGTGGAGAGAGAAACAGAGTTAACGTTTCAGGTCGAGACCTTTCATCAGAACTGGTGAAGGGTCATCGAGCTGAACCGTTAACTCTGTTTATTTCTCCACAGATGCTGCCTGACCTGCTGAGTATTTCCAACATTTTCTGGTTTTATTTCAGATTTCTTAGTGATGTTTTTAAAGTAAATTGCAGCAGACGGGTGAAATTCCCAAAGATAGGAAGGTTTCTGCATGGTGCTGAATGCTCTTTTCCAGGCTCAGTTTGTCTGTTGTTTTTCGGTATAAAAGGTTTTGCTTTGCAGATAGATGTCAAATATGCTTCGAGACTATAGAAATGCCAACTCACTAAGTATTACTGTCCATGGAAACCAACCGTCCTTAAAGGGCCACTCCGGGCCTACTTTCAGGAGAAAAACAAACCCCACAGAAAGACTCCCAGATTGTTCAGCACATCTTCTACTAGACAGAAGATATCTTTATTGGTGCAAAAACCAAATGCTGCCTTGGGAAACCTCCTCCCTCCCTCTTCAATTTGTTTCCTAAGCCCCCCTCCACTTGTCATGTCTTTCCCCCACCTTCAGTAGTCTTCTCCAAACCTACCTCATCAACCCCACCTTCGGTCACCAACCCTGATCCTCTCTCTCTATTCCTGCTCAGCATTCAGTCAGTCCCGATGCCAATTGTCAGAGGTGCTGCCCTTTGGATCAGAGAAGCTACGTCAGCCTGTTCCAGCGGACGTTATAAAATCCCATGGCACTATTCGAAGAACAGCAGGGACTTCTCTCTCGGTGCCGAGCAGAGGTCCTCCCTCGCTCAATGCCACCGAGAGAAAAACACAGATCAGATGCTTGATGGTTAATCTCATTGCTGTTGGTGGGACAGAACAACTGCTGCATTTAACTGTGCGCTGAGGCTTTTCAAAGTGACAACGCACTCTAGAAATGCATTATTACTATTTATTTGAGTGACGGGCAAGCAGTGAACAAATGGTGGATCTTGTGAATGGTCCCTTGGAATTTCTTGCTAATAAGGATCTATGAATGCAAAGAATTCTCACTTATATTGTTAAAGTTAAATTGAGGTCAATATGCAATATGCAGGACAGCAAGCTCCATATTGATATGCATATAAGTGGATTCTGCTTTTTGTGGAAAATGAATTTCTTCCATACATTCACATACAAACAACAGGAAAATGTAATAAAAACTGTCTCTTCAGCAGGACCAGGGATCTATAACCTCTGCCAGCCAATTCAGCGTTTCAATGGGCAGGTGAAATTCTAGAGGGTCCCCTTCCAACAGCACAACAGAAAGAGCAATTACAATCGTGAAGGGAATTGGGAAATAAATATACATAATGGGATTGGGGGGAGAGCGGAGCTTGACAAGCATTATATTCCATCTGGTAAACAGTAGCTTCTAACAGTGTCCACTGGAACATGTTTTATAAGCCATAGATAATCGAAAATGCACAGAGCAGCTTTAATTTATTTGAGCAGCTTAAATGAAAAGGCAAGGATTTGTCAAGTTTCCAAGTTTCCATTCTAAATGCTCTATGGAAACAGACCGGAATTGCTAAGTCACATGTACTGCCTGTCATAAACACATGACAGTAACATGATGTGTTGGGGCAGAGTAGAGAATTATTCCCATTTTTCATCAGCAACGTGCATTTGTACAGCGCCTTTAATGTAAAAAAAAAAATTTCAAGGCGCTTCATAGAAGTGTAATAAAAAAATGGATGCTGAATCTAGGATGGAGATATTAGGAGGGTGTGATCAAAAGCTTGGTCAAAGAGGTGGGCTTTAAAGGAAGAGGGGGAATTGGAGAGGATGGGAGGTAATTTGAGGGGCGGAGGGGCAAAGGGGCAATTGGAGGAGCAGAGGAGCTCAGAGAGCTGCTTAATGACCACTTTTCACGATGCTGAAACTATGCTGCAATGGGACAGAGGTCTGTGTCCATAGCTGCTGATTTCAATCATGCCACTATGGGCACTTGTTACTAATAGGAATCCGGGCACTGCCCAACAGAAGAATAGTTTTAGATCCTATACTTTAATAGGGCCCTTTCACTTGCTGGGGAAGCACCACTTCTGAACTGTATTCTCTTGCCTCCTCCCGCTGGACAGAACGTCAAGGAGAGGAAGAGCACTGAATTTCAGCGTCAGGTTCTCACGGCTGAGCCGCATCGAAAGGCCAAAGACGCATGCAGCTGACGGTCCGCCGAGGGCCGTGGGCGAGGAGGAAATTGGCTGCAAGTGGCTCTCGGACCACCTCATGAACAAAGTGCCCTTGGGATAGACAGACAGAAAGAACAGTTACTTAAGGGCTTAAAATAAAGCAACAAACCGAAATTCAAAAGGGGCTACTTTTCACCCTCATCGCCTGGGCAGTTGTCGGGCGAAACAGAGCAGTCACCCGCTGCAGAACCAGCCTGACTTTTATCTCAGTGTGGCATTACTGCATTGTTCCGACCGCATTATATTAACACTGTTCCAACCGCATTATATCGACACTGCTCCGACCCCATTATATCGACACTGTTCCAACCGCATTATATCGACACTGCTCCGACCGCATTATATCGACACTGCTCCGACCCCATTATATCGACACTGCTCCGACCGCATTATATCGACACTGTTCCAACCGCATTATATCGACACTGCTCCGACCGCATTATATCGACACTGCTCCGACCCCATTATATCGACACTGCTCCGACCCCATTATATCGACACTGTTCCAACCGCATTATATCGACACTGTTCCAACCGCATTATATCGACACTGCTCCGACCGCATTATATCGACACTGCTCCGACCGCATTATATCGACACTGTTCCGACCACATTATATCGACACTGCTCCGACCGCATTATATCGACACTGCTCCGACCGCATTATATCGACACTGCTCCGACCGCATTATATCGACACTGCTCCGACCGCATTATATCGACACTGCTCCGACCGCATTATATCGACACTGCTCCGACCCCATTATATCGACACTGTTCCAAACCCATTATATCGACACTGCTCCGACCCCATTATATCGACACTGTTCCGACCCCATTATATCGACACTGTTCCTACCGCATTATATCGACACTGTTCCGACCCCATTATATCGACACTGCTCCAACCCCATTATATCGACACTGCTACGACCGCATTATATCGACACTGCTCCGACCCCATTATATCGACACTGCTCCGACCCCATTATATCGACACTGCTCCAACCCCATTATATCGACACTGTTCCAACCCCATTATATCGACACTGCTCCGACCCCATTATATCGACACTGTTCCGACCCCATTATATCGACACTGCTCCGACCCCATTATATCGACACTGCTCCAACCCCATTATATCGACACTGCTCCGACCCCATTATATCGACACTGCTCCGACCCCATTATATCGACACTGCTCCAACCCCATTATATCGACACTGCTCCAACCCCATTATATCGACACTGCTCCAACCGCATTATATCGACACTGCTCCGACCCCAATATATCGACACTGCTCCGACCCCATTATATCGACACTGCTCCAACCGCATTATATCGACACTGCTCCGACCCCATTATATCGACACTGCTCCGACCCCATTATATCGACACTGCTCCGACCCCATTATATCGACACTGCTCCGACCCCATTATATCGACACTGCTCCGACCCCATTATATCGACACTGCTCCGTCCCCATTATATCGACACTGCTCCGACCCCAATATATCGACACTGCTCCGTCCGCATTATATCGACACTGTTCCAACCCCATTATATCGACACTGCTCCAACCGCATTATATCGACACTGCTCCGACCCCATTATATCGACACTGCTCCGTCCGCATTATATCGACACTGCTCCGACCCCAATATATCGACACTGCTCCGTCCGCATTATATCGACACTGCTCCGACCCCAATATATCGACACTGCTCCGTCCGCATTATATCGACACTGTTCCAACCCCATTATATCGACACTGCTCCAACCGCATTATATCGACACTGCTCCGACCCCATTATATCGACACTGCTCCGTCCGCATTATATCGACACTGCTCCGACCCCAATATATCGACACTGCTCCGTCCGCATTATATCGACACTGTTCCAACCCCATTATATCGACACTGCTCCAACCGCATTATATCGACACTGCTCCGACCGCATTATATCGACACTGCTCCAACCGCATTATATCGACACTGCTCCGACCCCATTATATCGACACTGTTCCAACCCCATTATAGCGACACTGCTTCAACCGCATTATATCGACACTGCTCCGACCCCATTATATCGACACTGCTCCAACCCCATTATATCGTCACTGCTCCGACCCCATTATATCGACACTGCTCCAACCCCATTATATCGACACTGCTCCGACCGCATTATATCGACACTGCTCCGACCCCATTATATCGACACTGTTCCGACGACATTATATCGACACTGCTCCGACCCCATTATATCGACACTGCTCCGACCCCATTATATCGACACTGCTCCGACGCCATTATATAGACACTGCTCCGACCCCATTGATACTATTCAAATCGAGTTTGAAACATTCAGATTGGACAATCCACTGGGAAGTTGTGGTTCTCAGTGCTCAACTTCTTGAGAACTTTGCGGACAAAATCCTATTGCATTTTTAAGAGGAAAGTTAAATTGAACATGCCACCAAGAACCTCAGGGCAAATACAAAGGAGGTGGTTCAAAATTTAGTGTTGTATTAAAGGTCGCGCTGTGTGGGTTGAGTTAATGCAGGTTGAAAGTAATTTATCTAAATCATACATTCGAGGCACAACCTGTACCTAAGTTGCTGAACAGTATTCAATAATTAGAGCAAGTGGAGTCGCTGGTTGCTAAACAGTCCGTAAGAAAGAGGATGCACAACAAGATTAAATAGCAGATACAGAAACAACACAACGTCACAATAGCTCATGAGCTTGGTTCACTGATATCTCATTCTTGATGGTGAGTGAGGCAACATAATAACAGTTTTAATTTTTATTGAGGTGAAAGACTAAGCCCCATAGAGCAGGACATCACCAGGGCAGAAGAGACTAAAAGAGAAGACGAGATCAATCAAGAATGAATGATTAGGTGACCCCCAAGCTCTGATTTTAAGGGCCTGCAGATTGTAAGAGGAGGGAAGGCAGAGGTAAGCTTTGAGGTCCTGTGAAAGAATTAATTAGAGGGTACTGTACCACAGTCTTGATTTGAATAAGGTGAGGATGTGAAGAGATGGACAGAATATTTGGTCTTTAAATGCAGCCTATGAACATCCTAGAGCTGCCACTAGTTACAATCAACTTTAAAAAAAAATTCATTCATGATATGTGGGCACACTGGCAAGGCCAGCATTTATTGCCCATCCCTAACTGCCCTTGAGTAGGTGGCAATGAGCTGCCTTCTTGAACCGCTGCAGTCCGTGTGGTGAAGGTGCTCCCACAGTGCTGTTAGGGAGGGAGTTCTCGGATTTTGACCCAGCGACGATGAAGGAACGGCCGATATACCTCCAAGTCAGGATGGTGTGTGACTTGGAGGGGAACTTGGAGGTGGTGGTGTTCCCATGCGCCTCCTGCCCTTGTCCTTCTAGGTGGAAGAGGTCGTGGGTTTGGGAGGTGCTGCCGAAGAAGCCTTGGCGAGTTGCTGCAGTGCATCTTGTAGATGGTACACACTGCAGCCACGGTACGCCGGTGGTGGAGGGAGTGAATGTTTAAGGTGGTGGATGGGGTGCCAATCAAGCGGGCTGCTTTGTCCTGGATGGTGTCGAGCTTCTTGAGTGTTCTTGGAGCTGCACTCATCCAGACAAGTGGAGAGTATTCCAGTCCTGACAAAGTGCACCCAAGATGTTACAGGACTTCAGGTTTAACCCAAGCTGTACTTGTCCGAGCTATGAAACAGATGCGTTGGTACAGCATGAATCTGCCCTATTTTTCATCAAAGTGCTGGCATGAAGAATTATACAACGCAAGTAAGGCCATCGTTAGAGGTTAGCAAGATTTGATGTGCGGATGGTTGGGAACTACCTCCTGTGCCGTGTGATTCTAAGATACTGTATCCAAATCAGCAGCAGGAGGAACAGGGGCCATGGGGAAAGAATGAGAGACAAAAAAAGTTGTGATGGGAAGAGAGAGAGAGAGAGAGTTTGGAGGCTAGAATTGGGAGAGAGATGGCCCATCGGATGACCAGCTTTCTCCTGCACCCTATTCTGGAGAGCCTCCCTAGATATAGGAGCAGTACAGGACGACTCAGGCTCGATAAAGAGTTCTGAGGATTTCAGCAGACAACGTTTCTGTGCTGTGATCTGGTCACGTGCAGTTAATAAGCTGACCAGATCACAGCACAGAAACGTTGTCTGCTGAAATCCTCAGAACTCTTTATCGATCCTGAGTCATCCTGGATGGCCAACAGCAGTAAAACAGTGGCCAGAGCAACTAATTTGCCAAATATGGATGTCGAAGGAAACAGTGGATGAGTGACTGTGAAAGGCTGCATAGGAGGGATAGCTTAAAAACCTGCTGGCACTGGGTTTGTACCAGTATGTGATCCATTTAAGGAGCCAAAATGAGCGCTACTTTCTGAAACGGTTCACTGCAAAGAGCCCATCACTAGTCAGTCCATCACAAACAAGTTGGCGTTTCAGTTGTGGAAACCTTCTTCAAAACCCGGAATGATAACTCACCACAGACGCTGCCTGAGCATTTCCAGCACTTTTGGTTTTTGTTTCAGATTTGCAGCAACCTCAGTATTTTGCTTTTTATTATTTCGTCCACGCGCAGGTATACACCAGAACAAAACAATACAATAGGAAGTGGGAAAAAAGGAAAATTAGACTTACAGATTGATTCACCACCTAATAATGGTCAAAACTTGAAAACAAGTTTATATTTCATAATTTGTGCAGCCACTTAATTTAAAAAAAAGTAATTCAGTAAATGTTTTGGAGTAGTGACTCAAACAGAGTAAATTTTAGCCGTTAGAACAACTTGTGTTTATACAGCGCCTTTAACGTAACGTCCCAAGGCGCTTCACAGGAGCGATTATCAAACAGAATGTGACACCGAGCCACATAAGGAGATATTAGGACAGGCGACCAAAAGCTTGGTCAAAGAGATAGGTTTTAAGGAGCGTCTTAAAGGAGGAGAGGTAGAAAGGTTTAGGGAGGGAATTCCAGAGCTTGGGGCCCCGGCAGCTGAAGGCACGGCCGCCAATGGTGGAGCGATTAAAATCAGGGATGCGCAAGAGGCCAAAATTGGAGGATCACAGAGATCTCGGAGGGTTGTTGGGCTGGAGGAGATTACAGAGATAGGGAATGGCGAAACCATGGAGTGATTTGAAAACAAGGATGAGAATTTTAAAATCAAGGCGTTGTCAGCCCGGGCACCAATGTGGGTCAGTGAGCACAAGGGTGATGGGTGGATGCCAATGCCATATAAAATTACCCCTGCAGCCAATGAGGGGCGTGATCCAGGAACTCGGCCTGTCCCAAAATTTCTCTGTTAGAGTGTCATTATCTATTTAAATTAATGCATTCATTCCAATAACCAGACTTGCATATTCTCTCAGGTTAAGTGGTTACAAGGTGTAACTCAAGATCGATTTGCAGTGCTGTCCGTCTCGCTTAGAATATGTTTCAGTAACATCCCTTTATTAAATTCCTGCAGCATTCATTCACATTGAAGATGTCTTCTTGCCAAGCAACTGTCTTGTCTCTTTACACATTAACATCTTTCTTTATATTATTAATTAAATATGTTACGCTGCACTTTACAACATTTCATCTAAAAACGGATTTTCTTTTGGCAAATGCGCTATAATCTAAATTACCAGACAACGGAAGATTACCATTTAGATGGGAAACAAAGCAGTTTCAGCTGATGCATCGCATTCTTGTAATAACAGAAAACAAACTCAACGTCCCCTCACGACAGTAATTCCTTACTGAAATCATCATGAAATGAACATGGCATGTAGTGTACAGTGCCATAGCTTTGTATAACTTTCAAAGGGGAATGGGATATATACTTAATATAAGAACATAAGACGTAGGAGCAGGAGTAGGTCATTTGGCCCCTCGAGCCTGCTCCACCATTCAATAAATGTGAGAAGTCGCACAACACCAGGTTATAGTCCAACAGCTTTATTTGAAATCACAAGCTTTCGGAGCGCTGCTCCTTCGTCAGGTGAAGTGACTTCACCTGACGAAGGAGCAGCGCTCCGAAAGCTTGTGATTTCAAATCAAGCTGTTGGACTATAACCTGGTGTTGTGCGACTTCTCACATTTGTCCACCCCAGTCCAACGCCGGCATCTCCACATCATGGTCACCATTCAATAAGATCATGGCTGATCTGATCTTGGCTCCAACTCCACTTCCCTGCCAACTCCCCATAACCCTTGGCTCCCTTACCATTCAAAAATCTGTCTATCTCCACCTTAAATATATTCAATGACCCAGCCTCCACAACTCTCTGGGGAAGAGAATTCCAAAGATTCACGACCCTCTGAGAGAAGAAATTCCTCCTCATTTCCAATTTAAAAGGGTGCCCCCTTATTCTGAAATTATGCCCCCGAGTTCTAGATTCCCCCATGAGGGGAAACATCCTCTCTGCATCTACCCTGTCAAGCCCCTTCAGAATCTTATATGTTTCAATAAGATCCCCTCTCATTCTTCTAAACTCCAATGAGTATAAGCCCAACCCCTTCATCTCCGGAATCAACCTCGTGAATCTTCTCTGAACTGCCTCCAATGCAAGTATATCCTTCCTTAAATAAGGAGACCAAAACTGCACGCTGTACTCCAGGTGTGGTCTCACCAATACCCTGTACAGTTGTAACAGGACTTCCCTACTTTTATACTCCAACCCCCTTGCAATAAAGGCCAACATTCCATTTGCCTTCTTAATTACTTGCTGTACCTGCATGCTAACTTTTTGTGATTCATGTACAAGGACCCCCAGATCCCTCTGTACCTCAGCATTTTGTAATCTCTCCCCATTTAAATAATAATTTGCTTTTTTATTTTTCCTACCAAAGTGGATAACCTCGCATTTTCCCACATTAAACTCCATCTGCCAGATTTTTGCCCACTCACTTAGCCTATCTATGTCCCTTTGGAGATTCTTTGTGTCCTCCACACAATTTGCTTTCCCACCTATCTTTGTATCATCAGCAAATTTGGCTACATTACACTCGGTCCCTTCATCCAAGTCATTAATATAGATTGTAAATAGTTGAGGCCCCAGCACTGATCCCTGCGGCACCCCACTAGTTACAGTTTGCCATCCTGAAAATGACCCATTTATCCCGACTCTCTGTTTTCTGTTCGTTAGCCAATCCTCTATCCGTGCTAATATATTACCCCCAACCCCGTGAGCTCTTATCTTGTGTAGTAACCTTTTATGTGGCACCTTATCGAATGCCTTCTGGAAATCCAAATACATGACATCTACTGGTTCCCTTTTATCCACCCTGCTCGTTACATCCTCAAAGAATTCCAGCAAATTTGTCAAACATGATTTCCCTTTCATAAAACCATGCTGACTCTGTTTGACTATGTTATGATTTTCTAAATGTCCTGCTACCACTTCCTTAATGATGGACTCCAGCATTTTCCCAATGACAGATGTTAGGCTAACTGGTCGATAGTTGCCTGCTTTCTGTCTCCCTCCTTTCTTAAATAGGGGCGTTACATTTGCAGATTTCCAGTCCGCTGAGACCTCTCCAGAATCCAGGGAATTTTGGTAGATTACAACCAATGCATCCACTATCTCTGCAGCCACCTCTTAAGACTATAGGATGCAGTCCATCGGGTCCAAGGGACTTGTCCACCTTTAGTCCCATTAGTTTGCCTAGTACTTTCTCGCTAGCGATAGTGATTGTTTTAAGTTCCCCCCCCAACCCCAATAGCCCCTTGATTATCCATTATTGGGATGTTTTTAGTGTCTTCTACCGTGAAAACCGATACAAAATATTTGTTGAAAGTCTCCGCCATTTCCCATTATTACTTCCCCAGACTCATCCTCTAGGGGACCATCGTTTACTTTAGCTACTCTCTTCCTTTTTATATACCTGTAGAAGCTCTTACTGTCTGTTTTTATATTTCTTGCTAGCTTACTCGCATAAGCTATCTTCTCTCTATCATTTTTTTAGTCATCCTTTGCTGGTTTTTAAAAATTTCCCAATCCTCTGGCCTTTCACTATTCTTCACAACATTGTAGGCTTTTGTTTTGAATTTGATACCATCCTTTACTTCCTTAGTTAGCCACGGATGGTTCATCCTTCTCTTAGTCTTTCTTTCTCTCTGGAATATATCTTTGCTGAGAGTTATGAAATATCTCCTTAAATTTTGCCACTGCTTTTCTACAGTCTTACCCTGTAATATATTTGTAAAGGGCAACTTTGCAGGGCTATCAGGAAAGAGCAGGGGAGTGGGTCTAATTGGAAGCTCTTTCAAAGAGCCGGCACAGGCACGATGGGCCGAATGGCCTCCTTCTGTGCTGCATTATATTTCAGTAACAAGAAAAGTCGAGGAGCAGAACGGCCCATTTGTCCCATTGAAGCTAGAACGTTTAGGACTGAAATGAGGAAGTGCTTTTTCACACAAAGGGTAGTGGAAATCTGGATTTCCCTCCCCCAAAAGGCTGTGAATACTGGGGGTCAATTGAAATTTTCAGGACCGAGATGGACAGATCTTTATTAGGTATGGGTAGCGAGGGATATGGATCAATGGAGCGGAGGTACAGATCAGCCATAATCTAACTGAATGGAAGAACAGGTTTGAGGGGCTGAATGGCCTCCTTCCCTATGTTCCTAATATACAGGTACTCCCTCCAATCTATCTCTTGGAATAGTTTTCATTAGTATACCTGTTATTTATTCTAGTCTAATGGGCCTCTCTGGGTCAGAGTAGTCTTTTTTTAAATATAGGCATTACATTTCTTTCCTTCCAAGAAACTCTTTCAGCAGTCCTACTGATTCCTTCAGAACCATAGCCATTGCCCTGCAAACCTTCTCCTTAGTCTCCCTCAGAACCCTAGGACATCATCTGGCCCACAGATGTGCTTATACTTAAGTCTCTCAGTTGAAGTAACCTCTGCCACATTGACTTCAAAATCCGCTAGGGCACAGAGTGTACTGCAGAAATTTGACAGCAACTTACTCTTTTTTTCTTTGGGGAACCCTTCTCGAAAATATTAATTTAATGTAATATTTTAACTTATTGGCTTCACCTTCAGGCAGCAAACGCACATAGGAACCGGAGGAGGCCATTCAGCCCCTCGATCCTGTTCCACTATTCAATTAGATCACGGCTGATCTGTATCTTAACTCCATCTACCCACCTTGCTTCCGTAACCCTTAATACCCTTACCCAACAAAAATCCCTGAGATTTCATAATCTGCATCACTTCCATGCATGTCCTGGGGAGTGGATAACACCATTTTAGATTGGTTTTATGAAGATGATGATACGGGGGGAGGGGGGGAGAAGATTCAAAATGTAAATAAATCAGAGCACTGAATATCAAACTGAGAGTGTGCTGGAAGTGTGGAAATAGTAGAAGCACATGGCAGGTCAATCGGCATCTGAAAGGGTAAGGTGGGCTCATGTTCCAGGTGAGGCCCTGCATCAGAACTCATGATGAAGAGCTCATCTGAAATGTTAGCGTGCTTTGACTGTAAATATAAAGCATTAGCCGCAGAATTTGAGTGTTGGGACTCTCCGCCGGAGACCTAGCTTTTGCTGACCCATGCACTGGAGCTTCACCCAGGAGAACAGTTTCCCTTCCTTTGCCACTCAGACATTGCAGCTTGAGGATCAATCAAGAAACAGTACCGACCTGTGCCTAACACAGGACACATAAAGCAAGGCTGGATAAATCCCTTGTTCAATCATCCGCGACAAGTCTAATGAAGTCTGTATGTGCCATTATCCATCAGGGCAGGGTAATTGTAGTAGATCCATATTATCTCTGATCTCACTCCTTCAGAGCTATTTTATTGCACAAATTAGTCAATAATTTAAAATGAAAACCTCGGCTTTATTCTCCTGACTGCTGATTTATTCTCGTTAGGAAGGAGACCATTTAACTAGGTGACAGAGGAGTGTCAGCCAATCTCAAACACTAAAACCAACAAGGCCAGAATGTTTCCACCGTGAACCCTGCCAAGCTACAACGGGTAATATTACAATGCAGACAGCCGAAGGGTTAACACATTTGCACTCATCAACCAACACGTGGCATTCATAAGGCTGCTGCACTCACTTGAGACGCTGGAAAAATGACCGTGGCTTCTCCGTCTTCAGCACAATTTGGCATGCCCTTCTATTGCAGCAGATATAATTTATAACTTCCCCAGTTTATCTACAGTTTAGATGGACTCATGCGCAACCAAGTGAACTACTAGACTTCCTTTTGAGGATTCAACAGAATTGTTGGATGTTCTGCAGCTTGACTTTCAGAAGGCATTTATCAAGGTGCCGCAGAGGAGACTTGTGAGTTAAGCAAAAACTCTTGGGGTGACACAGGAATCAGGAATTTGGTTAAATACTAGGAAACAAAAGACCATGGTAGAAGTTCCAATGGCCAGCAGTGGCTAGTGGAGTATGCAAGGCATCAATTGTGGCACCTCTGCTACTCGTAACACTCAAGAACAATCTTGATGAACACATTCAAATTCAAGCGTCTACTTTTACACATGATGCCAAGTTGTGTGGAAAATACAAAGTGATCTAAAAAGACTGAGTAACTGGGCAGATACATTGCAAATGAGGTGCAATTTTGAATGGTGTAGTAAAAATAGCAAATGTGATTGGACAATAAATGGTATTTTGTTCAGTACGATACATCCAGAGAGGACTAGCTGTAATGATAAATCCAGAGAGGACGAGCTGTAATGATAAATCCAGAGAGGACTAGCTGTAATGATAAATCCAGAGAGGACTAGCTGTAATGATAAATCCAGAGAGGACCAGCTGTAATGATAAATCCAGAGGGGACCAGCTGTAATGATAAATCCAGAGAGGACAAGCTGTAATGATAAATCCAGAGAGGACTAGCTGTAATGATAAATCCAGAGAGGACTAGCTGTAATGATAAATCCAGAGAGGACTAGCTGTAATGATAAATCCAGAGAGGACCAGCTGTAATGATAAATCCAGAGAGGACCAGCTGTAATGATAAATCCAGAGAGGACTAGCTGTAATGATAAATCCAGAGAGGACTAGCTGTAATGATAAATCCAGAGAAGACTAGCTGTAATGATAAATCCAGAGCGGACTAGCTGTAATGATAAATCCAGAGCGGACTAGCTGTAATGATAAATCCAGAGAGGACTAGCTGTAATGATAAATCCAGAGAGGACCAGCTGTAATGATAAATCCAGAGAGGACTAGCTGTAATGGTAAATCCAGAGAGGACTAGCTGTAATGGTAAATCCAGAGAGGACCAGCTGTAATGATAAATCCAGAGAGGACCAGCTGTAATGATACATCCAGAGAGGACTAGCTGTAATGATAAATCCAGAGAGGACCAGCTGTAATGATAAATCCAGAGAGGACTAGCTGTAATGATAAATCCAGAGAGGACTAGCTGTAATGATAAATCCAGAGAGGACTAGCTGTAATGATAAATCCAGAGAGGACTAGCTGTAATGATAAATCCAGAGAGGACTAGCTGTAATGATAAATCCAGAGAGGACTAGCTGTAATGATAAATCCAGAGGGGACCAGCTGTAATGATAAATCCAGAGGGGACCAGCTGTAATGATAAATCCAGAGAGGACTAGCTGTAATGATAAATCCAGAGAGGACGAGCTGTAATGATAAATCCAGAGAGGACGAGCTGTAATGATAAATCCAGAGAGGACTCGCTGTAATGATAAATCCAGAGAGGACTAGCTGTAATGATAAATCCAGAGAGGACTAGCTGTAATGATAAATCCAGAGAGGACCAGCTGTAATGATAAATCCAGAGAGGACCAGCTGTAATGATAAATCCAGAGAGGACCAGCTGTAATGATAAATCCAGAGAGGACTAGCTTTTTATGATAAATCCAGAGAGGACTAGCTGTAATGATAAATCCAGAGAGGACTAGCTGTAATGATAAATCCAGAGAGGACTAGCTGTAATGATAAATCCAGAGAGGACTAGCTGTAATGATAAATCCAGAGAGGACTAGCTGTAATGGTAAATCCAGAGAGGACTAGCTGTAATGATAAATCCAGAGAGGACCAGCTGTAATGATAAATCCAGAGAGGACCAGCTGTAATGATAAATCCAGAGAGGACCAGCTGTAATGATAAATCCAGAGAGGACTAGCTTTTTATGATAAATCCAGAGAGGACTAGCTGTAATGATAAATCCAGAGAGGACTAGCTGTAATGATAAATCCAGAGAGGACTAGCTGTAATGATAAATCCAGAGAGGACTAGCTGTAATGATAAATCCAGAGAGGACTAGCTGTAATGATAAATCCAGAGAGGACTAGCTGTAATGATAAATCCAGAGAGGACTAGCTGTAATGATAAATCCAGAGAGGACTAGCTGTAATGATAAATCCAGAGAGGACTAGCTGTAATGATAAATCCAGAGAGGACTAGCTGTAATGATAAATCCAGAGAGGACTAGCTGTAATGATAAATCCAGAGAGGACTAGCTGTAATGATAAATCCAGAGAGGACTAGCTGTAATGATAAATCCAGAGAGGACTAGCTGTAATGATAAATCCAGAGAGGACTAGCTGTAATGATAAATCCAGAGAGGACTAGCTGTAATGGCTAACCAAATACTGACAGTGTCATAAAGGCAAATCAAATGTTGGGGTGTATACGAGTAAGATTCCAACTACGTGAAGGATAATGAGACCACATGCATATCACTGTACTCATTTGTAGTCACTGCACTTACAAAAAAGAGATAGAAGCTATGGACACAGAGAATGGGGAAAAGGAAGATTTCAGCCTTTATATCATTGAACTATAAAGGGACTAAGGAATTTAAATCTATTTTCATTAGAAGAGATGATTTGGGAAGAAGAACATGATTGGAGTTGTTAATATAATGAAGGGAATCAAGAAGTTGTAGGTGGAGAGAAATTTTGTGCAAAGGTAGAATCAGAGAACAGGATTAGTTTATAAACTTAAAACAAAGAATAACTTCCCCATAGATGAGAAGTGGTTAGATGGAGCCCTGGAGACCCGAATGACCTTTTCTCATTGCTACATTCTTAAATTCATATCATTTGAGTGAGCGATTCACTTTCCCTGCACTGTACAATTTAGAAATGATTAAAACCAGTCATTACCATGAACAGGTGCAGCAAAAGGACATCCTCTCGAGGCACATCCAGAGTAATGACAGCCACTATACTACAGACAGGTGGCGGAGCTCTCCAATTTCCTTTCCCCTCACTCTCCGGGACCAAAGGCTGGTCTTTGTGAAAGCAGATTCCTCACCCCACCCCACCCCCCGACTCTCTTGCAAAAATAAATACTCAGGAGTGAGGAAGAGGAAAGTAATCATGACCTACTTACCAGTGCCGGTGGAATCTCACAACGCAGTCGACCTGTGAACATATCGTTCCAGTAAACCCTCTGTGAAGAGAAAGTAAAACGTAACTATCAAAGGAATTATGTGTAAAAGAATTCCTAGCGTCTCTGCATGAACGCACAAAAATTAAATACACGTTAAAGGACCTTCCCATGTAGTAAGAACTCTGAATGGACATTTTTGCTGGATAGATAGATCCTTCGATTTTATTGCGTAGATCCTTCCCACAGGAGGCAAACGCCACAGCCCTCAGCACAGGTGCTTGAGAAATTAGTACAAGTTGCTCCACTGCCAGTAGAGCTTGGTCCTGCTCTCAAATACTGGTGCAGCTACTTCAAATGTCTTGGGTATCTAGCAAAGCCGGTTTACAGTATATACGTGAAGCAATTAGAAGAGGTCCAAGATTACTGTACATCAACTGCTCTCCCCCTCCCCGCCATACACTGTATATTTGGCAGAGTGAACACTATTTTACAAATCTACTGTTGGGGAACCTTTCACTCTTTCTCCTCCCCCAACACAATCTAGCAAGTGATAGAATGGCTCGATATGATTCTCAGTGAGTGCTGCCAGTAGGTCATCAGGCAGACTGTCAAGCAGACTGAAACTGCTGCAATCAAAACAGCAAGCTCGCCTTTCTACTTGCTATGAATTTTTTTTTTTTTTCACAGAAATGCGCAGATAGACACAGATATGATGTAAAAATTCTTCATCTGTACAGAACTCCTGTCAACTTTTTCCATTATAAATTTGTCCGTCCACATTTATAATAAAAACTGCTTCCCAAGCTTGTCACGCTTGAGTCTCATGCAGCGCCACCACAGGCAGGGGGCTGTAATTACAGCGTGACAAGTTTACATAGCCAGTTACCATTGTAAATGTGCATAAGAAATGTTAATGGAAATAGAAAAACAACAAAATGCATGACTTTAAAATAGGGAGGCATTCCATCAACATGCCCTGGTCCCATTATCCCCCACCCTCTAACCCTGCTTTCCACTTCCACGTGCAATACCATAGGAGATCAGCTAGTAGATAGATATATAGCTATATCTTATAGACAGATGGATCATTTTTATTGATTGCGAAAGCCTATGCACAGAGGTAAGAGAGTCTCCAATTGCTGAAGAAACTCCAGGTATGATTGTATGTGGAACGGAGGTGTTTAATAATAAACAGTATTGGTGGTCACATACCCCTTTCTTGTCCTCCCTAGAACTCACTGGCTCTTGCCTTATATACCCAACTTCACCCTCTCTGCACCCCCCAAAACTCCCGCAGCACAGACTCCCAGCATCAATATAAGCTGCTGCCACAATAGGCCAAGCACTGGTAGTAATCAAGACTCACTGCTGACTTTACTATCTGGTAAGCTGCTTATGAAGGAATCATCCTTTCCAAGCTCAGCGATGACAGCTTCCTACCATCTCTGGTAGTAGACTAGCACTGGCTTTCCCTAGGACTGTCCATCATTGCGATATCAGTATTACCTGTCATTTGAATTTGATTTCTGTCTGTCAGTGAGTTTCGCATGTTTTGGATAGGTCAATATGTAGAAGAGAGTATCTGAATAGAAATGTTAAATCAGGCAGTCCTGCTCCACTTCAAACAATGCTACTGATGGCAACTCTCAAGATTCTCATGGACTTCCCATCAACTGTTTTTTAATTAAGAGATCTGCCCCGGGTGGCTGAACGCCCAGATCTCTTTCTTACTCTCCCTTCTTTAATGCTAGTCCCTGAAGGGTGTATGTATGTTGAGCATTCACCCTGCCCACGTGTATAACACTGCACTTTTCCAAATTTAACATAATTTGCCAGTCATAAGCCCAATCTCCCAACATATCAAGAGCTGCCTGAAGCAGTCGAAGTAGAATTTTAGTAATGGATCCATCTCTGGTCACAATGTAAACTATCTGTCTGAGTTGATCATCTGGTAGTTTGAACTGCACCACAAATCTGTGCTACACCACATTGCAATTTCTACCTTGTAAGCATCCGTCACCCAGCTTAATCCCTTTCCCATAACCTGCATTTTTCTGCCTGAATCCCTCAACATCGCTCTATCCTATTTCATATTCTGAAATTGCAATGTACGTGTGTATTAATGTTTGGAACAGTGTCAGACCATTCCAGCTCAAGTTTGTTAAATGTACAAAGAAAGTAGCTAGCAGTCATATCTACACATAGAACACTTTAGATGTCAGAAGTGAAGGCTACAGAATAGACTATTTAAAACCACTCTGCATCTACATGGTACAATTTAAATTTAACAAAGCCTTCGATGTAAAAATGTTGTTAGACTCCGCAGAGAACGAGAATGTGTAATACACACACTGGGTAAAATCAACAGTGCACCAACCTCTCAGTCAACAGTCATTGTACAGTTGTCATAACAGGGTAGTCAATACGTGCTTTTTACACTGATGCCTGCATCGTTCTGATTATGGAATGTTGGTACTGATCTGCCAGCTCCCTCATTTAGAATCATAGAATGGTTACTGGACAGAAGGAGGCCATTCGGCCCGTCGAGCCCATGCCGGCTCTCTGCAAGAGCACCTCAGCTAGTCCCACTCCCCTGCCCTTTCCCCGTAGCTCTGCAAATTTTTTTCCTTCAGGTACTTATCCAACTCCCTTTTGAAAGCCATGATTGAATCTGCCTCCACCACCTTTTCAGGCAGTGCATTCCAGATCCAAACACTCGCTGCATAAAAAAGTTTTTCCTCATGTTGCCTTTGGTTCTTCTGTCAATCACCTTAAATCTGTGTCCTCTGGTTCTCGACCCTTCTGTCAATGGGAACAGTTTCTCTCTATCTACTCTGTCCAGCCCCCTCATGATTTTGAACACCTCTATCAAATCTCCTCTCAACCTTCTCTGCTCCAAGGAGAATAACCCCAGCTTCTCCAGTCTATCCACGTAACTAAAGTCCCTCATCCCTGGATCCATTCTTGTAAATCTTTTCTGCACCCTCTCTAAGACCTTTACATCCTTCCTAAAGTGCGGTGTCTAGAATTTACAACAACTTTTAATTTAGAAAAACATCTCAAGCCGCTTCACAGAAGCACAATTAGATATCAATGGGCAATGAGCCAAAGAAAGCAATATTAGGAGTGATGACCAAAAGCGTGGTCAATGAGGTGAGTTCTAAGGAGGGTCTTAAAGGAAGAGAATGAGGTGGAGAGGCGGAGGGATTTCCAGAGGAAGTGGTTGAAGGCACAGCTGCCAATGGTGGAGCATGGCGTGGAGGGGGAGGGCGGGGGGTGGATACACAAGAGACTGGAGTCATACGAATGGTTGTAGGGCTGGAGGAGGTTACAGAGATAGGAAGAGAAGAGACCATGGAGGGATTTAAACACGGAGAAGAATTTAAAATCTGTGGATGTTAGCGGACTGGGAGCAAAGACAAGAGTGATGGGTACGCAGAAGTTATTGTTCTTGGAGAGGTGTTGGAGGAGGATGGTGTGGTCGACCTAGTCAAAGGCTGCAGAGGGTTCAAGAGGACGAGGAGGGAAAATGTACCACAGTCACGGAGGATGGAGTTTGGTACTTCCATTAGGGCCGTTTCAGTGTTGTGGCAGGGACAGAAACCTGATTGGAAAGATTTTAAACTTGAAGTTGCGGGAAAGTTAGGCTCGGATTTGGAAGGCGTAACATGTTCAAGGACTTTGGATAGAGTGCTCGATGGTAGATTGTTGAGAAACCGGGAGATGATGGCGATTTTGAAAGGGAGGGGTGCAAGGATCAGAAAGCCAGGTAGAATCATCTGCAGCATATAGGTAGGGTAGGCTATGATAGTGGTAAGGGATATATTGGATTAAATCACACTCTGGTTATACAGAGATACAAGAGCAAGGGTAGGTGTAGGATGGCCTGAGAGTGGAATGTGAATTGTTGGATAGGCACCCAGATGTCTAGTGGAGGTTTTGGGAGTGGGAATAGAGAAAGGCTTCATTGTAATAAAAATCTAAAACGAGATAAGTGAGGATTCTGAAGGATAGATAGCCTTGGCTAATCATGCACATGAAATGTCCAGAGAATAATAAACAGACGGTATTGCTATAATGAGCAAGCATGAAAGGGGGAAGTGGTTTGTGTAACCACTAGCGCACAGAAGCATTAACCTTATGTACAGTAAACTCTTGTTTAAACGGCACTTTATCATCTGGAATACTTTAATAACCGGCAAAATAGATATATCTCAATACAAAACAACACCTCAATGACCGGTAATCTTGCCGATTCTACCATACATTTAACGGAACATTCTGTAGGTGAGTACCCAATTATACAGTACATTTCTTTATTTTTTATTTTTGTTTGTGTTAAAAATTGCCTTGGTAGGTATACCTCTCTGTTATCCAGAATATTTCATCAACCGGCACCACCCTGGTCCCATAGGTGCCGGATAAGAAAGAGTTTACTGTACTCACATACCAACTATACGCACCATCACCATGCTTACCTTATGTAATTAACGGTATAAAGGTACAATACACTGGTGTACTTTAGGAACTCAAAATAGTTTTGATGAGACTACTGTAAGTGGTCAGAGGCCATGGTTCACAAAGCCCGACGAGTTCATTGCTTGTGAATATAATTGATGTCGATCTCATAAGTACTGCCTGTGCTGGGTTTGTAGTAGTGTATTAATAAATAAAGATTCTTCATCAGAGGTGTCTCTATCTCTTGAGTCCATGAGCTTGTATTAAAGTAAAGGATCAGGATTATCCTAAACCCAAGAAGGAAGACTAGGAGAGGGAATTTTTTACAATGTCAGCTAACATGGGGGCCAGAAAGGGAAGTCAGGTGGTCGCCAGTGTTCCGCTAAGGTGCGCGGCCATGCAGTAAAGAAACAGGCTGCGCAGAACAAAGCGCAGTTTACTGGGAACATTGGTGCTCACCTGACCCACTCTCAACAAGTGGGGCTGGAAGTAAGACTGGCTTTTGCACGTTGCGTTGAGAACGAGGTGGATCTTCACATCGGTTAGTCAGGTTTTCACAGTTACTTTACGCATCTGTAATCTGCTTTTTACCCTGGACTTCACAGCTATCTGTGCCTGGTGGTGGCTCACTCGCCCAACACGTTCAGCTGAGTAATTTGGATCCCCAGACTCCCCCCTCCCCTCCCAATTTCTCCCCGTTATTCTTCTTTCCATAAGACATTGGTTTTCCTGGCCTACAGGCCCCCAACACGATCAGCTCATCCAAGTTGCTGCAAAAGCATCTCCCACCACCAAGAAGGACAGCAGCAACAATATCACGGGAGCACCATCACATTCTTTCACACACCATCCTGACGTCGACATATATCACCGTTCCTTCATCGTCACTGGGTCAAAATCCCGGAGGTTTCTACCTATCACCATGGTGGGAGCACCATCACCGCACGGACTGCAGCGGTTCAAGAAGGCGGCCCACCACCACCAGATCAGCCATGATCTCATTGAATGGCGGAGCAGGCTCGAGGGGCTGAATGGCCTCCTCGTGTTCCTATGTTCTCGAGGGCAACTAGGTCTGTGCAATAAATGCCAGCTTTGCCCATATTCGAATGTGGAAAACATCACAGTCCAATCCTGTCTTCACCAAACTCCACGTGCCTACTTTTCAGCAGGGTCTCACTAGATTTACATTAAACGGAACGCTGCCCGATTTTTCCCTGCCCCAAGTCGAATTCCAGCACACCTGATTTAGATCAGGTAGCCCAACAGAGACTGGCATTGAAACGTGGAATCTTCCTGGTCCGAATGTCTCAGTACCCGAATGATGCATTTACCCAGGAAGCCATCAGAGGTGAAGTCCTCTCCCCATCAATCTCTCTTCATACAATTTATCTTGCCAGCCTTGTTCCCATCACTTTCACTCTATAATTCTGAAAATGGTTTTATTGGGCTTAAATTTATTGGATGACAAGCTAACAGTAAAACAAATCTGAATCTGAATTGTTAATGTTATACAATGGGGTAATATGCTCTGCTGCATTCATTTTATAATTTAACATAGTTTATATATAGAATAATGGGCAAGTAGGAGTGATTACAAGGACGTAATGAAATCAAGGAGTTCCTGTAACTTCATGAACAATGAGAGGAAAGCTCGAACACTTGCTAATGATGTTCACATAAAATTACACTTTTGAAATCATTCCAGGGGAACTTTTGTTTTAATAATAGACACTGTGATGTGCACAGCACAGTCTGATTCAGTTTAGGGAAACAGCAACGCTCAGTTCATATCCAGCCTGCTTGCTTGCTTTGCCTCACTGACCTTTTATGGGTCCAGACTGAGAAAATACAGGACCGCATATTCCTAGAAAATAGTACAGTTCATACAGAACGGGAGGAATCTGGGGCAGTGCAAGGATTTAAATTTGGAAGAAGTTTCAGCATCAGAATATACACAGGGCACAGTGGTGTAATGGTTATTTTACTGGACTAATAATCCAGCAGAACGTGAGTTCAAATCCCACCATGGCAATTTGAGAATTTAAATTTATTTCCATTCAGTTTAAAAATATCTAGAAATAAAAAAGCTGGTATCAGTAAAAGCTGTTGGATTGTCGTAAAAACCCAGCTGGTTCACTAATGTCCTTTAGGGAAGGAAATCTGCCGTCCTTACCCAGTCTGGGCCGATATGTGACTCCAGTCCTCACACCAACGTGGTTGACTCTTAACCGCCCTCTGAAGTGGCCCAGCGAGCACAGGGCAACTAGGGATGGGCAATAAATTCCAGCCTTGTCAGTGACGCCCACATCCCGAGAATTCATATAAAAAGGACCGTTATTCAGCACACATCAATTTATGACATGATAACGCACATTAATATCGAGCCAACGTCCTGTGGCACTGCTCACAGATTGAGATGGTCAGGCTCTAACCTCTCCCTGCTTCTGGTGTGTAGCTCAGCCCATTGTGATCACAAGTTCTGCAATGTGATCAGTGGAGGAGACACTAAGGGCTGGATTTTATCAATGGAGGCGAGCAGGTGGCGGGACTCCCACTTTTGGGGTTGTAGTCCCGCCTCCATCGAGTTGTGGCCAACCCACTCGATTTTCCCTTGATTGACCTTGTGGAGCCCGCCCAGTGGGCTCAGCAGGCCAATTAAGGGCCACCCGGCAACAGGTGACGTCACAGATTGACATTTCATCTGTCAAGAGCTTTTGACAGATGAATAATATCAGCGTTTGACAGCTTTGTGAAGCTGTCAAACACTGACGATCTGTCCTCTAAGTTAATTCCTTCCTCTCAGGTTGATTTAGAGATCTCTGCAGAACAAAAAGCAGAGGCTGCAGCTTTTGACAGCTCAACAGCCATTCTGCTTTCTCTGCCGGTGAGATTTCTGACTCCCGAGACCTGAAGGGCTGACACCTGCAGGAGGAAGTTAAGGTAAATAAAACTTTTTTCCACACTTTACACTTACCTTACACACTTACCTCTGCACACATGCACCCATCACTCACCTGCCCACCGGACATATCGACCCCTCCAACCCCTGCAGACCCACGGTCCGCCTCGCTAAAACGGCGTGGTTTGGAGCCGTCGGGTAGCCCAGACTTCAGGGCTAAAAATAGGGATTAGGCAACAAACTGCCTGTTAACTACCTGTTAACAGGCACTTTATTGCCACTAATCCCCTTCCCACCTCGGGGAGGCAGCTCCCAGCACAGGTCGGGTACCCGCCTCCAGCGAAACTGGCATGGAGGCGGGTTGGGGGCGGGATGGGTTCAGGACCCCCGAATCTGCTATTTTCCCACCCCACACGCCTCCAAACCCGCCTCCACGGGTCAATGAAAAGTCTGCCCTATAACTCTACATCATACAGACACAGGATTTTTATGAATGCTACTGGATTTCCTCTGGCATTGCTCACAGATGAAAGGTTAAAGAAAACTCTTCTCCAATGTGCTGCTCAGAATGTTAGCGCTACGAGAAGAATATCTGTGCTTTTGGGGTTTTTTTTCCATTCATTGCTCTGGGCCCAAAACCAGCGTTCTGAGGTGAGCACTGATCAGGTGGTGAGTGCTGGGCAACGCAGACAGTTAATCAGGCCCAAGGTCCCTTACAGTTAGCCAGTCAAACACAATTAGGAGTACCATTACCCGTACAGTTCACACAGCAACATTGAAACATTGAAACAACTGTCTTTCTGCAATGGGGAGCTGCCATTGAAATGATCACCACAGCTGAGCAAATGATCAGTGCAACTGAACTGAAGTGGTCAGTATAAATATCTGTCATAACACGGTATCAGGTGGGTTGTGGTTTTGATTGCTGTAAGCAACTGATCACTGCCACTGTAATAGTATATAATGGGTAATAATGAATAATCTATTTAAATGCCTATATCCAGCCATAGATAGAACCCAAACACAATCTGTAAAATTGCATCAAATAATCTATAATGATATAGATCGCATGACTGAGCAGCTCCCTCGGCACTCCCCTGGCCCTCATGCTGGGGCTCCTTCAATAGCCCTGCATCACCTTGGAGGTGCGACCCTGTCGTCACTCTTGGTGTCTTACGCTATTTGTCCTTGACCAGCTGTGTAGTGGAGCAGACATTGCTGCTTGTCCTCGGCTCTCAACCCCCTTCATTTGTAGGATGCCGACTTGGGTGTGGCAAACTAGACAGCAAGGTAAGGAGGGGGTGGACCTCGACAGCAACAGTAAGGTGGCCAGGGGCCAGAAACAAGGGAAGTCACTGTTACTCACACTTGGCATAGTAATGGTAGCTCTTACTTTTCTATTTTTTTCCCCCCCCTTTCTTTTCCTCTCATGGTTTCCTCTTTAGATTTTTTTTAAATCTCTTTTCCTTCCCTCTTTACTCTCCCTTTGATTTTTTACTTCCTCTGTGCTGCCTGCCACTCTTTTTCTCTCTCTTTTCTGTAGAAGGCCTTTGTCGTTCTGACTTGACAGCCATGCAGCGAGAGGGAGGAACCCTCAAAGGCTTGATTCGGCACTACTTCTTTAAAAACTACTCGATCTGCAATGGCATTTGCTCATGGGCAGACCAGGACAGAGACCAGGATGTGGAGTAGCTGGGTGGGGAGTAGAGTACGACAAGGAGAGGAGAAATTGAAATACACAGAAGTGACAACCCTTCCCGCGAGCAAATAGTCCTCATCACGTTTACCCGCCCTCTTCCCCTATCCCTTCAACCTCTTTTCCTATAGCCCCTCTCCAATCTAATCCTGAGTGTTGGTACACTTTCTGCCTCAGCCACTAACCCCGGCAGTGAATTCCCCAGCCTCACAGCTCTGCGTGAAGAAGTTTCTCCTACCCTCGGTTCTAAATCTCTTACATTTAATCTTGCATCGATGGCCCCTTGTTCTTGACCCCTCAACGACTGAAAACAGTCTGCTTCTGTCTACCCTGTCCCAACCTTTCATCATTTTAAACACTTCTATTATATCGTCTCATAAGCTGTGATCCTCCAATGAAAAAAGACCCAACTTTTTGTGAATCTTTGGAATTCGCTCCCCCAGAGGGCTGTGGATGCTCAGTAGTTGAGTATATTCAAGGCTGAGATCGACAGATTCTTGGACTCTAAAATCAAGGGATATGAGAATGGGGCGGGAAAGTGGAGTTGAGGTCGAAGATTAGCCCTGATCTTATTGAATGGCGGAGCAGGCTCGAAGGACCGTATATCCTACCCCTGCTCCTAATTCTAATGTTCTTATCTTCATTTCAAGTCTGTCTCGGTATTTGTGTTTGCAGCGTCCCAGTGAATCTGCATTGTGTCCTCTCTGGAGCCTCAATGTCTTTCCTGTTGTGCATACTTCATGGGGAGATGCTTTTGGTCAAACACGTGAAAACCTAGAGATTAATTTGTATTCATCAGAACAGCTCACTCCATCTGGGGTGGCCAACCCTCCAGGAGTGCCCTGGAGTCTCCAGGAATTGAAGATTAATCTCCAGGATGCTGCTGTGAGCCATGATGGGAGAAATATCACAGGGGCATTGTGTGTGTGTTTTTAAAAAATTCTGCTGAACATTTTTGTTCGTTAGTTATAAAAATATTGGAAACAAGGAGAAAAGAAAAAGTCCATTTTACTGGGCTGGGCAGGGGAGGCGGGAGGTCACGTGATGAACCCTCCAGGAATACATCCAACCAGAGATGGCGACCCGAACTCTCAGAATCATTCACTTCGAAATAATCACTAGAAATGCAAATTAGTTCTTTCTTTCTATCCTAAATTGGCAACAACTAAAAAAACCTCAAGACAAAGATTACAGAAAGCAAATATTAAAAATCCTTTTCCTCCCTCATGTTTGCCTCTCTGAGCCGCGCACTTTCATTCAGACACTGTGAGGCAACCCTCTCCAATTGGCACTCTTAGGAGGCCACCCTGCGTTTTGACTCAAGGACAGCCGAGTGAAGTGGAACTGGAGCAGGTCATAAGGCCAGATCTGAGGGAGGATCGGCCTCCTGTTGTCTTGCAGAAGGAAGCAGCAAAGTCCTAGGCTTGAGGCTGGCCCGAGGCTATCCATAGCTTAGCTTCATCATTTTCTTGTGAATTGTGTAACTTTGTTCGAAATCTTATTCCCACTACTAAGTCTTCGGTTGAGTGATACAACAAGATGGCGGCCTGAACCATTTTCAAAAACCGTTTGGAGCAATTTCTGGATTCCCCCTTTTTTTAAATCATTAGTTGCTTACTGACTGACAACGCTCAATCAATAGCAGTCAGTCGCAATTGCTACAGACATTCCCTACCTATTCAGAGGTCCTTTACTGACATTATGAAAATTTGTGCCAATTAGGGGCAAGTGTGACACTGACTTGTGATGAACAGGTATTTGACACTTGGCTTTTGGATTGGTATCTACCGACTATCATTCAAAAATCATGTGTGGGGAAAAAAAATTCTGAGTCAATGAATAATTATTTTATCATAGATTCTTCACTGCCCACTACCCCTCCACATCACCCACCCCCATCTGTTAATCCTTACTTTAAGGCACACAAAATCCCTTCCATTCCCCCACAGAAAAAAATCAGTCAAGCCCTAGAAGGATATTTTTTTTAATTAGTTCCTGGGATGTGGGCGTCGCTGGCAAGGCCAGCAGTTATTGCCCATCCCTAATTGCCCTTGAGAAGGTGGTGGTGAGCCGCCGCCTTGAACCGCTGCAGTCCGTGTGGTGAAGTTCTTTCTTGTAGCGGTTTGGTACAACTGAGTGGCTCGCTCGACCATTTCAGAGGGCAGCTAAGAGTCAACCACATTGCTGTGGGTCTGGAGTCACATATAGGCCAGACCAGGTAAGGACGGCAGATTTCCTTCCCTAAAGGACATTAGTGAACCAGATGGGTTTTTACGACAATCCGATCGTTTCATGGTCACCATTACTGAGACTAGCTTTTTATTCCAGATTTATTTAATTAACTGAATTTAAATTCCCAGCTGCCGTAGTGGGATCATTCGTCCAGGCCTCTGGATTATTAGCCCAGTAACATAACCACTATGCTACTGTACCCACCATGCTGATAGAGGGAGATGAAGAGGGGTGGGAGGAGGCTTGTGTGGCATGGACCAGTTGGGTCGAATGGCCTGTTTGTGTGCGGTACATTCTGTGATGTAAAGCAGTGCTGTTAATATCACTATAAATCGGAAACCCCCTTCTCAACAGATATCGATGCAGCTCCCTGTTGAAGCTGTTATTTGACCCTGAATCAACTATCTAATAAACCTTCCAAATAAAACAACCATTTTCCATCACTTCCGTAAGGATAACCGTTTACTTTAGGTTTATTTCAGGTTATAGATCCTTCTGCAGTAGAAGCATTCTGAACATATAATTCCTTCAGGGAACTTCATGTGGGCTAGGTGAAAAAAAACACAAGCCACTAAGTGGGGGAGCGCCAGCCTCATGAATCCACGGTACTCAGCTTTCCAGATGGAAGCATGGAAGGAAAAGACCACCAGAATTAGCCAGTCTTCAGTGGATGCAGAATGAAAAAAGAAATGGGCAAATCCTCAATTCTAAGAGAGTTCAGGATTGATGTCCAGTGAGCGCACTCAACATGGAGCGAACAATGGGGTGACCCAGATGGGTTGAATGGTCTGTTTCCTTAGCTGTCGCTCACCATGCTATTAAGTTGAAAGCCTTAATCTATTGCAAAGCTGCCACTTGGAATAAAACCTCAGTAACCATACACACACAGGAAATAACTCAACTAGCAGCTAAACTGCTCAAAGCAGCACTTAGGATCCATCCATTTGCTCCGTTATGGGGAACAACACTACATGTACCTGACAGCATCCTCATCAATTGTAATCACCAGTGAGGCACGGCAGGGACTGTGACCACTCAAGACCTTTTTGGTGAAGAGCATGACGCTCCTTTTTTGAAGGAATTTAATTTGAGCACTAATCAATTTTATAAATCCCTGCAACTACAGTCAGCCTTGAAAGACCCATTAGAGCCGAGGCTGGAAGGTTAAAAAAAAATCCAGCAGGGTTCGAAAATGGATAATCTTATACATGATTGGCCACAGATGAAAAAGAAAGTCTCTGAGATTTATGATTTCATCATTCATAATACTTACAACCAGAGCTCTCAATTCAGAGAGCTGGAGGGGCAGCACATAAACATATTATAAATCATCACAATACAGCTGAGAATCAGCTATTTAGAATGCCATACTGTACTTACAATAAGATGTGTACTCACATCAGTCTGATTGGTGCTGGAGTAATGATTTATAACAGAGTCAGGTAGCGTGAAACCAGAGCAAAAAAAATGTACATGAAGCATCAGATCAGATGGAATCCGTTCAGTCGAGGATTCCTGAAGACTATTTCTTAACATTTCAAAAACTGCCCATCAAATCTTGATGTTCTGTGGACCAAGTTGAACACTAGTCCTGATTCACAAAGCATAAGCAACAAGGTATACAACACCCGGGTTATTTTCTTTTTTTAAAAGAGAGAGCAGAATCTCATAACTCACAAGTGACAAAGTCACAGATGGGATACACATTAAACAGAAGCTGGGTTGGAGTGCTTTATAATTGATAAGGCTGTAACACGACCATGAGATTCTGAGAAAGTCAAAGTGCAACGGTACAGATTTCACAATGATGGTAGCACCAGTGCTGATACTAGCATAGCAAGCTTTACGCTAATGACAAGAAACAATATTTTGCAATGCTTGTAGAAAGCGGTTTTAGTTCTGATTATGCAGGGGCGGGGGGGAAAGATAGAGCGACTTTTACAACCAGATGGATTCCTTTCAAGAAATTAGCTGAGGGTACGTACCTATTTAAAAACAAGGGGAACTTCTACAGCTGTGACTGGCAGCACGTATTTCAAAGTGACCCCGTTTCCAAACAAGAAAAGCAATTTCCTCTCGGTGCTGCTACTTCATAGAGTTGTGCAAAGGGAGGAAGCTGAAATCGACAGGCCATTACAATAAGGAACATGGAGATGGTGCTGCTGATGTCAAAGAACCAGAGAGGTTTACTGCACAGGAGGAGGCCACTTGGCCACCGTGTCTGTCACAGCTCCTTCCTAGAGCAATCCAAAACTAATCCTGCTACCCCGTGCTCTCCCCATAGCTCTGGATCTTCCCCTGCTTCAAATATTTATCCACTTTTACATAAAAGCTATCATGGTCTCTTCCTCAAACACTCCTTGTGGCTCCAACATCCCTGCACGTGAAGACATTTTTCCTTATCTCTCTCCTCACCCTCAGTGAGGATTTTAAATTCATGGCACCTTATCACCGATTCCCCAAGCATAGGATATAGTCATTCCCTATTCACTTCATCAGAACCCTTCATAAGATTAAAAACCTCGATTAAATCTCCTCTTAGCCTTCTCTGCTCCACTGGAAATAGTCGCAGTATTTCAAGTCACCATCCTCAGAACTATAGTTTGCCTTCCTTGGCATCATCCCTGGTGAATCGATGTTGTGTGCACTCTGTGGCTTTAATGTCCTTTCTATAAAGAGAACACAGCAATTGGTACACAAGCCCTGCTGGATCACAAACCCGACCATTCCTGGCCAAATCGCTTGTACAATTAATGATCATAAATCAGCAAAAATGGCCAGTAAATTTGTTCGTGTCTTTTGTTGCAAGTTTGGAGAGAAAACATGAGGAAGAGGAGGATGTTCCACATCAATTTGGTTCACAGGCATTCCATTATAGCAAGCTGATGGATGGCCAACTGCTACACTATTTCACATGTTGACAGACGCAGCTATATTCAAGTCAGCTTTAGCAGCAGCGAGGATTTCGAATGCATTATAAAACTATGAGTGATGTAAAACAGGCGATGGCTCTTAATAGGTGCTTGAATAATCACGAGTTTCCAAGTGTAAGCATTCTGTTGCATTCTACGATGAACCAGGGGGCATAGATTTAAAGTAATTGGTAGAAGGTTTAGAATGGAGTGGAGGAGAATTCTTTTCACCCAGAGGGTGGTGGGGGTCTGGAACTCACTGCCTGAAAGGGTGGTAGAGACAGAAACCCTCATCACATTTAAAGAGTGCTTGGATATGTACTTGAAGGGCTAGGGCCAAGAGCTGGAAAGTGGGATTCAGCTGGACAGCTCTTCTTTGGCCGGCGCAAAAACAATGGGCTGCATGGCCTTCGTCTGCGCCGTAAGCTTCTATGATTCGATGAAGTAATGGGGGAAAGTACTTCGGACTTAGAAGTTCTGTAAGTGCGCAATTAATTTCCAAAGATGATGATCTTGTAAATCATGCAGGTGATGTATGTGATGTGATTCCCTCTGTCACACTGTCCCACTGGCTTTCTGTTAAGGCTGCAAATCGTGACAGCACACGTCCCAGCCAGAGTGGAGATGATTGGACAATTCCCCCGTCAATCATGCCTGGAGACCACACTGCTGTCAGTGACTGGGATTGATTTTACACACGTTATTTGAATGATGTAACTGCATTTTGCTGCAGAAATAATCCTGCTTTTATCGGGAGACTCTGCTGTAGTTTTGGCATGAGTTCTATTCATGAGTGCTGCAGTTCATAGAAGCGCTGTTTAAAAAGACTCTGTTTGTTGTTTGCTGAGTAAAAAGTTGTGTTAGTCGTGGCTGAGCGGGGAGCATCCTCGCCGCTGAGTCAGAAGGTTGTGAGTTCAAGTCCCACTCTGGAGCACAAAATCCAGGCCGACACTCCAGTACAGCGCTGAGGGAGCGCTGCACTGTCGAAAGTGCCATCTTTCGGATGAGACGTTAAACCGAGGCCCCGTCTGCTCTCTCAGGTGGACATAAAAGATCCCACGGCACTATTTTGATGAAGAACAAGGGAGTTATCCCCAGTGTCCTGGCCAATATTTATCCCTCAACCAACATCACTAAATCAGATTATCTGGTCATTATCACATTGCTGTTTGTGGGATCTTGCTGTGCGCAGATTAGCTGCCGCGTTGCCTACATTACAACAGTGACTACACTTCAAAAAGTACTTTATTGGTGTAAAGTGCTTTGGGAAGTCCAGTGGTTGTGAAAGGCTCTATGTAAATGCAAGTCTTTCTTTTTTAATAGACTCTGTTAAAATAGACTCTGCCGTAAGTCCCGCCCCGCCTCCAACTCACTGGTTGACACAGTGGTGCCAATACTCACTCTGTTCTTTTAATGATACCACCATCAGTCTGGTAGAATTCTGGTGACAATGTACATTTCTCTGGAGCTAAATGAAAATGCTTAAAGAATATTTAGGATCGATGACGGGAAACTCTTCTTCAAACCAAGAGTGATCAATAGATAGATAGGACTTCCAAAAAGAATAGTGGAAGCAAAAAACATGAAACCATTTAAAAACCAGTTGGATTGTGTAATATGGGTGGGGGTCAGTGGGTTCATTCTGGATGGAGGAGCTTGAATGCAACACCTGATCTCCTCATGCGTACATACCTTGTGACATCATCAAAACTCAACAGGTGGGCAATGTATTGCCCACTCAAATATTCAACTGAGATTAGATTCCAGCCTGTAACTCACTCCCGGGTATCCGTTATTCTGTATATAAACCCCCCGAACCCCTCGATTAGATTCCAGCCTGTAACTTACTCCCGGGGATCTGTTATTCTATATATGAACCCCTCGATTAGATTCCAGCCTGTAACTTACTCCTGGGTATCTGTTATTCTATATATATACCCACCGGACCCCTCGATTAGATTCCAGCCTGTAACTCATTCCCGGGTATCTGTTATTCTATATATAAACCCCCCTAACCCCTCGATGAGATTCCAGCCTGTAACTCACTCCCGGGTATCTGTTATTTAATACGGCCTGAAATGATCCAGCATGTTGCGCAATTATTCCCCAATCACAATTAGAACGAAACAAGTCATTGATTCTATTCCGCTAAAGCTCCTGTAACCCTGTTGGCCTCACCCTCTGCACTAATTAACTGTTGTGAAAATAGCTTCTGTATTCAACCGATCGCACCATTAATGTTATACAAAAATACAATTACAAGGGTACAAAGTACTTTTCAATTGTATCCATTCATTGAGAGATGAATGGCATGTATGCGTTTTACTGTAAATCGTCCATTAATGCTGCACTTGTAATGAAACAATAGATCATCAGAAACCAAAGTGGGCATAATATCCATTGTCGACTGCAAGCACTGCAGTACTCGTAACTCAAATTAGGCAGAACTCCAATTTTCCCCTCGTTAACTGAGTGAGAGCAGGCCTTCCATTACCTTAAAACCTTTCCAAAGATAGGCTTTTTGTATAAGTTTTGGAGACATGTGCAAGTGTTATAGACGATGCTGCTTAGATTAAATGCATACACTGACCATCTTATTTCACAGGAATCGACGGCAAACTGTTTGATGACCTTGGGGTAATGACACCAGAATTGTAAATCCTTCAATCTGAATGTCGCCACACATCAGCAAGCAGAGCCACTGGTGTGTCAGAGTGGCATTAAAGCATGATGCCAACAGAAAGATAAAACAGAGCTCACCAGCGTCAGTGTGACACTAAAAGATGGTGCTGGCAGAAAGACAAAACAGAATAAATCTGTCCCAGAAAGTTCACCGTGTAGGTTAAAAATAATCACATAGCACTGAGTGATCACAAAGCATTAAAGTAATATCAGGATTAAATAACAGATACAACTCATTCTCACAATGTAGCACTTCATCTAAAATGCTCAATTACAACTTAACCCAGTCCCAGCCATCCTTTATTCTACATATAAACCATCCAGACCTGATTAACTTCCAACTGTTAATATGTTTCCAGGATTTATTATTCTACACATGAATCACCTAAACACCTCAACAACAACTTGCAATTATAACACGCTTTTAAACGTAGTAAAATTGTCCCAAGACGCTTCACATGAGCAGTATCAGACAGAATTTGGCACTGAGCCACAAAAGGAGCCATTAGGACAGATGACCAAAAGCAGAGTGGTCTGCACAGAGTGTCTTAAACAGAGTGTCTTAAACAGAGTGTTAAACTTGGGAATTTGGAGAGAGTGGAAGTCTCTGGCAAGTTCTAGGTATTAGTGTAAAAAGTGAAATTTAGTTTAACATTTTTGAATGTAACATTTTCACATTTTGAATTTAACTTAGAACTATAAAATCTGCAGTTAACAGAAGCTGCCTGTCAGTGGCAGTTACCTGTCAGTCAGCTGTAAGTGTTTGAAATAACAACAGAAAATGCTGGAAACACTCAGCGGGTCAGGCAGCATCGTGGAGAGAGAAACAGGTCGACGACCCTTCGTCACAACTGGAAAAGGTTAGAGAAGTAAGTGTTTGTCTTGAATAGGTGCCAATTACTATGAGCAGGGAGCTGAGTCAGCACTTCTAACTTGGGTGTGGCTCCAAAGGTATAAAAGTAAACAGTATCTGCTGACGCACAGAGTGTCTTAAATGGAGTCCACTTAACACTTCTGACGAAGGGTTTTGACCTGAAACGTTAACTCTGTTTCTCTCTCCACGGATGTTGCCTGGCCTGCTGAATTTTTCCAGCGTTTTCTGTTGTTGTTTCAATTTTCCAGCATCCGCAGTATTTTGCTATCGTATCCACTTAAAGAGTGTTGAACTTGGGAATTTGGAGAGAGTGGGAATTCCCTGCAGAGGGGAAGGAGGTGCTGCTTTTTGCCTCCAATACTTATAGTGCGCTTTGTGTTACAGGTAAATATTTAATTTCATCTACCTAGAACTTAAACTAGATCTAGTAATTAGTTTAAAAACTAAACTGTAAGCCAAGTTAATTAAGCACATAAACTTTAATTAACTATTTTTTTATTCGTTTATGGGATGTGGGCGTCGCTGGCAAGGCCAGCATTTTCTGCCCATCCCTAATTGCCCTTGAGAAGGTGGTACTGAGCCGCCATCTTCAACCGCTGCAGTCTGTGTGGTGAAGGTACTCCCACAGTGCTGTTAGGGAGGGAGTTCCAGGATTTTGACCTAGCGACGATGAAGGAACAGCGATATACTTCCAAGTCAGGATGGTGTGTAACTTGGCGGGGAACTTGCAGGTGCTGGTGTTCCCATGTGCCTGCTGCCCTTGTCCTTCTAGGTTGAAGAGGTCGCAAGTTTGGGAGGTGCTGCAGAAGAAGCCTTGGCGAGTTGCTGCAGTGCATCTTATAGATGGTACACACTGCAGCCACGGTGCGCCGGTGGTGGAGGGAGTGAGTGTTTAAGGTGGTGGATGGGGTGCCAATCAAATGGGCTGCTTTGTCCTGGATGGTGTCGAGCTTCTTGAGTGTTGTTGGAGCTGCACTTATCCAGGCAAGTGGAGAGTATTCCATCACACTCCTGACTTGTGCCTTGTAGATGGTGGAAAGGCTTTGGGGAGTCAGGAGGTGAGACACTTGCTGCAGAATACCTAGCCTCTGACCTGCTCCAGTGGCCACAGTATTTATGTGGCTGGTCCAGTTAAGTTTCTGGTCAATGGTGACCCCCAGGATGATGTTGGTGGTGGATTCGGTGATGGGAATGGCGTTGAATGTCAAGGGGCGGTAGTTAGACTCTCGCTTGTTGGAGATAGTCATTGCCTGGCACTTGTGTGGTGTGAATGTTACCTGCCACTTATCAGCCCAAGCCTGAACGTCGTCCAGGTCTTGCTGCATGCGGGCATGGACTGCTTCATTATCTGAGGAGTTGCGAATGGCGCTGAACACTGTGCAGTCATCAGCGAACATCCCCATTTCTGACCTTATGTTGGAGGGAAAGTCATTGATGAAGCAGCTGGAGATGGTTGGGCCTAGGACAATGCTCTGAGGAACTCCTGCAGCGATGTCCTGGGGCTGTAATGATTGACCTCCAACAACCACAACCATCTTCCTTTGTGCTAGGTATGACTCCAGCCAGTGGAGAGTTTTCCCCCCGATTCCCATTGGCTTCAGTTTTACTGGGGTTGCTTGATGCCACACTCGGTCAAATGCTGCGCCTTGATGTCAAGGGCAGTCGCTCTCACCTCACCTCTGGAATTCAGTTCTTTTGTCCATGTTTGGACCAAGGCTGTAATGAGGTCTGGAGCCAAGTGGTCCTGGCGGAACCCAAACGGAGCATCGGTGAGCAGGTTATTGGTGAGTAAGTGCTGCTTGATAGCACTCTCGACGACACTTCCATCACTTTGCTGATGATTGAGAGTAGACTGATGGGGCGGTAATTGGACGGACTGGATTTGTCCTGCTTTTTGTGGACAGGACATACCTGGGCAGTTTTCCACATTGTCAGATAGATGCCAGTGTTGTAGCTGTACTGGAACAGCTTGGCTAGAGGCACGGCTAGTTCTGGAGCACAAGTCTTCAGCACGACAGCCGGGATTTTGTCGGGGCCCATAGCCTTTGCTGTATCCAGTGCACTCAGCCGTTTCTTGATATCACGTGGAGTGAATCGAATTGGCTGAAGACTGGCTTCTGTGATGGTGGGGACCTCAGGAGGAGGCTGATATGGATCATCCACTCGGCACTTCTGGCTGAAGATGGTTGCAAACGCTTCAGCCTTGTCTTTTGCACTCACGTGCTGGGCTCCGCCATCATTGAGGATGGGAATATTCATGGAGCCTCCTCCTCCCGTTAGTTGTTTAATGGTCCACCAACATTCACGACTGGATGGGGCAGGACTGCAGAGCTTTGATGTGATCTGTTGATTGTGGGATCGCTTAGCCCTGTCTATAGCATGCTGCTTCCGCTGTTTAGCATGCATGTAGTCCTGTGTTGCAGCTTCCCCAGGTTGGCACCTCATTTTTAGGTATGCCTGGTGCTGCTCCTGGCATGCTCTTCTACACTCCTTATTGAACCAGGGTTGGTCCCCTGGCTTGATGGTAATGGTAGAGTGAGGGATATGCCGGGCCATGAGGTTACAGATTGTGGTGGAATACAATTCTGCTGCTGCTGATGGCCCACAGCGCCTCATGGATGCCCAGTTTTGAGCTGCTAGATCTGTACTGAATCTACCCCATTTAGCACGGTGGTAGTGCCACACAACACGATGGAGGGTGTCCTCAGTGTGAAGACGGGACTTCGTCTCCATAATGACTGTGCAGTGGTCACTGCTACCAATGCTGTCATGGACAGATGCATCTGCGTCAGGTAGATTGGTGAGGATGAGGTCAAGTAGGTTTTTCCCTCGTGTTGGTTTTCTCACCACCTGCCGCAGGCCCAGACTGGCAGTTATGTCCTTCAGGACTCCACCAGCTCGGTCAGTAGTGGTGCGACCGAGGCACTCTTGGTGATGGACATTGAAGTCCCCTACCCAGAGTACATCCTGTGCTCTTGCTACCCTCAGTGCTTCTTCAAAGTGGTGTTCAATATGGAGCAGTACTGAGGGAGGGTGGTAGGTGGTAATCAGCAGGAGGTTTCCTTATCCATGCTTGACCTGAAGTCATGAGACTTCATGGGGTCCGCAGTCCATGTTGAGAACTCCCAGGGCCACTCCTTCTCGACTGTATACCACTGTGCCACCACCTCTGGTGGGTCTGTCGTGCCAGTGAGACAGCACATACCCAGGGATGGTGATGGAGGAGTCTGGGACATTAGCTGAAAGGTATGATTCTGTGAGTATGACTATGTCAGGTTGTTGCTTGACTAGTCTGTGGGACAGCTCTCCCAATTTTGGCACAAGTCCCCAGATGTTCGCGAGGAGGACTTAAGGTTCGACTGGGCTGGGTGTGACGTTGTCGTGTCTGTAGCCGGTGCTGAGATCGATGCCGGGTGGTCCGTCAGGTTTTATTATTCTTATTGTTTTTCATAGCGGTTTGTTACAACGGAGTGGCTTGCTATGCCATTGCTGTGGGTCTGGAGTCAGATATAGGCCAGACCAGGTAAGGACGGCAGATTTTCCCTAAAGAACATTAGTGAACCAGATGGGTTTTTACGACAATCCGATAGTTTCATGGTTACCATTACTGATGCTCGCTTTTTATTCCAGATTTATTTAATTAACTGAATTTAAATTCCCCAGCTGCCGTGGTGGGATTTGAACTCGCGTCTCTGAATCATTAGGCCAGGCCTCTGGATTACTAGTCCAGTAACCACTATGCTACCATTCCCACTAATTTAAACAAGGTTATAAAGGGATGGCAGTGCAGGTGGTGTGCCACAACTGCAGCATGTAGGAGTATGTGGACAGCATTGTGATCCCAGACAACCATGTCTGCAGCAAGTGTCTGCAACTCGAGGAACTTCAGCTCAGAGTCCTTGAGCTGGAGTCCGAGGTGCAGACATTGCGGGGCATCAGTGAGGGGGAAGAGTTATTTGGACAATTTGATCCAGGAGACAGTCACACCCTTAGATTAGTTAGTAGTACAGGTCTGGTTAGTGGTCAGGGACAAGAGGGTGTGACTGCAACTCAGGCAGGTAAGGGGACCCCAGGGGCAGTGCTGGAGGAGCCTCATTGAAGCATACAAAATTATTACAGGGCTTGATAGGGTGGATGCTGGGAGAATGTTTCCCTTGGCTGGAGAGTCTAGAACCAGGGGCCACAGCCTCAGGATAAAGGGTAGGCCATTCAGGAGAGGCAGAAGATCAGCCATGATCTCATTGAATGGCGGAGCAGGCTTGAAGGGCCGAATGGCCTACTCCTGCTTCTATTTAAACATAGAAGATAGGAGCAGGAGTAGGCCATTCGGCCCCTCGAGCCTGCTCCGCCATTCGATGAGATCATGGCTGATCATCTAAACTCAGTACCCTGTACCTGCCTTCTCCCCATATCCCTTGATACCTTTAGCTTTAAGAAATATATCTAACTCATCCTTGAATATATTTAATGACTTGGCCTCAACTACCTTCTGTGGTAGAGAATTCCACAGGTTCACCACTCTCTGGGTGAAGAAATTCTTCCTCATTTCTGTCCTAAATGGTTTACCCGTTATCCGTAGATTATGACCCCTGGTTCTGGACTCTCCGACCATCGGGAACATTCTTCCTGCATCTAGTTTGTCCAGACCTGTCAGAATTTTATATGTTTCGATGAGATCCCCTCTCATTCTTCTATACTCCAGTGAGTATAAGCCCAATCGACCCAATCTCTCCTCATATGTCATTCCTGCCATCCCAGGTATCAGCCTTGTGAATCTTCGCTGAACTCCTTCCATGGCAAGAACATCCTTCCTCAGATAAGGCAACCAAGATTGCACACAGTACTCAAGGTGTGGTCTCACCAAGGCCCTGTACAACTGCAGCAAGACATCCTTGCTCCTGTACTCGAATCCTCTCGCTATGAAGGCCAACATACCATTTGCTTTCTTAACCGCCTGCTGCACCTGCATGCTTACCTTCAGCGACTGGTGCACAAGGACACCCAGGTCTCGTTGCACTTCCCCTTCTCCCAATCTATTGCCATTCAGATAATAGTCTGCCTTTCTGTTTTTGACACCAAAGTGGATAACCTCGCACTTATCCACGTTATATTGCATCTGCCACGCTTCTGCCCACTCACCCAACCTGTCCAGATCATCCTGGAGTTTCTCGCTATCCTCCTCGCTGCACACACTCCCACCCAGCTTTGTGTCATCTGCAAACTTGGAGATATTACATTTAATTCCCTTATCTAGATCATTAATGTATATTGTGAATAGCTGGGGTCCAACGACCGATCCCTGCGGTACCCCACTAGTCACTGCTTGCCACTCGGAAAAAGACCCATTAATTCCTACTCTCTGCTTTCTGTCCGCCAACCAGTTCTCTATCCAAGTTAATACCTTGCCCCCAATCCCATGTGCCTTAACTTTACCCGCTAATCTCTTATGCGGGACCTTATCGAAAGCCTTTTGAAAGTCCAAATACACCACATCTACTGGTTCTCCCTTATCTATTTTCCCAGTTACATCCTCAAAAAATTCCAGTAGATTAGTCAAGCACGATTTACCTTTTGTAAATCCATGTTGACTTTGTCCGATCCTGTCACTGTTTTTCAAGTGCTCAGCTATTACATCCTTTATAATGGACTCTAGCATTTTCCCCACTACCGATGTCAGGCTTACCGGTCTATAATTCCCCGCTTTCTCTCTACCACCCTTTTTGAATAGTGGGGTAACATTAGTTACCCTCCACTCCATGGGTACAGTTCCAGATTCCATCGAATGTTGGAAGATGATCAGCAATGCATCTACTATTTCTAGGGCCACTTCCTTAAGTACCCTAGGATGTAGATTATCAGGCCCTGGGGATTTATCGGCCTTCAATACCGTCAATTTCCCTAACACCATTTCCCTGCAAATACTGATTTCTTTCAGTTCCTCCCTTTCATCAGACCGTATGTTCTCCAACATCTCTGGGAGGTTATTTGTGTCCTCCTTTGTGAAGACAGAACCAAAATATGCTTTTAATTGGGCTGCCATTTCTTTGCTCCCCATTATAACTTCCCCCACTTCTGACTGCAAGGGACCTACACTTGATTTCACTAATCTTTTTCTCTTCACATATCTATAAAAGCTCTTACAGTCAGTTTTTATGTTCCCAGCAAGCTTACTTTCATATTCTATTTTCCCCTTCTTAATTAATCCCTTTGTCCTCCTTTGTTGAATCCTAAACTGCTCCCAATCCTCAGGGCTACCGCTTTTTCTGGCCAATTTATATGCCCTCTCCTTGGATCTTATGCTATCCCTAATTTCCCTTGTTAGCCACGGTTGAGTCACCCTTTTTATTTTATTCTTATGCCACACTGGGATGTACAAATTCTGTAGTTCATCCATGCAGTCTTTGAATGTTTGCCATTGCCTATCCACCGTCAACCCCTTGAGTGACATTCCCCAATCAATCCTACCCAATTCGCGCCTCATACCATCGTAGTTTCCTTTATTTAAATTCAGGACCCTAGTCTCTGATTCAACTACTTCACTCTCCATCCTAATGAAGAATTCTATCATATTATGATCACTCTGACCCAAGGGGCCTCGTACAACAAGATTGCTAATTAATCCTTTCTCGTTGCATAATACCCAGTCTAAGATGGCCTGATCTCTGGTTGGTTCCTCGACATATTGTTCCAGAAAACCATCTCGTAAACATTCTAGGAATTCCTCCTCCACAGTATTTTTACTAATTTGGTTAGCCCTTAATATGTTCTTATGTTCTAAGATGAGGACAAGGATCTTAAAGTGAATTCCCTGTGGTCAGTGGAGTTCAGCAGGGACAAAGCCTGGGCGCAGGTTTGAGCATTTTGAATGAGTTGTAGCTTGTGGTGATTGGAGGTATAAAGTCTGTGATCTTTCTGACTGGCCCGATGGATTGAAATGGTCTTTTCCAGTCCTATACATGTCCCTATGTTCCTAGGGACACAGCAGGAAGTAATGCAGGAGGGCGCTAGTTAAGTATGTGTAGTGATAGATTAGGCGTAACCACGATCTCTTGGCATTTGCATGATTGCCTTTGGGAGTCGGGGAGGAATTTCTGAAATTGGCAACAGATTTTTACTTTTATTTTTTACCTCCCCAGAAGTTGGCATTACCAGTGGTTGAGGATGACGATGCACGAGGTTACAATGGGGCAAGCGATGCTTTTTCTAGCACCCTTCTTTTCACATGTTCATATGAGAAGGAGAGGACAGCAAGAAGAGCACTGGAGACATCGCAGGCATTTCTTCTAGCTCTATCCAATTCTAAAGGGGGTGCATGAACAGAGAGACGTGGAAAAGCTGAGGTTGTTCCCCTCAGAGCAGAGAAGCTTCAGAGGAGATTTGATGGAGGTGTTCAAAATCACGAGGGGTCTGGACAGAGTAGATCGTGAGAAACCATTCCCATTGGCGGAAGGGGCGAGAACCAGGGGACACAGATTTAAGGTGATTGGCAAAAGAACCAAAGGTGACATGAGGAAAATCTTTTTTACACAGTGAGTGGTTAGGATCTGGAATGTACTGCCTGAAAGGGTGGTGAAGGCAGACTCAATCACGGCTTTCAAAAGGGAATTGGATAAGTACCTGAAGGGAAAAAATTTGCAGGGCTACGGGGAAAGGGCGGGGGGAGTGGGACTAGCTGAAGTGCTCTTGCAGAGAGCTAGCACGGGCTCGACAGGCCAAATGGCCTCCTTCTGTGCTGTAACCATTCTATGATTCTACCCACCTGAGATTGATAGATTTTTATCAAGCAAGGGTTATGGAACCAAGGCAGGTGGATGGAGTTGAGATACAGATCAGCCATGGTCTAATTGAATGGCGGAACAGGCTCGAGGGGCTGAATGGCCTCACTCCTGTTCCTATGTTGAATTACTGATGTGCAAATTAGCTACAGGTGCCACAGGATGTGGTGGCTCCTTTAAGTGATATCTGTGAAGACAGGGCCAGATCTTGCTGGAGTGGGGCATTTCGCAGCATGCGTCGTTAGTTAGACTTTTTCCTGCACCCTTCGGCTCGATATGTTTTTGTGCCGTAACTTGCTGGAAGTGCGAGCTGATAACGGCGCGGCGAGAGCAGCGGGGCTTCGGGACCTCGGTGAACGGCGGGACCAACAGTCTATCTCCTTAACCAATGAGATTTAAGGATTGAGAGAGAAACAGAGGGACGACAGAGAATGAAATCGGGTGAATTAGAGTCAAGTCAGGTACAGAAAGAAAATAAAGAGAGGGAAAGAAAGATTGGATTAAGAGAGAGAGAGAAAGGAAAAGTAAGAAAAAATAAGTAAAATTAAAAATATAAAATTTGACATTTAAAAAATCTTAAACAACAATTTACTACATGAGACTCAACAGTTTAAATTGTTCCCTTTCTGGGCCAGAGAGGTTGATTGACATTGCATTAACAATTATCACATTATTAAAAGGGTACTCAGGCTATTAATTATGAGCCCTAACTTTCTGTGGCGAGTTTAATGGGCAATTAATGTGCAAATCCAGCAAGTTCTTAAAAATAACGGGGAGGCCGAGGACGGGATGCCGTTTGTGAGAAGCAAATGACGAGCGGTCTAAATCAACCAGCAAGTTCCGGAGTTTCACAACTCACGCCGGATCGCAACTCACGCCGGATCGCAACTCACGCCGGATTTCTTAATCCCCTAAACTTGCTGGCCAATTTGCACATTGAGAATGCTGTGTGTCGTTAACACGCCATTATTTTTCCAACATGATTTGGCCCATATTGTCCAGTAATAACAAACAAAATTACAAATTAAATAATCAAAGCAAACATTGAAAAAGGGATGAACTTGTTGGGCTTAAAGGTCTGATCCTAAAATGCTACGTTAGGTTTTAAAGTTTTGACCCCACCTGCCCACCTTCTCATCCTATCCCACCTGCCCTTCTCTCTCCAGACTCAAAACCCCCCCCCCAAATATTTAAAGGCATTATTCCATTCATTAACACGATGAGATCAGAGTGGACTCACCATCACCACCACCCTGCTGGTCAGTGCACAGGTCAATGTCCACACACACACTGCAAGGGAAATAGAAACATAGAAACAGAAAAATAGGAGCAGGGGTCGGCCATTCGAGCCTGCTCTGCCATTCAATATGATCATGGCTGATCCTCTATCTCAATACCATATTCCCGCTCTCTCCCCACACCCCTTGATGCCTTTTGTGTCTAGAAATCTATCTATCTCCTTCTTAAATATATTCAGTGACTTGGCCTCCACAGCCTTCTGTGGTAGAGAATTCCACAGGTTCACCACCCTCTGAGTGAAGAAATTTCTCCTCATCTCAGTCCTAAATGTCCTACCCCGTATCCTGAGACTGTGACCCCTCGTTCTAGAGCCCCCAGCCCGGGAAAACATCCTCCCTGCATCCAGTCTGTCTACCCCTGTCAGAATTTTATAGGTTTCCACGAGATCCCCTCTCATTCTTCTAAACTCTAGTGAATACAAACCTAGTCTACTCAATCTCTCCTCATACGACAGTCCTGCCATCCCAGGAATCAGTCTGGTGAACCTTCGTTGCACTCCCTCTATGGCAAGTATAAACTTTCTTAGGTAAGGAGACCAAAACTGCACACAGTACTCCAGGTGTGGTCTCACCAAGGCCCTGTCCAACTGTAGTAAGACATCCTTGCTCCTGTACTCAAATCCTCTTGCAATGAAGGCCAACATACCATTTGCCTTCCTAACTGCTTGCTGCACCTGCATGTTTGCTTTCAGTGACTGGTGTACAAGGACACCCTTTGTACATCAACATTTCCCAATCTATCACCATTTAAATAATACTCTGCCTTTCTGTTTTTCCTACCGAAGTGGATAACTTCACATTTATCCACGTTATACTGCATCTGCCATGTATTTGCCCACTCACTCAACGTGTCTAAATCGCCTTGAAGCCTCTTTGCATCCTCCTCACAACTCACAATCCCACCGAGTTTCGTGTCGTCAGCAAACTTGGAAATATTACATTTGGTTCCCTCATTGATATATATTGTGAATAGCTGAGGCCCAAGCACTGATCCCTGTGGTACCCCTGCGGTAAGTCTGCATTAAAACGGCAGATTTCTGGGGGAAACCTTCCCAGCTTGAATCTTCATTATCAGTGAGATTAAGTGTACAGTCAAAATAGGAAGTTTCACAATAAAGTTACAAGCGCTGCCGACAGTGCCGCCCCAGAGCCGCCGACAGTGCCGCCCCCAGTGCCGCCCCAGAGCCGCCCCCAGTGCCGCCCCAGAGCCGCCGACAGTGCCGCCCCAGAGCCGCCGACAGTGCCGCCCCAGAGCCGCCGACAGTGCCGCCCCAGAGCCGCCGACAGTGCCGCCCCAGAGCTGCCGACAGTGCAGCCCCAGAGCCGCCGACAGTGCCGCCCCAGAGCCGCCGACAGTGCCGCCCCAGAGCCGCCGACAGTGCCGCCCCAGAGCTGCCGACAGTGCCGCCCCCAGAGCCGCCGACAGTGCAGCCCCAGAGCCGCCGACAGTGCCGCCCCAGAGCTGCCGACAGTGCCGCCCCCAGAGCTGCCGACAGTGCCGCCCCAGAGCTGCCGACAGTGCCGCCCCAGAGCTGCCGACAGTGCCGCCCCAGAGCTGCCGACAGTGCCGCCCCAGAGCTGCCGACAGTGCCGCCCCAGAGCTGCCGACAGTGCCGCCCCAGAGCTGCCGACAGTGCCGCCCCAGAGCTGCCGACAGTGCCGCCCCAGAGCTGCCGACAGTGCAGCCCCAGAGCTGCCGACAGTGCCGCCCCAGAGCTGCCGACAGTGCCGCCCCAGAGCTGCCGACAGTGCCGCCCCAGAGCTGCCGACAGTGCCGCCCCAGAGCTGCCGACAGTGCCGCCCCAGAGCTGCCGACAGTGCCGCCCCAGAGCTGCCGACAGTGCCGCCCCAGAGCTGCCGACAGTGCCGCCCCAGAGCTGCCGACAGTGCCGCCCCAGAGCTGCCGACAGTGCCGCCCCAGAGCTGCCGACAGTGCCGCCCCAGAGCTGCCGACAGTGCAGCCCCAGAGCTGCCGACAGTGCCGCCCCAGAGCTGCCGACAGTGCCGCCCCAGAGCTGCCGACAGTGCCGCCCCAGAGCTGCCGACAGTGCCGCCCCAGAGCTGCCGACAGTGCCGCCCCAGAGCTGCCGACAGTGCAGCCCCAGAGCTGCCGACAGTGCAGCCCCAGAGCTGCCGACAGTGCAGCCCCAGAGCTGCCGACAGTGCAGCTGGCTTGCATAAAAACACTCCGTTGGTACAGGGCTTCCAGGTTGCCACGTTCTGCATACCGAAAAGAAGTTCAGAGATGATAAATCAATGGCCTGTTTAAAATGGGAATCCAGTGACAATCCCAATCTTACTGCATACCAATTTTTCAACTTGTATACAAGACCAATCTCCAAGTGCCCTCAAGGTCTGTATGCAAGTAATGAAATGAGAAGACTTGAACCATTTTCAGTGACAACTGTGCGGCAGAACAAGGTAATCAATTTCAAGTCCTTTATGCGTAACTGACAGTGTCTGCTCAAATGAGAGAGATTAAGTGGAGTTGACTGATAATTAGCTTCTGTTCCTGGTGGCAGAAGCCATTTACCTTTGAACTCAGTGACATGTAATTAATAAACTTGATTTACTTCCTGCTTTTGAAGGTGATAGATGGGCTTTCCGCTGTGTTAAACCCCCTTAGGCCGGCCCTTTTATTCTACTGAAACAACTTGTTGGAAGCTGATGAGACACCAAGGCCATTAAATCATCAGGACACATTTACACCATTACACTGCCCAACATGTGCAAACTGCTCACTATTGCAAGAGGTAACTTGTGTGTGCACACTCTGTTCACAAGTGCACAAGATGATGACGAATGAGGAGAGCTTGTGTAAGTGGAAATTGGGCAATGTGATTCAACTCTAGCACGCATGGGGTGAGGGTTGTTTACGGGGACATTTGACGCCACTGAACCCAAAAGGCTACTGACTGTAGACTCTAAACTTGTAACCTTCCTTTTGTCCCATTGCCCACAACTAGACACACTACTCCAAATGTGGTGTGACCAGACACTGCACAGTTTGATCATGGTTTCCTCTGGCTTGTGTTTGATTGTTCTGGCTATAGTTCAACATTCTATTGGTTCTGTTGATTGCTGCTCTGCCTTGGACATGTTGAGCATCAAGTCTACCAAGACTCATAGATCTCTTTACAAAAGCAAAATATGATCCGAACGTTTGCTCCCATTTTTTCGGACAGCAGGTGCTGGTAATGATTCTGCTGTTGCCTTTTCCACCTCCTCTAGACCCATCTTTTGTTTCTTTACTTGTTCTATTACCACCCCTTTTGCCTTGCACCATCATCCCTTTTGTCATTTAATCACTCCTGCCTTCCACCCTATCGCAGACCTTTCCTTTTGTTCTTTCCTCTCCTCCCCCCTTCCCCTGCTTCTGTACTTGCTTAAAAACTATTACCTCGCTAACATTTTCCAGTTCTGATGAAAGGTCACCGATCTGAAACGTTAACTCTGTTTCTTTCTCCGCAGATGCTGCCTGACCCGCTGAGAATTTCCAGCATTTTCTGTTTTTATCATAGATCTCTTTCATCTTCATCCTTAGTCATTTCAAAACCATTCATGGAGTTCATGTATTCCCCATTTTACCTTCCTAAGTGCAGTACAGGAAACTCTTTATTAACCGGCACCCAAATATCCGGAAATCTCTCTTAACCGGCAAAATTCTTGAGTAGGTAACCGGGGTTTTCCTTCATCTCTCGTTTAAAATTAACTTTAAAAAAAACCCCGAGGCATTTGCCTTGTATCGGAGCGTGTAGATTGGGAGGGGAATGTGCAGCCCGGGTAGGCAGCGGACACGACAGATGGTCAGCTGGCGGTCCCCGGGGAGACGGAGCTCCGAATGCAGGCGCATGTCAGTGTGTACGGGGCTCTCGTACGTTGGGAGATATAACTCTCCGTTATCCGGACTTTTTGATAAACCGGCACCACGCCGGTCCCGTCGGTGCCGGTTAATAAAGAGTTTCCTGTACTTTGCACTTACTGGCATTAAACTTCATCTTCCATTGTCCTGTCCACTTACACAATTTCTGACCTCTCTCTTCCGATTCCACTGCTCTTCCTAGTTTGGTATCGTCTGCAAATTTGACCAATTTCCTCGAATTTCGGAATCCAAGTCCTTGATGTTATATTAGAAGCAGTAGTGGTCCGAACGGGGACTCCTGGTCTGCCTCACTCACCACTTCCCCCATCCCAACATAACGCCTCTGACAACATCCCATTGTTTTCTACCTTTCAGCCAATTTCATATCCATAACCAAGATTTACTCTGAATCCTCAAAACTTTTCACTTAACTAACAGCCTTTTGTGTGGAACTTTACCAAATGCCTTTGGGAAGTTTAGGTACACAACATCACAGGGCTTACTTCCACGCACTCAGAAACATCAAGGAAATTGGTCAGGCAAAATATTCCATGTCTGAATTCATGTTAACTCCTGTTTACTAGGTTATTAATGTACAGATGATTAGGTTTACTTCCAATAATTGATTCCTACCCTATGATCAGTCTGGTCTGGGATCCTCCCTGTCCTCTCCACATCTATCTAACTGAAATGATTCTTGATGGGAATTTATCACAGTTCAAATGTAATAGTAATAATAACAACAACTTGTATTTATATAGCACCTTTTAACACAGTAAACATCCCAAGATGTGCACAGGAGCGATTATCAGACAAAATTTGACACTGAGCAACATAAGGAGATATTAGGACAGGTGACCTAAAGCTTGGTCAAAGAGGTGGGTTTTAAGGAGTGCCTTAAAGGAGGAGAGAGGCGGAGAGGTGGAAATTCTGCACAGCCCAGAAGTATACTGCACCGACACCCAAATGACAACATTCAACAATGCAACTTTGCCATAGCATCCTGGATTTTTCAGACATCCAGGAGTTTCCAATATTCCAAATTCAGGGACGTTGACAGAACCAATCATTGTTAATATTAACAACTTTAAAATGTTTAGCAATCATTCTTTTGGACTACAGGAAGGGCGTAAATACATTTTATAGGGAGGTCCCACAAGGTTAACTGCAGTTATTGGGGTGAGTTGGCTCTGTCCACCACGACTGCTAAACAGGGTGCTCTACAGCAACATGCTCCCCTGCTGAATGTCATAAATAAAGCAAAATTTATGACATGCAAGCAAGAAATTCATGAAGCGACAGACCGCTAAAAGTCAGTTTTATGTCTACTGCCATGGAGTCAGAGTCATAACAGCACAGAAGGCGGCCATTTGGCCCATCGAGTCCATGCCGGCTCTCTGTAGAGCAATCCAGTCAGTCCCATTCCCCCGCTCTATCCCCGTAGCCCTGCAAGTTTATTTCCCTTAAGTGCCTATCCAGTCTCCCCTTGAAAACATTGAGGGGGAAAAATTCGGTTGCTTTGCGCCTCCCGTTAGCGCCATAAGAGGGCGCTAATGGGGCGCAAAACAACTAGCGCCCGGGTGCGTTGCCGCCAACGCTTCCCGCAAAATTCAGCGGGAGGTTATCAGCGGCGGTAACCGTTAGTGCCCTGCAATCTTCGGCAGCGCCCCCTGACTTACCGCCGGACGCTACGTCCGACAGGGTCAGGGGGCGCCTACCTGCGGCCGGAGCGGTGCTATTTAAAGGCGAGGTGCCGGGTGGCCATTTTTGTTGCTGGCCGTCTGCCAGCACCTGCCTCCGCTGCCGTCCCCGGCCTCCTGACCCCCCCCGCCCCGCAGCGTGCCGGCTGCGCTCCATGAGTCCGGCACTTCTCGAGTGCCGGGCTCTTTTGCCGGCACTCCGATCCCCGGTGGCCCAGCTGGGCCCCGGGTCGTGCTGCGCAAGGCCCCTCCCCTTTAAGAAGGGGAGGAAGGCCTGCAATACCGCGGCGCCCCAAGAGGGAGGTGGGCGCTTCCCGTAGCGCGCCGCTTCCCTCTTGGGGCGCTACCACTCAATTTCAGCCGCAGGGGCACTAATTTTTCCAGGGCGCTAAAAGTAGGCGCAACTCAATTCCCCCCCCCCCCCCCCCAAACCCGTCATAATCTTGTACACCTCTATCAAATCACCCCTCAACCTCCTTTGCTCTAATGAAAACAAATCCAGCTTCTCCAAACTGTCTTGTAGCTAAGATCCCCCATCCCCGGAACCATTCTGGTAAATCTCCTCTGCACCCTCTCAAGGGCCTTCACATCCTTCCTAAAGTGTGGTGACCAGAACTGGACGCAATACTCCAGTTGTGGCCTAACCAGCGCGTTATAAAGATTCAGAATAGCTTCTCTACTTTTGTACTCAGTACCTCTATTTATGAAGCCCAAGATCTCATATACTTTGTTATCCACTCTCTCAATATGTCCTGCCACCTTCAGGGACCTATGCACATTAACTCCCAGGTCCCTCTGTCCCTGCACACTCTTTAAAACTGTGCCATTAAGTGTATATTGCCTCTCCCTGTTCCTTCTGCCAAAATGCATCACCTCACACTTCTCTGTATTAAATTCCATCTTTCTTTTTCACAAGTATATTCTTCCCCGGCAGGGAAGTGGCTTTGAGCCCAAGATCAGCCATGATCTTCTTGAATGGCGGAGCAGGCTCGAGGGGCCAAGTGGCCTATTCCTGCTCCTATTTCTTATGTTCTTATGTTGTGTGTTCAGCTTCTGTTCCCACTTATTGGACTGGAACTTTGCTGGATGGAGAGAGATTCATTTAATTTCCAGCGTCAAGTTCAATGCAACTTGAGTGTATGCTATAAATCATTGGAATGACATGACAACTATTCAGTCAGGCTGTATAACATCCTGCTTTATGTCTGAGTAGGAGGGTTATCACCAGCAGCTGGATCAAATGTATTAGGCACTGACCAACACAGGTCTAGTACCAGTCTGCCAATGGAACAGAGACTTGTGCTGACCGTGCAGTGTTTCAGCTCCACGATCTTCTATTTCCAGGGACTCCTCCAAGCACAGAGCTACTGCTTCAAAATCCTTGGCTCAGCTGTAAGCTTAAGTAAAACACGTTTGGAACGGTTTCAATCCTGTTCCAAGCAGCTAAGACCTCACAGCGCAAAACCTCCAGGCCCAGACAGACAGACAGGCCACAGAGGTGCAGTGGGAAATTGCCCCATTGGTACTGTTGGGATGCTATTCTGACATTAGGGTTAAGCCATGTTGTTGTGACAGCTCATGGTAGGTCTAGCCTATATTATGATTGATCTTGGGGTGAGAGATGGAAGAAACAGATAGTCTCTGCTCTTGATCACAATCCAACCACCCCTGCTGGAAGGCATGTGTTTGGGCCCATTGGGTGAAGACAACATTGGGTTTAGTTGTGATGCCCCTACAGTCAAATAGTTTTCCAACACTCACCATCTAGGCTCTCAATGCATCTTCAGGAGAGGGAAGCAAACAGTTTTTTAAACACTCCAAAAAGGTACTTTGCGATTTGAACAGGCCAAGTTGCACCAGAACAAAAAAAACACAATAATTTAAAATATTAATAAGCCATTCAATATTTAAAATGAACTCCCTTTGAGCCATAATTTTGCATCAATTATTAAAAATAATGACCACCACCGCACTGAGAAAATTTAGTAGAGTGCATTTAAAATTTTAAAAAAGCTATTTGAATTTCTGGCCACAAAATTGTAGGGGACAAAAAAGTAACTGATTGGAATAGGAACAGCACAAACACGATTGAGATTGAAGGATCCTATTATCACTGACAGCATAAAAATCCAACAGGGCTAGAGTACAAGCATTAGCAGACCAAACAACAGCCAGGATTTGCTGTATTCCACCACGAGAAAGGCTAAAGGCATCCATCATTCTACTATACTCAAATTGAATCATTGTCCATGACCTCTGGCCCCATTAAGCAAACAGCACTCCAGCTAGCAATCTGAGCCCACACAAAGTGCTGGCGTTGGATGATAACATGTGTAAGTGTTGTCAGAAGATTTATTTATCAGATTGGTACCAATACACTATAGCAACAATGACTTGTATAGCGTCTTTAACATACAAGATGTCCAAGGCAGTAAGCGTAAGGGGAGCAGAGCTGGGGGGGCAGTTTGAGAGAGGTGAATGAAAGCTTGGAGAAAAAGATGGGTTTTGTCAAAAAGATTTTAATGCGGTAAAAATAAGTAGAGATGTGGAGGGGTTTAGGGAGAGAGTTCCAGATACCAAGGCCTAAGTGGCTGAAAGCCCCATCATCAGTGGACAAGGCGGAATAGCACACCACAATCAAGGTCACATTATAGAAACATAGAAACATAGAATCTAGGAGCAGGAGTAGGCCATTCGGCCCGTCGAGCCTGCTCCACCATTCAATACAATCATGGCTGATCATCCAAATCCAGTACCCTGTCCCTGCTTTAATCCCCACAGTACACACATCCCACCCTACCCCCGTAACCCCACGTATTTAATTCCCCCTAACATATCCCATCCTATCCCCATAACCCCACATATTTAACCCCCCCCCCCAACACTAAGGGTCAATTTTTTTATCATAGCCAAATCAACCTAACCCGCACATTTTTGGACTGTGGGAGGAAACCGGAGCACCCAGGAGGAAACCCACGCAGACACAGGGAGAATGTGCAAACTCCACACAGACAGTCACCCAAGGTCAGATTCGAACCCGGGTCCCTGGCGCTGTGAGGCAACAGTGCTAACCACTATGCCACCGTGTTACTCATGACTTTGGCCCTTTGGTCACGGCAGTCTCAGTGTTCGTGGAAAGAGAATGCCAGCTAGGATGGTGTTCAGGTGTTTGTTGAGTGATCGGGAGTTGGGTAGGGAAGGGAAGGAATCAAGGGAGCAAAGATAGGTGTCTTGGAAGAGTTGAGCTTGGAGAGGGCAAGGGGGAGGAAGGGCTGGAATGGGTGGGTTTGTGATACAGGGGTGAGGAAGGGGAGGAGGTAGCAGAGGCAGATGCACAGATATCTTGATCTTAAGGAGACAAAAGGTTCCACGAGTTCTAGACATTTGGTATTGGAGGTGAGGGTAGCGGAGACAGGAGAAGGAGGCAGATAGTCATGGAGGAGAAGCGCCTAGGGTTGCCCTTGTCCTACAAGATGAGTTTTGGATAGTAGGTGGTTTTGCCAGAGAAGAGTGAGGCACAATAAAAGCTTGACATGGTTGCGCTGGATCTGGTGGTTGGTGAGGGCGGCTGTGTGTCAGCTTCGCTCGAGTTGGTGCCCTTCAGATTTAAGGGAGTGAAGGTGGGAGGAGGAAACTGTCCTGATGGAGCAACGGGGGTGGGAGACGATGACAAGACGGAAGTGAGGGAAAGGTTTAGTAAGTCGACAACAGCAGAAGTGTTGTAGAGGATGGAGTGTAAAAGTAGATGGACTTGGGAGTTCGAAAGAGAATTCATGGCGGGAGCTAATGGCAAGATTTTTCCATGAATCAATAATGAGTATTGGGGGAGGGTAAGGGAACATATAGGATAAAGGAGATGAGGAAAAAGTCAGAGATAGCCTCATTGGGTGATTGAAACCTCAGATGCAAAGCGACATGAGAACTAATGAGTCAAGGGGTGCCAGTGAGTTTGGAAGGGTTTTATAGCTCAACATACTCTGTCCGAACTCAGCCCAAGATGGGGAGGACAAAATCTACTATATGATGTTACTAGGTATTTTTCACAATTACACATTAGAGATTCTACCAAGAAAAGCTTAGAGTGTAACTGTATACAAACTTTACACACGCACAGTTATGGATTAGTGGCAGCTTGCTAAGAAAGAAAAGAGCATTTCTACAGCGCCTTTCACCGCCTCAGGACATCCCTAAGCGCTTTACAGCCAATGAAGTACTTTTTTGAAGTGTAATCACTGTTGTAATGAAGGAAATGCAGCAGCCAATTTGCGCACAGCAAGCTCCCACAAACAGCAACGTGATAATGACCAGATCATCTGTTTTAGTGATGTTGATTGAAGGATAAATATTGGCCCAGGACACCAGGGAGAACTCCCCTACTCTTCTTTGAACAGTGGCCATGGAATCTTTTACGTCCACCTGAGAGGGCAGACGGTGCCTCGGTTTAACATCTCATCCGATAGTGCAGCACTCCCTCAGTACTGCCCCTCCGACAGTGCAGCGTTCCCTCAGTACTGGCCCTCCAACAGTGCAGCGCTCCCTCAGTACTGCCCCTCTGACAGTGCGGCGCTCCCTCAGTACTGCCCCTCCGACAGTGCAGCACTCCCTCAGTACTGCCCCTCCGACAGTGCGGCGCTCCCTCAGTACTGCCCCTCCGACAGTGTAGCGCTCCCTCAGTACTGCCCCCTCCGACAGTGCAGCACTCCCTCAGTACTGCCCCCTCCGACAGTGCAGCACTCCCTCAGTACTGCACTGGAGTGTCAGCTTAGATTTTTGTGCTCAAGCCTCTGGAGCGGGACTTGAATCCACAGTCTTCTGCTACCACTGAGCCACGGCTGACACCAATAATACTGATGTAGTCCTGGGTGGGTCTCCTTTTAACATGAGGTGACATTCAAATCTTTGCTTATTTCCCTCATCATGTTCACCAGCACCTTTGCCATTCTGAACCTTTGTTTCATTCAGTTTTTATTATACAAGAAAAAAAGAGATGGTGTTTAATGACACCTATAATATAAAATGTGATGAACGGAGCAAGTATGAATACATAATTAATGCAGTTTGGCTATACCAATGTTAGATGTTTCAGTAACTATATTCCATTTTTCCCTGAAGTCCCTTGGAATGTTTTTCTGTGTTAATGGCGCTATCTAAATGCAAGTTGTTGTATATAACATTTCATCACTGATGGGGTTATTGGGTAGAATTTCAGCGGTACTTCAGACAGCATCAGCACTGGTTGATTGCTGTCTGTTATTGATTCCATGGTAATTGGGGACGAGGATATAGTTCACAGTAGTAGAGTTCGTCCAGTACAGGAGCAAGGATGTCTTACTACAGTTATACAGGGCCTTGGTGAGACCACACCTGGAGTACTGTGTGCAGTTTTGGTCTCCTTACCCAAGAAAGGATATACTTGCCATAGAGGGAGTGCAGCGAAGGTTCACCAGACTGATTCCTGGGATGGCAGGTTTGTCGTATGAGGAGAGATTGGGTCGACTAGGCCTGTATTCACGAGAGTTTAGAAGAATGAGAGGGGATCTCATTGAAACGTATAAAATTCTGACAGTGCTAGACAGACTGGATGCAGGGAGGATGTTTCCCCTGGCTGGGGGGGGGGGGGGGGGGTCGAGAACGAGGGGTCACAGTCTCAGGATATGGGGTAGGACATTTAGGACTGAGATGAGGAGAAATTTCTTCACTCAGAGGGTGGTGAACCTGTGGAATTCTCTACCACAGAAGGCTGTGGAGGCCAAGTCACTGAATATATTTAAGGAGATAGATAGATTTCTAGACACAAAAGGCATCAAGGGGTATGGGGAGAGAGCGGGAATATGGTATTGAGATAGAGGATCAGCCATGATCATATTGAATGGCGGAGCAGGCTCGAAGGGCCGAATGGCCTACTCCTGCTCCTATTTTTCTATGTTTCTCTGTTTCCACGCGGAAAGAAAGATACATTATTTTCTTTGTGTCACCTGCTGTTAAGTTACATAGAATATACAGCACAGAAACCGGCCATTCGGCCCAACTAGTCTGTGCTGGTGTTTATACGCCACACGAGTCTTTTCCATTCCATCTACTCCTATGCCCTTTTCTCTCATGCACCCTCTCTATCTCTGTAATCTCCTTCAGCCCCACAACACCCCCCACCCCCCGAGATATCTGTGCTCCTCAAATTCTGCCCTCTTGAGTATCCCTGATTATAATCGCTCAACCATTGGTGGCCATGCCTTCAGCTGCCTGGGCCCTAAGCTCTGGAATTCCCTCCCTAAAACTCTCCGCCTCTCTACCTCTCTTTCCTTCTTTAAGACGCTCCTTAAAACCTACCTTGTAACCAAGCTTTTGGCCATCTGCCCTAATTTCTTATGTGGCTCGGTGTCAATTTTATGTCTTATTACACTCCTGTGAAGCACCTCGGGACGTTTTACTACATTAAAGGTGCTATATAAATACAATTTGTTGTTGTTGTTTTGAAAGCATCTATGCTATTTGCCTCAAACACTTCCTGTGGTAGCGAGTTCCACATTCTAACCACTCTTGGAGTAAAGAAATGTCTCCTTTTTCCCTATTGGATTTATTAATAACTATCTTGTATTTATGGCCCTAGTTTTGGATTCTCCCACAAGTGGAAACATTCTCGCCACATCGACCCTGTCCAACCCATTCATAATTTAAAAGACCTCTCTCAGAACACCTCAAAGCCCCAACCTGATCAATCTTTCCCAATAGCTGTAATCTCTCCGTTCTGGTACCATCTTTCTTGCACTTTCTCCAGTGCTTCTATATACTTTTTATAGTATGGAGACCAGAACTGTGCACGGTACTCTAAGTGCGGCCTGACCAGGGTCCTATATGTGGTTACATAGAATTACATAAAATATACAGCACAGAAACAGGCCAGATTTAAGTTTTAACCTTCAATCTGGAGTATTCTGCAATTCGCGATTAATGCCAGAATTCTCCACTTCTGCATGGTCCCAGCCCATGGGATGTGCTACGTGTTTGGCCTGGGGCCGCTCCGGATTCCTGCCCATTTCCAGAGTTAGGCTATCTTGAATATTTTATGATGCGGAGATGCCGGTGTTGGACTGGGGTGGACAAAAATGAGAAGTCGCACAACACCAGGTTATAGTCCAACAGTTTTATTTGAAATCACGAGCTTTCGGAGCGCTGCTCCTTCGTCGGGTGAAGTAGAGAGATACAGAATCGACAAAGCATATATAGATAGAGAACAATGCATGTGTACCTTACAATGGTAGACGACTAAATTTAATCATCCTGACTGTTTATCTGCCGAGGTGTGATAAAAGGCAATCAGGTCAGCCAGGAAGGTATCACATCAAAGACATAGCAAGATACAACTGAGACAATGAGGTGGAGCCACAGGGGGTCTAACGTGTCAAAAGCTGCAGTCAGTATGTAAAACGATAAACTTTAAAATTTTTACTTTTTTACTGGGAATCACATCTGTGAACAAGCCAACGACGACTCGAGTCTGGATCACGTCATGTATCATGACATAAACCCAAGATCCCGGTTGAGACCGTCCTCATGAGTGCGGAACTTGGCTATCAGTTTCTGCTCGATGATTTTGCGTTGTCGTGTGTTTCTAAGGTCGCCTTGGAGAACGCTTACCCGCAGATCCGAGGCTGAATGTCCTTGACTGCTGAAGTGTTCCCCGACTGGGAGGGAACACTCCTGCCTGGTGATTGTTGCGCGGTGTCCGTTCATACGTTGTCTCAGTGTCTGCATGGTCTCGCCGATGTACCATGCCGCGGTGCATTCTTTCCTGCAACGTATGAGGTAGACAACGTTGGCCGAGTCACATGGGTATGTACCATGTACCTGGTGGGTAGTGTCCTCACGTGTGATGATGGTATCTGTGTTGATGATCTGGCATGTCTTGCAGAGGTTGCCATGGCAGGGTTGTGTGGTGTCGTGGTCGCTGTTATCCTGAAAGCTGGGTAATTTGCTGCGAACGATGGTACTTCTGAGGTTAGGCGGCTGTTTGAAGGCAAGTAGTGGAGGCGTGGGGATGGCCTTAGCGAGGTGTTCGTCGTCATCGATGACATGTTGAAGGCTGCGAAGAACATGGCGTAGTTTCTCCGCTCCGGGGAAGTACTGGACGACGTAGGGTACCCTGTTGGTTGTGTCCCGTGTTTGCCTTCTGAGGAGGTCTATGCGATTTTTCGCTGTGGCCCGTCAGAACTGTCGATCGATGAGTCGAGCGTCATATCCCGTTCTTACGAGGGCGTTTTTCAGCGTCCGTAGGTGTCCATCGCGTTCCTCCTCGTCTGAGCAGATCCTGTGTATTCGCAGGGCTTGTCCATAGGGGATGGCTTCTTTAACGTGGTTAGGGTGGAAGCTGGTGGAAGCTCCCAGTCGGGGAACACTTCAGCAGTCAAGGACATTCAGCCTCGGATCTGCGGGTAAGCGTTCTCCAAGGCGGCCTTAGAAACACACGACAACGCAAAATCATCGAGCAGAAACTGATAGCCAAGTTCCGCACTCATGAGGACGGTCTCAACCGGGATCTTGGGTTTATGTCACGATACATGACGTGATCCAGACTCGAGTCGTCGTTGGCTTGTTCACAGATGTGATTCCCAGTAAAAAAGTAAAAATTTTAAAGTTTATCGTTTTACATACTGACTGCAGCTTTTGACACGTTAGACCCCCTGTGGCTCCACCTCACTGTCTCAGTTGTATCTTGCTATGTCTTTGATGTGATATCTTCCTGGCTGACCTGATTGCCTTTTGTCACACCTCGGCAGATAAACAGTCAGGATGATTAAATTTAGTCGTCTACCATTGTAAGGTACACATGCATTGTTCTCTATCTATATATGCTTTGTCGATTCTGTATCTCTCTACTTCACCCGACGAAGGAGCAGCGCTCCGAAAGCTCGTGATTTCAAATAAAACTGTTGGACTATAACCTGGTGTTGTGCGACTTCTCATTTTTGAATATTTTAGGCAGACTTCCCACCTCAGCCAGATGGAGAATGGCTGTGGTGGACATCACGCGCCTGCAGCACTGTAATCCCTCTGTGGCAAGTATATCCTTACTTAGTTAGGTAAGGAGACCAAAACGATTCAGCATCTGCAGCTCTCTGGGGTAGAGAATTCCAAAGATTCACAACCCTCTGAGTGAAGAAATTTCTCATCATCTCAGTCCTAAATGGCCGACCCCTTATTCTGAGACTGTGACCCCTGGTTCTAGACTCTCCAGCCAGGGGAAACATCTTTCCAGCATCTACCCAGTCAATCTCCCTTAAGAATTTTATACGTTTTAATGAGATCACCTCTCTTTTTTCTAAACTCTCGGGAATATAGGCCTAGTCTACTCAATCTCTTCTCATAGGACAATCCCCCCCACCCCCGTCCCAGGAATCAGTCTGGTGAACCTTCGCTGCACTCCCTCTAAGGCAAGTATATCCTTCCTTACGTAAGGAGACCAAAACTGCACACAGTACTCCAGGTGTGGTCTCACCAAGGCCCTGTATAACTGTAGTAAGACATCCTTGCTCCTGTACTCAAATCCTCTTGCAATGAAGGCCAACATGCCATTTGCCTTCCTAACTGCTTGCTGCACCTGCATGTTTGCTTTCAGTGACTGGTGTACAAGGACACCCAGGTCCCTTTGTACATCAGCATTTCCCAATCTATCACCATTTAAATAATACTCTGCCTTTCTGTTTTTCCTACCGAAGTGGATAACTTCACATTTATCCACGTTATACTGCATCTGCCATGTATTTGCCCACTCACTCAACTTGTCTAAATCGC